>OY720454.1:59720659-60320659 GCA_963082715.1 Harpalus rubripes
AGCAAACTTAAACTAGACGAAGGGGCTCATAAGATGATTATTGTACGAATTTTGTATGACTTCCCGTTTTAGCGGAAATGGGTACAAGTTTGAATCTAGCATAGGGAATCTGTATTTTTATATTTTTTTCCAGAATGTAAATAAAATTAGCTTCACAACGATACCAAAATATCATAGTTATTCTTCAACCGTTTCAAAATGCCGCCCATTCATTTTCAATATATGTATTAATAAAATTCCATACAAAATTAAACATGCATGCTATGAAACAATTTTATTGCCTTAAATTAAATCACAAAATTGTTATAGCTGGTTTATGATAAATTTAATTTACTAATTTAGAGTTACGAATTTACATTTATAAATATAAATTGTACATATCTGCTTTTACTGGTTCATGATGAATTTAAGAAATTTATGATTTAGAATTTACATTTAAAATATCACCATATTTTATATTCTAAATGTAAATTTGTAAATGCGTCCAATCGTTTCACAGTATTTCAAACAATGATTTTGGTGGGGGAAATGATAGTTTCAAGTGACAGTTGAAACATTTTAATTTTGATTTGACAAATAGGTTCCGAAAATGAATATATTATTAATATTATCTGTAGAACAATACAGATTGATTATGATAAAAATGATAAATATCATTTAACTGTCATCCCATTTGTGTAAAACCACGTGACCCTATATAAGTTGATTGGGCATATTTCATATCTTTAAATTCACTATAAACCAACAAGGTGAATCGTAAATTTCAAATCTAAATTTATAAATTAAATCCATCATAAACCAGCCATTAGAGCACTTCAACTTTACGTAGATAAATACTTTTCTTTTGTTTTAAGGTAATAAAATTGTTTCATCGCTTGCTATGTTTAATTTTTTATGGAATTCTATTAATACATATTTTGAAAATAAATGGTCGCCATTTTGAAATGTTTGTATGTTATATTTTCAATAGATATAAAATAATTACGCATTTTAAGCTCAAATGTAAGTAATTATAATTAAACTTGCAATGCATAATCGATAAAAATATATGTTCATTTTTTTAGGTTATGTAACATAGAATAAAGTGTAGCGAAATATACGAAGAATTTATGGAGACGTCGGTACAAAATATCTTGTGTATCACACGCCCAGAAACTGTTTTGCGAGGTCAAAATAAACTCGGTCTCGCAAATGTTCAGTTTCTGGTCTAGTGATACAAATAACTATTTGTTTCTGTTCTAACCTTTTCTTTTCATGCCTAGTCCGGGAATATAAAAACGGCCCCTCGTAACTTTATCGCGGCTGCAGATACGGGAACCGGCGTTTATGAACTTATATTATTAGAAAATCAGTCCAGATCAAACTCATCATTTTACAACTTAGTGCAAATAATAGTTATTTAAGATTTTAATAGCATAATTCTAGTACGGAGGAATATTTAAAGCTCGACGCGTAGCTTAGTATAAAAATACAATATTTTATTAATGTTTCTCTTTTTTTTTTCAGGTGAGTGCTTAATTTCCTTTCCAGTCGTTCTACTGATTTAAAATTGGTGAGTTTATATTTTTCTGATTCAAATAAAATTTTAGTAATTAATAATACGTGAAACGAATTTCTTGAAACGTATTTTAGTCACGTTTCACAATCACTTAGGCATTTGAATTTACATCGATGGAATATGAAAACAAAAATTCGTTTACTTGTAATTCTTGTTATCAATTTTCTTAGAATCAAAGTCTTAAATTTACAAAACAAGGTTAAATCTTTAATGAATTCTTGAAAACAATGCCAGAAAAATTATCATTTCATTTAAATTCCCCCGGCTCTTGAATTGAATTATCATCACCGCCTTGAATATGAATGACTGCCCTTTACGGAGGATAATAGTTACTTTTTTTGTATCATAAAACCTCGAACTTTAAATACAGCAAAAACATTATTTTAAAGACGCCTTCGCTCAGCACATTACATTATGTTTTTCTTTTTCAAGTTTCTAATTTCACTTACAACAATATTAAATCAGTTTAATGTAAGAATAACCAATATCAATTTTGGACTAAAATGATATTGATTGTGTAACTGGCTTAAAAAATTCTATATTTTATACAGGTTGTTCCGCGACTCGATGGCCCTAGCTTAGGAGCATATAGTACTGACCAAAATGAGAAAAAAGCTTAATCAACATAGGTCTGATCTGTTTCCGAAAAAGAGGTCATTTTGTATTAGAATCAAAGAATACCAAAATTTTGTCTGTCAACAGATAGGCTACAAAAAAAATATATATGAAATATTTTTTCAATTTCTAATGGTTAGGACGTTATTTGAAAATTAAATATTAGCAACGCTCGCCACAACATTCAACGTACTACGATTATTATTTGATTTTTTTAAAATTATAATCACATCTACGATGACCTCTAAAAGGTAAACGAAAATTCTCATCGAAGTCGTAACTCGCGTATCTCTTATAATTTTCAAGATAGCAGTAAATCCCGTAAAACTCATTTTTCACTGCCTTATATCTCGGAAACTATTGAAGGTCGGCCCCATGTTGCTTAAGTTTTTTTTAGTAGTATATGCCCTTAAGCTATGGCCATTGAGTCACGTGACACTCTGTACATATCCAAGCTAGTAAAACCCGTCTTTGTATAAAACGCCTAGTCATTTTATAAAATGCGACCATATGAGTTAGCGGTGTTTTGTAAAACGACAAACAACTTACGGTCATCATTATTCACACACATTTGGAAAACTGGGACAGAGATTAGTGCGTTAGGTTAGACTATGTTGTTATATTTAGAGAAATATACCGGCTAAGTAGACTGTTCGTCGTTTTATAACGAAGTCAAAAGCTGAAAGGGCTTTAGTGCAACCGACAATTTAAATTACAAAATTAGTGACTCTAAAATTTACAGCGCTAAATGACTAGTTTTACAAATAGGTACTATCTGCTTAATTTACATGGTTTATTTTTAGGAGATAGACTTCTTTCGGCCTTTTTAATAAGAATATTATTTTTGAATTTACTTCTTTACATATTGTGGACGTTTCGAAGGCCCAATAGCCTTCATACTCAGCAATCTAATATGTTGGAGAATTTGTTCTAAATTTTAAACATTGTGTTTTGAATATGTTTGCCGTCATGAATCCAAACTCTAATGACATCAGAAATGTGATTACTTCCATTCTGTTTACTTGAGGGATTAGTGCTTGATGTATTTCATGTTGACTTTTATATTTGGCGCAGAATTACTTGAAAATTGAAAAAAAATAAGAATTTTAAATTGAAATGACCGAAAGTGTTGTTAACAATTGCGAAAAACATGGTTTAGAAACATAACATACAGAGTGGTGACTTGGACGGCGCAGCATTAGGGTTTCAATGGCAAAATCTTAATGTACAGTTATTTGCTCCCCTAATTATTTTAGAGCAAAATTGTATTGAGATTTTTGCTATAGAAAAAAATACTGTATCCGAATATGCTATTATTTATAATTTTTCAATTTCCGGAACTGTAAAAATAATCGAAAACAATAATAACATTTTTGCAAAAATCATTGGTGCCATGGAACAAAACTTTTAACAAAAGCACAAACATCTGTCACAGATTCTTGACGTTTAAACTTATTTTCAAAACAAGGAAAATGAAAACACCTTTATTGTAGTTGATGGCAACAATGGAATTCTTGATAACAACAATATAATTTGACGAGAACGAAATTTAAGATTTCTTTAAGAAGTGACTATGAATACGACCCTTAATTTATTTAAATTAAAAGGCATAAAACGTATTGGGAAAACGATTTTTATTTTAATATAAAATAACATATCACAAACCACCATTTATCATTAAATAATGCCCCAATCTGTTGTAAAATTCTTGTCTGACATTTGCTAATTGTTAATGTGATATTAGTTTAAATTTTTATTCCATGGCATCAATAATTTTTGCAAAAATGTTATTATTGTTTTTCACTATTTTTACGGTTCCGGAAATTGAAAAATTATAGACAATACCATTTTCGGATGCAAAAAAAATACTTTTTTCTGTAGCAAAAACTTAAATACAATTTTGCTCTAAAATAATTAGGGGAGCAAATAACTGCACATTAAAATTTTACCATTGAAACCCCTATGTTGCGTCTTCCAAGTCACCACCCTGTGTATAATAATCACTCATATCCCACTAGTGGCTTAACATAAATCCGAAAATAATAATAACAAAAAGATCTCAACTCCATTCTCTCACACACCAAATATTCCTCACTCCTTAAATATTGAAGTGATCGATTTTCGATAACCAAATACCGCACCTGGATCACAACAATAGTTACGCAACAATCATCCTTCGCCACACATGCCTGTCCAAACACACTTCTTTCGCCTCGCCCACATTCTTTGACTTCCAGAAACTTCCGGCTATATCAATTCAAAATTCTTAAGAAAAAAATTATTTTCAAGTAATTCTGCGTTAAATAATGTAAAAGACAACATAAAATACATCAAGCACTAATACCTCAATAAAACAGAATGGTGGTGATCAAATTGATGATATCATTAGAGTTTGGATTGATGACGAAGCTACATCAATTCAAAATTCTTAAAAAAAAAATAATTTCAAGTAATTCTGCATCAAATAATGTAAAAGACAACATAAAATACATCAAGTACTAATGCCGCAAGAAAACAGAATAGAGGTTATCCCATTAATGATATCATTAGAGTTTGGATTGATGACGGAGCTATATCAATTCAAAATTCTTAAGAAAAAAATTAAAAAACGATGTTCGACTGTGTTTGGGATGGAGATGGAACAGGAAGTAACAATGTTTCGGACTAGCAGTCAATAATAAACTTTATTCATGTCGACTTTTCGCCTATATACCATAGTCTTCTTCAGGACTGAACCATTCTAGTCCTGAAGAAGACTATGGTTTAGTCGAAACGTCGGCATGCAAAATTTTTATTATTGACTGGTAGTCCGAAACATTGTTACTTCCTGTTCCATCTCTTAAGAAAATAGTATATTACTAGCCTAAGCTCGGCTTCGCCGAGTTTACCCTAGGGCTCCGCCGATAGTGTTTTATAATAGTTTATACGTACATCCAATCTGTCTACGCACAATTTAAAACCAAAGTGGTAACGCCAACAGTCTTGTCAGATACCCAAGTTCCCCCTTCTATCAAACGAATTAACTTTATGCATAAAACAAAAGCCAATCAACCTGTCATAAAATTCCACACTTGTGTCTAAAAGTTCGTAACCAGACCTCTCATTTGATACCAAACACGACATATTTCTAGCACCTTTATACAAAAACAAAAGCCGACCGAGATGTCTATTTGTTGACACTTCTATGTTACAGCCCTGCAGAAAAAAATTCACATGATCCTAATCACTACATGGTTCTGACAACTTTATGTAAAAAACAAAAGCCGGTCAAGTTGATGTCAAAATTTTGAACGTTCTATAGTTTAGCCATGCAGAAATCTTTTCATTTAATACCAAACAGGATATACAGGTGTTTCATATAAGAGTGCAAGGCTTTGGAGTATGAATTCTGATACCAAAAGGGGGAAAAATCCCAATAAACATTGACGCTATAACGCTTTCTAACAGAGATAGGTACCCAGGATTTTATTAAAATAAAAAAAAAAAACAGGAAACAGGTTATTTTTATTTATTTTTGTATTGGGTCATAAATAATTATTTATAAAAAGAATCCCAGAGCAAGTGTTTAAAATGAAAGGCATTACATTCAATAAATAAATCAGTATTATTTAAAAATACTACGGTAAATTATTAAAATATTACATTTTCATTAAATACAGAAGGCTTGTCAATACTTTTTTGTATTAGAAATATTATCAAAATATTAAATAACAGGTGTAATAATTAAATAATTATCGGATTGAAATAAGTGGAATTTTTAATTAATTAAATCTCATTTAAATTTTAAATTAATTAAACAAATGCCATCAGCCAACTATTTTCTGATATTTCAGTATTATGCTTCATTTAAGATAAATCCTCGGTATCTCTGTTATGAAGCGTTCTAGCACCAATGTTTATTGGGATTTTTTCATGTTGGTGTCTAGAATTCATACTCCGAAGCCTTACATAGTTACATGAAACACCCTGTATTTCTGACAAATTTACACGAAAAACAAGAAATGTTTTCTCATGGACTGTCATAGAGAATTGTCAAAAATACGACAGCTCGATCGGCTATTCTTTTTTGCATAAAATTGTCAATAATATTTCGGAAGTGTAGTATCTATAGCTGAGTGCACGATATATAATGTATTACAAAGAATGGCTAAATAACCGGGTTAGTTCATACAGTATGCCGCTAGATGTCAGGTTTTTTGCGACCCGGTTTTTACAAAAATATTTGAAATAGTAAATTATTCCTATATATCGTACAATATTTTATATTTTCAATACATTACCTTTTATCTTTTGTCAGTTCTCTGTATGTATTTTATACAAATTCCATACAACAGGCTTCTATAATTTCAGTAAAATTATAAAATAAACATAATGTCATGTACTGTAGTACCTGTTTCTATGGTTATATCATGGCTGGCTGCTACAAAATCGCACATTTTGGCACCTTAAAAAGACTATGGTCCGTATTCTTACATCTTAAAGTAGCGCTACTTCCGAAAAATCGCTACTTCAACTGTCAAATGTCAACTTTAACATTAAAATGAGAGATATAAAAATAAATTAAATTGTAAAAAGCATTTATTTCTAATGTCATAGGTTTCATTTACAAAAATATGAAACCTATTCTTATCTACTCATAAAATTATATAAATAAAAAATCGAAATAGCGCTACTTCCGAAGTAACGTTACTTCAAGAGGTGAAAATTCGGGTCTATATCTCTTTATTTGATCCATACCCTGTTGTACATCCTATATCACAACATTTTCTATTTAAACGCGAACTTATTTTAACCGCAACCGACACACTGCGGCACACCAACTGCCAAACGCCTGTCAAATGGTAACGGGTCGCGTTAGCTTCCTTTTTACCAGCTAGTTATGTCAACTCATCTCGTACTCTCACCTATAGATACTACACCGTGGTAGGAACTTATGAAAACATATAATGAAATGAACAAATGCTGCGCATTTTATGCGAGCAAACAGGACAACATTACAGGATAAATATAAACATAATACAAGGTGCCCATTTTATATGTTCCAGCCTGAAATTTTAAGAGTAAGCAAAACCATATATATTTTATAAGCCACTTGGTGAATATTAGTACTTTAAATCGAATAATCACAGTAGGTATAAGAGCAAAACAAAATTTTAAAAACCAAGTCACTTATGAAATGTATCATGGATTGCCTAATCATGAATTTTCAGGCGGGAACTTTTAAAATGCGGACCCTGTATTAGTAACATGTATATGAGTACACAATACTAAATTTGAAGATAAAAATAAATCAAACAAAACTAAAAGATGTGATATTTTAATTCTAGAGTAAACAGTTAGTTACAAACTGCAGAAAAGTAAGTACTTACATTACATTAGATCTGAACTTTTACAACGAATTTGAAAATATATCAATAAAGTTTGGATTGTTAAAAATGATAGGTATTAAAGATTACTTTTCTGGCTCATGCTGTATGATTATGTAATTTAAAATATTTTTTATTAGTACGATACAATAATTGGGAATAAAAGAATTTTAATATAGATAATTTTAACGTAATATAAGAAAATAAAATACAGATTAAATTCTGTACCGTTTTAAGATAGATATCGAATTATGTATAATCTGAAATAATTTTAAACGTAATGTAAGAAAATGAATTACAAAAAAAGAACAGATTAAAACATACTATCTAAAATTATTGAATTGTCTTGTTCCAGACTATGATTTTCCTGTACACGTCTTAAAATCATTACATATACCTATATATACAATCGGTTTATAACGTTGTACCATGTCTTCCGATGCGAATTCTCCACTGGTCTTGCCATAGATCTTCATTCACTCTTATTTCTTCTTGGACTCCTGCTACCCAATTCCTTCTAGGTCTCCCTCTTTTCTTTTTGCCGCTAGGAGTTTACTGTGGTATGTGTTTTGCCATTACTCATTTGCTGTACGTGATCGTACCATCTTAATTGACTTGTTTTTATATCATCGGTTATAGTAATTGATACATGCATTATTTGTCATTAACATATCAAATATGACATGACAATGTTTATCTTTTTCATTTTGTACATCGATTGTGATATTATTCCTACCTTTCTGATCCTTTTCGACGTGTTTCCTTATACATTTTCCAAAATGCTATTTACAAAATAAAATATGTAACATAATAATAAACATGGCTTAAAATCATTACATATACCTACCTTGTTAAATTCATCATCTTTTCTTTAATTATTACATATTATTTAAACATTTTATTGCATTTAAAAGGAAGAAAACTGATAATTTGTCATCATTGACATTGACATAACAGCGTTTATCGTCTTAAATTTTCAAGGAAAACTGTGATCGTTACTGTGAAAAATATTGTTTAGTTAGAAATATTTGTTTTTTACCTAGTTACTTATGACACATTTGGTAACACTGTCCAAGTACATATGAACCGTCAAATTTTATAATTTTTTATTAAAATGGTTTAGGCCTTTTTTACCTGTGCGGATATAATTGCCCATTCTCAAAATTTATAATTATGAATTAAACTTCTTTCAAATTGTCTCCATTTCATAAATATTTCCATTTAAAGGTTCAAAATGACATGACAAACATGGCGTTCTTCGTCTTAAATTTTCAAGGAAAACTGTGATCGTTACTGTGACCTATTGTTTCTGTCCCAATTTTCAATCTTTAATAATGTTTTACACAAAAACTATGCATCCTACAGAAATTCGGTCCATTAGAAGGGAGCTGAAGCCAATCATTTCCTACAACTTGGTACAAATTTTACGAAAATCGGTCGCTCCGTTTAAGCTGTAGCCTTGTCTAAAGTTTGGCGATTGGCTTTTTGATTAAAGAATATATAGAGAGTGAATCTAATCGTTTAGTATTATAGACTAGCCTAAGCTCGGCTTCGCCGAGTTTACCCTAGGGCTCCGCCGATAGTGTTTTATAATAGTTTATACGTACATCCAATCTGTCTACGCACAATTTAAAACCAAAGTGGTAACGCCAACAGTCTTGTCAGATACCCAAGTTCCCCCTTCTATCAAACGAATTAACTTTATGCATAAAACAAAAGCCAATCAACCTGTCATAAAATTCCACACTTGTGTCTAAAAGTTCGTAACCAGACCTCTCATTTGATACCAAACACGACATATTTCTAGCACCTTTATACAAAAACAAAAGCCGACCGAGATGTCTATTTGTTGACACTTCTATGTTACAGCCCTGCAGAAAAAAATTCACATGATCCTAATCACTACATGGTTCTGACAACTTTATGTAAAAAACAAAAGCCGGTCAAGTTGATGTCAAAATTTTGAACGTTCTATAGTTTAGCCATGCAGAAATCTTTTCATTTAATACCAAACAGGATATACAGGTGTTTCATATAAGAGTGCAAGGCTTTGGAGTATGAATTCTGATACCAAAAGGGGGAAAAATCCCAATAAACATTGACGCTATAACGCTTTCTAACAGAGATAGGTACCCAGGATTTTATTAAAATAAAAATAAAAAACAGGAAACAGGTTATTTTTATTTATTTTTGTATTGGGTCATAAATAATTATTTATAAAAAGAATCCCAGAGCAAGTGTTTAAAATGAAAGGCATTACATTCAATAAATAAATCAGTATTATTTAAAAATACTACGGTAAATTATTAAAATATTACATTTTCATTAAATACAGAAGGCTTGTCAATACTTTTTTGTATTAGAAATATTATCAAAATATTAAATAACAGGTGTAATAATTAAATAATTATCGGATTGAAATAAGTGGAATTTTTAATTAATTAAATCTCATTTAAATTTTAAATTAATTAAACAAATGCCATCAGCCAACTATTTTCTGATATTTCAGTATTATGCTTCATTTAAGATAAATCCTCGGTATCTCTGTTATGAAGCGTTCTAGCACCAATGTTTATTGGGATTTTTTCATGTTGGTGTCTAGAATTCATACTCCGAAGCCTTACATAGTTACATGAAACACCCTGTATTTCTGACAAATTTACACGAAAAACAAGAAATGTTTTCTCATGGACTGTCATAGAGAATTGTCAAAAATACGACAGCTCGATCGGCTATTCTTTTTTGCATAAAATTGTCAATAATATTTCGGAAGTGTAGTATCTATAGCTGAGTGCACGATATATAATGTATTACAAAGAATGGCTAAATAACCGGGTTAGTTCATACAGTATGCCGCTAGATGTCAGGTTTTTTGCGACCCGGTTTTTACAAAAATATTTGAAATAGTAAATTATTCCTATATATCGTACAATATTTTATATTTTCAATACATTACCTTTTATCTTTTGTCAGTTCTCTGTATGTATTTTATACAAATTCCATACAACAGGCTTCTATAATTTCAGTAAAATTATAAAATAAACATAATGTCATGTACTGTAGTACCTGTTTCTATGGTTATATCATGGCTGGCTGCTACAAAATCGCACATTTTGGCACCTTAAAAAGACTATGGTCCGTATTCTTACATCTTAAAGTAGCGCTACTTCCGAAAAATCGCTACTTCAACTGTCAAATGTCAACTTTAACATTAAAATGAGAGATATAAAAATAAATTAAATTGTAAAAAGCATTTATTTCTAATGTCATAGGTTTCATTTACAAAAATATGAAACCTATTCTTATCTACTCATAAAATTATATAAATAAAAAATCGAAATAGCGCTACTTCCGAAGTAACGTTACTTCAAGAGGTGAAAATTCGGGTCTATATCTCTTTATTTGATCCATACCCTGTTGTACATCCTATATCACAACATTTTCTATTTAAACGCGAACTTATTTTAACCGCAACCGACACACTGCGGCACACCAACTGCCAAACGCCTGTCAAATGGTAACGGGTCGCGTTAGCTTCTTTTTTACCAGCTAATTATGTCAACGCATCTCGTACTCTCACCTATAGATACTACACCGTGGTAGGAACTTATGAAAACATATAATGAAATGAACAAATGCTGCGCATTTTATGCGAGCAAACAGGACAACATTACAGGATAAATATAAACATAATACAAGGTGCCCATTTTATATGTTCCAGCCTGAAATTTTAAGAGTAAGCAAAACCATATATATTTTATAAGCCACTTGGTGAATATTAGTACTTTAAATCGAATAATCACAGTAGGTATAAGAGCAAAACAAAATTTTAAAAACCAAGTCACTTATGAAATGTATCATGGATTGCCTAATCATGAATTTTCAGGCGGGAACTTTTAAAATGCGGACCCTGTATTAGTAACATGTAAATGAGTACACAATACTAAATTTGAAGATAAAAATAAATCAAACAAAACTAAAAGATGTGATATTTTAATTCTAGAGTAAACAGTTAGTTACAAACTGCAGAAAAGTAAGTACTTACATTACATTAGATCTGAACTTTTACAACGAATTTGAAAATATATCAATAAAGTTTGGATTGTTAAAAATGATAGGTATTAAAGATTACTTTTCTGGCTCATGCTGTATGATTATGTAATTTAAAATATTTTTTATTAGTACGATACAATAATTGGGAATAAAAGAATTTTAATATAGATAATTTTAACGTAATATAAGAAAATAAAATACAGATTAAATTCTGTACCGTTTTAAGATAGATATCGAATTATGTATAATCTGAAATAATTTTAAACGTAATGTAAGAAAATGAATTACAAAAAAAGAACAGATTAAAACATACTATCTAAAATTATTGAATTGTCTTGTTCCAGACTATGATTTTCCTGTACACGTCTTAAAATCATTACATATACCTATATATACAATCGGTTTATAACGTTGTACCATGTCTTCCGATGCGAATTCTCCACTGGTCTTGCCATAGATCTTCATTCACTCTTATTTCTTCTTGGACTCCTGCTACCCAATTCCTTCTAGGTCTCCCTCTTTTCTTTTTGCCGCTAGGAGTTTACTGTGGTATGTGTTTTGCCATTACTCATTTGCTGTACGTGATCGTACCATCTTAATTGACTTGTTTTTATATCATCGGTTATAGTAATTGATACATGCATTATTTGTCATTAACATATCAAATATGACATGACAATGTTTATCTTTTTCATTTTGTACATCGATTGTGATATTATTCCTACCTTTCTGATCCTTTTCGACGTGTTTCCTTATACATTTTCCAAAATGCTATTTACAAAATAAAATATGTAACATAATAATAAACATGGCTTAAAATCATTACATATACCTACCTTGTTAAATTCATCATCTTTTCTTTAATTATTACATATTATTTAAACATTTTATTGCATTTAAAAGGAAGAAAACTGATAATTTGTCATCATTGACATTGACATAACAGCGTTTATCGTCTTAAATTTTCAAGGAAAACTGTGATCGTTACTGTGAAAAATATTGTTTAGTTAGAAATATTTGTTTTTTACCTAGTTACTTATGACACATTTGGTAACACTGTCCAAGTACATATGAACCGTCAAATTTTATAATTTTTTATTAAAATGGTTTAGGCCTTTTTTACCTGTGCGGATATAATTGCCCATTCTCAAAATTTATAATTATGAATTAAACTTCTTTCAAATTGTCTCCATTTCATAAATATTTCCATTTAAAGGTTCAAAATGACATGACAAACATGGCGTTCTTCGTCTTAAATTTTCAAGGAAAACTGTGATCGTTACTGTGACCTATTGTTTCTGTCCCAATTTTCAATCTTTAATAATGTTTTACACAAAAACTATGCATCCTACAGAAATTCGGTCCATTAGAAGGGAGCTGAAGCCAATCATTTCCTACAACTTGGTACAAATTTTACGAAAATCGGTCGCTCCGTTTAAGCTGTAGCCTTGTCTAAAGTTTGGCGATTGGCTTTTTGATTAAAGAATATATAGAGAGTGAATCTAATCGTTTAGTATTATAGACTAGCCTAAGCTCGGCTTCGCCGAGTTTACCCTAGGGCTCCGCCGATAGTGTTTTATAATAGTTTATACGTACATCCAATCTGTCTACGCACAATTTAAAACCAAAGTGGTAACGTCAACAGTCTTGTCAGATACCCAAGTTCCCCCTTCTATCAAACGAATTAACTTTTTGCATAAAACAAAAGCCAATCAACCTGTCATAAATTTCCACACTTGTGTCTAAAAGTTCGTAACCAGACCTCTCATTTGATACCAAACACGACATATTTCTAGCACCTTTATACAAAAACAAAAGCCGACCGAGATGTCTATTTGTTGACACTTCTATGTTACAGCCCTGCAGAAAAAAATTCACATGATCCTAATCACTACATGGTTCTGACAACTTTATGTAAAAAACAAAAGCCGGTCAAGTTGATGTCAAAATTTTGAAAGTTCTATAGTTTAGCCATGCAGAAAACTTTTCATTTAATACCAAAGAGGATATACAGGTGTTTCATATAAGAGTTCAAGGCTTTGGATTATGAATTCTGATACCAAAAGGGGGAAAAATCCCAATAAACATTGATGCTATAACGCTTCTAACAGAGATAGGTACCCAGGATTTTATTAAAATAAAAAAAAATAAAAACAGGAAACAGGTTATTTTTATTTATTTTTGTATTGGGTCATAAATAATTATTTATATAAAGAATCCCAGAGCAAGTGTTTAAAATGAAAGGCATTACATTCAATAAATAAATCAGTATTATTTAAAAATACTACGGTAAATTACTAAAATATTACATTTTCATTAAATACAGAAAGCTTGGCAATACTTTTTTGTATTAGAAATATTAAATAACAGGTGTAATAATTAAATAATTATCGGATTGAAATAAGTGGAATTTTTAATTAATTAAATCTCATTTAAATTTTAAATGAATTAAACAAATTCCATCAGCCAACTATTTTCTGCTATTTCAGTATTATGCTTCATTTAAGATAAATCCTCGGTATCTCTGTTATGAAGCGTTCTAGCACCAATGTTTATTGGGATTTTTTTCATGTTGGTGTCTAGAATTCATACTCCGAAGCCTTACATAGTTACATGAAACAGCCTGTATTTCTGACAAATTTATACGAAAAACAACAAATGTTTTCTCATGGACTGTCATATAGAATTGTCAAAAATACGACAGCTCGATCGGCTATTCTTTTTTGCATAAAATTGTCAATAATATTTCGGAAGTGTAGTATCTATAGCTGAGTGCACGATGTATAATGTATTACAAAGAATGGCTAAATAACCGGGTTAGTTCATACAGTATGCCGCTAGATGTCAGGTTTTTTGCGACCCGGTTTTTACAAAAATATTTGAAATAGTAAATTATTCCTATATATCGCACAATATTTTATATTTTCAATACATTACCTTTTATCTTTTGTCAGTTCTATGTATGTATTTTATACAAATTCCATACAACAGGCTTCTATAATTTCAGTCAAATTATAAAATAAACATAATGTCATGTACTTGACACTGACATCTTTCAATCAGAATTTTCTAAATCGTAGTACCTGTTTCTATGGTTATATCATGGCTGGCTGCTACAAAATCGCACATTTTGGCACCTTAAAAAGACTATGGTCCGTATTCTTACATCTTAAAGTAGCGCTACTTCCGAAAAATCGCTACTTCAACTGTCAAATGTCAACTTTAACATTAAAATGAGAGATATAAAAATAAATTAAATTGTAAAAAGCATTTATTTCTAATGTCATAGGTTTCATTTACAAAAATATGAAACCTATTCTTATCTACTCATAAAATTATATAAATAAAAAATCGAAATAGCGCTACTTCCGAAGTAACGTTACTTCAAGAGGTGAAAATTCGGGTCTATATCTCTTTATTTGATCCATACCCTGTTGTGCATCCTATAGCACAACATTTTTTATTTAAACGCGAACTTATTTTAACCGCAACCGACACACTGCGGCACACCAACTGCCAAACGCCTGTCAAATGGTAACGGGTCGCGTTAGCTTCTTTTTTACCAGCTAGTTATGTCAACTCATCTCGTACTCTCATCTATAGATACTACACCGTGGTAGGAACTGATGAAAACATATAATGAAATGAACAAGTGCTGCGCATTTTATGCGAGCAAACAGGACAAAATTACAGGATAAATATAAACATAATACAAGGTGCCCATTTTATATGTTACCGCCTGAAATTTTAAGAGTAAGCAAAACCATATACATTTTATAAGCCACTTGGTGAATATTAGTACTTTAAATCGAATAATCACAGTAGGTATAAGAGCAAAACGAAATTTTAAAAACCAAGTCACTTATGAAATGTATCATGGATTGCCTAATCATGAATTTTCAGGCGGGAACTTTTAAAATGTGGACCCTGTATTAGTAACATGTATATGAGTACACAATACTAAATTTAAAGATAAAAATAAATCAAACAAAACTAAAAGATGTGTTATTTTAATTCTAGAGTAAACAGTTAGTTACAAACTGCAGAAAAGTAAGTGCTTACATTACATTAGATCTGAACTTTTACAATGAATTTGAAAATATATCAATAAAGTTTGGATTGTTAAAAATGATAGGTATTAAAGATTACTTTTCTGGCTCATGCTGTATGATTATGTAATTTAAAATATTTTTTATTAGTACGATACAATAATTGGGAATAAAAGAATTTTAATATAGATAATTTTAACGTAATATAAGAAAATAAAATACAGATTAAATTCTGTACCGTTTTAAGATAGATATCGAATTATGTATAATCTGAAATAATTTTAAACGTAATGTAAGAAAATGAATTACAAAAAAAGAACAGATTAAAACATACTATCTAAAATTATTGAATTGTCTTGTTCCAGACTATGATTTTCCTGTACACGTCTTAAAATCATTACATATACCTATATATACAATCGGTTTATAACGTTGTACTATGTCTTCCGATGCGAATTCTCCACTGGTCTTGCCATAGATCTTCATTCTCTCTTATTTCTTCTTGGATTCCTGCTACCCAATTCCTTCTAGGTCTCCCTCTTTTCTTTTTGCCGCTAGGAGTTTACTGTGGTATGTGTTTTGTCATTACTCATTTGCTGTACGTGGTCGTACCATCTTAATTGACTTGTTTTTATATCATCGGTTATAGTAATTGATACATGCATAATTTGTCATTAACATATCAAATATGACATGACAATGTTTATCTTTTTAATTTTGTACATCGATTGTGATATTATTCCTACCTTTCTGATCCTTTTCGACGTGTTTCCTTATATATTTTCCAAAAATTCTATTTACAAAATAAAATATGTAACATAATAATAAACATGGCTTAAAATCATTACATATACCTACCTTGTTAAATTCATCATCTTTTCTTTAATTATTACATATTATTTAAACATTTTATTGCATTTAAAAGGAAGAAAACTGATAATTTGTCATCATTGACATTGACATAACAGCGTTTATCGTCTTAAATTTTCAAGGAAAACTGTGATCGTTACTGTGAAAAATATTGTTTAGTTAGAAATATTTGTTTTTTACCTAGTTACTTATGACACATTTGGTACCACTGTCCAAATACATATGAACCGTCAAATTTTATAATTTTTAATTAAAATGGTTTAGGCCTTTTTTACCTGTGCGGATATAATTGCCCATTCTCAATATTTATAATTATGAATTAAACTTCTTTCGAATTGTCTCCATTTCATAAATATTTCCATTTAAAGGTTCAAAATGACATGACAAACATGGCGTTTTTCGTCTTAAATTTTCAAGGAAAACTGTGATCGTTACTGTGACCTATTGTTTCTGTCCCAATTTTCAATCTTTAATAATATTTTACATAAAAACTATGCATCCTACAGAAATTCGGTCCATTAGAAGGGAGCTGAAGCCAATCATTTCCTACAACTTGGTACAAATTTTACGAAAATCGGTCGCTCCGTTTAAGCTGTAGCCTTGTCTAAAGTTTGGCGATTGGCTTTTTGATTAAAGAATATATAGAGAGTGAATCTAATCGTTTAGTATTATAGATGTTATTAGGAGTAGAAAGCGGTCTTTTTGTGTTGAACCCAGCTATTGCGGCCGAGGCTAGGCAAGCTGGGTAAAACACAAAAAGGGCGTTCTACTCCGAATGACATATACTATTTTTTCTTCAAGTGTTTCAAAGAATTTTTTGACATTTTTTTTTTTTGGAATTTTTTAATTGTAGTGTTTGCAATTTCAGCTAAAGCTTACTGTGTACACTACAAAACAAAAACGACACAACTGTTAAATAACAATTTTGAATATAATATGTGTTACTGGGACAACTGTCGCCGCCAGTGATGAACTAAAACACTAACATTTTGTTACTAATACAACACTAACAACATTTTTGTACTAGTAAGACAATGAACATCTTCTATAGTGTGCGTACAGGAGCATAATATGAATATTATTATACGCTTGAAGAAAAAAATATTTTCAAGTAATTCTGCGTCAAATAATGTAAAAGCCAAAATAAAATACATTAAGCACTAATGGCTCAAGAAAACAGAATGGAGATGA
This sequence comes from Harpalus rubripes, assembly GCA_963082715.1. Taxonomy (NCBI): domain Eukaryota; kingdom Metazoa; phylum Arthropoda; class Insecta; order Coleoptera; family Carabidae; genus Harpalus; species Harpalus rubripes. The sequence continues at coordinate 59,738,362 of OY720454.1, forward strand.
TCACATTGATATCATTAGAGTTTGGATTCATTACGGAGCTTTATGGGCAAACATATCCAAAAAACAATGTTTAAGAAAAAATGTAAAACAAATTCTCGTTCATATTAGATTGCTGAGGATGGAGGCTATTGGGCCTTCGCAACGTTCAAAATTTGTAAAGAAGTAAATTAAAAATATTTTTTTCCTAAAAAGGCCGAAAGAAGTATGTCGCCTTAAATCATTTTCCGAATGGAAGCAAAAGTCTACACAACAAATTGTTTATTTTAAATTACTCAATCCTAAAAGTACAAAATATTGACATTGACTGTTCTTGCATTAAGAATTTTGGGTGTGTCCCATCTCTGTGCTTGTACACCACTCCCTCGGCTTTATGCATGTGTAATATTTATTTACCCTGTTACTTTACGATTTTTCGGTCATGTATCTCCCTCTTGTGGGTTAAATCTGGCGGTGTACATAATTAAAATGTCGCAGAGTATGACACTAACCGCAAAAGAAACAAGTGGGAACGAAGTCGTGAATTCTGCAGTGCTGTAAAATTCCTCTTGTCATAATCCTCATCCCCAGTGAAATATTCATAACCGGCGTTGCGATTCACGAGTCACGGATGCGAAATCATATCGCGAGCCATGCGCGAAAAACCGCGGAAAATTCTCCATAAAGGAGTATGAGTACTGTGTTAGCGTGAGTATTTCACACTCTAGTAAAGTGTTTTATCTTTACTGCATGAATTAGAGCTTTTTACACATGAAAATGCAGGAATTAGTAATTGGAAACATACGAGAATAATATTTTAACGTTTTTATTTATATATGGGGGAAGTGTAAAAATCAAATAATTATTATTAATTAAAATAGATATTTATTAAAACGATAATTAACTATTAAAAAGATAATTAAAATTAATAAATTTAACTATGACTACGTTTATCTCGACATTTGCAGCCGCTTGAATTTAGTAAATCCCTTTTCAATCTTCGAAATAAACGATCGAGATTAATCAAGCTGCTTGAAAATGTCAAGTCAAGTCTATAAAATAACAGGCTTGGAAATAAACAGTGAAGCTTCAAATATGTTGCAGTCTTACTAAATTCATATCTTTTGTTAGTTGTTTCCATTTTACTTCATTTTATAAAAGTCGCGACATAAAACTTAGTACAATTGTCGAAAAGCGAAATATTTGGAGTGAAGAAACAAATATTTTTTAATGTTTTAGAAAGAGAAGACAAATAACAACATGGGAATTTTTAGATTTTAGGGTTATATATCCAGCCTGAAATTAGATCATATACCTCTCCCTGTCTGTCTGCATAATCGAGTATTTAACTATCTTTTTTTAATCGATACAAATTTAAAGAATATTGAAAATAACTCAATCCTATTTTCAATTCGCTGAGATAAACTAGTAGGATTTTTCAAGTCATAATATATTTGAAGCCTCTTGAATTATTGAGATAAATGAAGTCTATAATAAACAAATATTAACACTAATTTAAAGACTAATGCCCAGTTTTATAAAAGATGGGTACTAGCATAGTAAAATTTACTCTTGAAGTAAAATAGTTTATTCCAGAGATTTTCTTTTTTTAATGGCCGGTTTTATAAACGTCCAAGTAAATTTACTTCCAGAGTAAATTTATTCCATTGAACAAATGCAACGCAATTTTTTGACAGCAATAATTTTAATGTCATAAGAACATAAAAATTGATTCGAATTTGTTCATTGCAATAAATTTACTCTGGAAGTAAATTTACTTGGATGTTTATAAAACCGGCCATAAAGCAAGAATAAAAATACTAGCTAAGTAAATCTATAGAATAAATTACTCCACCGATTTTCGAGGAAGTAAATTTTATTCTGTAGAATAAATTTGACACATCAACATTAATTAAATTAAATTCATTATAAATTTCATCCCTTGCATTATTATTACATTTATTTATTTATATCCAGTATATTTGCTTCCTTTATTTCTGTGTAATTTTTTCCCCGTTCTCTCTTTTTTCGATGTTAATTGACACCTGGCACTTTATGACACACTTTATTTTCTATTTTGACTTTTGGATTTATTTCGTGTCAGGAACATACAGAATACAATATTATTAAAACATTCTGCGGAACATTGCTTGGAATAGATCCTCTTCAGTGGGAGATTAACATTATCGTTAGTAGTGGATAGCGTCTGTAAGGTTATATCCTGGTTTTTTCAATCTCTCTTATGCTCCAGTATTGGAAAGATTAGCCGGTATAAGAAACCGTAGCCTGAGTGTACTACGGTATTCACACACTCTTCATGGAGGCTCTTTTTCTTGTCCCCAGTTAAAATTGTAGTTGCAAATTAAAAAAAAATATAATTTTATTACCACTCTGGCCTATAGGTTCTTAATATGGTGAAAAAAATATTAAACGTATATAATTATAGAAAATATTAAAATATTTATATGCAAAAATTACAAAATAATGACAGATGTCATGTCTCTGTCGGTAAATCACTAGGATAAAATATTTACTCTGCAAGTAGTTATTTTACTCTGTAACTTATTTTATAAAACAGACATTTTTATTTACTCGTCGAATAAATTTACTTTCAAAGTAATAACTCAGCAGTTTAATCGATGTTTATAAAACCGGGCATAAGAATATTATAAAACATTTAAACACTAAGATTATTTATTTAAATAATATTTAGTTCCTACGACAAAATATCGTTTGTTCTCATAGAAGCATCCGCCTAGGAGAGATGCCAGAAAAAATCCAATCCATAGAAATTCTGGAATTCTACCTATAAATTATTTTCCATAAACTTCCCGTTCGTGAATGTAATTTCCCTACGTTCGATTTATAGATGCGCGCATCCAATCAACATGAGCTCTTATTCTTTTTTCGCTCTAGTGTAAATAGTGCAGCAATGAGGGTAATATCGCTGCTCGCGAGCTGGCTGAACATCATCACGAATTCATTTCCAGGAATTAACGCGCGCTTCTGAAAACACACCATAATCATAATTTTCATTCTGCTCGCTGACGATGCCAACAGCACCGAGCTTTGGACAACGGGGAGATATTATTAAGGGAGGTTTACACGGTCAGCAAGGATAGATATATTTTCGGAAATTATATTTGGGTACAGGTTTTTATAATATATTATCAGTTTTTTTTAGAAAAAATCATTATATTGGTCACTTTTCAATGAATTTGAGGCATATCTAAACGAATCTAACGACCGGGTAATTGTATTAGTGTAGTCATGGTTCTTCTAACATCATACTATCATACACAGTGTGACTTATAAAAAGTGCAAAGGACCTTTTTAAAAACGCACGATTAATTTGATTGTTTTTATTTTTGTAAAAATTATCATAAATAGACGAATGAACACTCATTTGACAGTGCAACACCTTATAGCGTTTTCAGCTTACACAGTGCAAGTACGCACTGAATACAACATATCACGTGACCACACTGAACGAGTTCTGTCCTCATCCGGTGGCAGTGCTAGTTTAGCTGCCATAATAGGGTATTCTCTCATATTTTTTTTATTTATTTTTCTTAAAGAACAGTTATATCTAAGAGTACCTGTGAAAACCCGAGTTAAAAATTTCTTTTAATAAACGAGTTATTAATCTTTAAAATTTGATTTTGTTGTGTCACGTGATAGTGACGTACTAGTTGTACAGTACCAGCGGTGTACTATCAGTGGTCCATGCGGCGTCTTATCACATTCGAACATGGAGTAGGGATTTCAACTAGTCTCCCATTGGAAGGTCATCTAGTACATCAGCAAAATTTTAATGCTTTATATCTTTTGTAACAATTAATTTATAATATGATTTTTTGTTTTTTTCCTGTTGTTTACCTATCAACACTAATATTTTTAATAAATTTTTAATACTGCTAGTCTTCAGAGAATACCCTATTGCACTGACACTATTGCACTTGCCTAGGGAGTCAGCGCACAAAAGTCGCACTGAGTCAATGCACGCGCATCTTTTCTTAAGCTGAAAGTTAGATTGATGGGTACGATGATCGACTATTTTTGGAGTTGATAAAAGTTGAAGCAATTACTTGGAACTGCAGTCCAACACGTTTTATTGGATGAAACCGACGTTACAGTCATACCATGACCATTTTCAGGGCTCTACAATTTTATTATAGTATGACTAGCGAATGAAAGTTGACGTTTAAATTATTTAATAGATGTGGTTTCTTTTGAAAACATTTCCCTATATTTGATTTGAAAGGAAACTGACCGTTATGTATTCCGTTACAGAAGATTAGAATTGTACTCAATACCAGGATGCGTTTAAAATGACCTTAGCAACATGATTCAGGGATGTATTTAAAAAATTTAATACCGCAAATTCTAGTTCGTTCGTCTCAGGTGTAAGCAACCCTCGAGTCGGAATTACTGTTAGAGGAAATTAAAAATAATCCTGTTTCATAGAATTGCCAAACTAAATAGTTTAAAGGTCCAAATATTTTGTTATAATCAACATAAACGAAAAATGTTTAAAATATTTTAAACGCACCCCTGTTTTGATACTCAGTTACCCTAGTCGGCCATCTATTTTCAGCCGGACATACTAATGTATTTCTTTGCTTTCCTAGTTCAGTATTTAAATGGGTTTATGCAAAAATTTCATACCTGAATTTTTTGTACAATTCTATTCTTCTCTAAGGTTTCAAAAGAAACAACATCTATAATAGTTATTTATGAGTGTTAAAAGTGTTAAAAGTGACATTTTATTTTGTGAGAAGGAAGTTTGGAACACGACGCGAAGCGGGGTGATCCAAATCTTCGAACAAAATAATATCACTTATGGAATATAATATCCGCGGCTTCTCACGGTGGCACGGATCCGAGTGGTCCAATTTTCAATGACTCTGCCGCATAGATCCGGCTGAATTTGAGCGATGGAATTGGTAATGTTAACTTTAAGGGCATCCGTCGATTGCGGCTTATTGGCATAGACCTGCGACTTCAGGAAACCCCACAAGAAAAAGTCTAGTGGGGTCAAATCGCACGATCTTGGTGGCCAATTCACGTCACCTCTGTGAGAGATAACCGTACCCTCAAATCGTTCATGCAGAAGGTCCATTGTGGCGTCCGATGTGTGGCACGTAGCGCCGTCCTGCTGGAAAAACATGTCTACCTCCATATCATCCAATTTGGGAAAAAAGAAATCTGTTATCATTCTGTATAGCTCGCCATTGGCGGTGATGGCCTCACCAACGTCGTTTTCAAAAAAGTACGGACCAATGACGCCGCCGGCCCAAAATCCGCACCAAACGGTAACTTTTTGTGGATGCATTCCGACCTGGTGAACCTCGTGTGGGTTGGTGTCGTCCCATATATGGCAATTGTGTTTATTAACATAGCCATTCATCCAAAAATGCGCCTCATCGCTAAAGATGATTTTTCGGCCAAAATTGGGGTCCTCTTCCAAACGCTCCGAAGCCCAGTCAGCGAACAAACGGCGTTGTCTATTGTCATTAACTTTGAGCTCCTGGGTCAGTTGGATCTTGTATGGGTGTAGGCCCAAGTCCCGACGCGAAATTCGCCAAGTTGAAGTCTGCGAAAGGCCGAGTTCTTGTGCACGGCGAGGAATTGATTGCCTCGGGTTCTCCTGCACACTTTCTCGGACCGCGGCAATGTTCTCGGCCGATCTGGCGTTCCTTTGACGTACGGGTGTTGGCTGATTATTTACCGAACCGGTCGTCTCGAATTTGGCCACTAAACGTTGGAGAGTCGACTTTGAAGGGCCACCGCGTCTGCCGTAAAATGGGCGCTACGCGCGCAACGTTTTCACTAACGAGCATTCATTTTGATAATACAGTTTTATCATTTGGAAGTGCTGCTCAATCGTGTAACTTGCCATGGTTATTTGGCATCTGTGACAGAATAATAAACAGATTTGACAGACGTCACCAAAACAACATCGCCACAGCCTGCCAACATTGACCCGCCGTTATTGAAAAACCCTTTACAAACACTATTTTTTAATTTAATTTTGTATTTTTAATAATTTTTTGACATTCATAAAATGACATACCATACTTATGGCTAAGATTTAAGCTAGGACTGTCAAGCCACGGTGCCACTAACGACAAACACCGTAATCAATTAACCTGGTAAATGTATTCAATTCAATTTGCTACGAACTTTTAAATTTGAAATGATCCTATCCTTAACGATCAGGTACTAGTTGTGATAGTATACATTTGAAAGAACACCTCCCGTTATGTATAACAATAATGAAATTTAACGGCTGGTGAACACGATATGATTGATGGCATTTTAACGTCCGACGCGATCGCTTCTGGCCCTAGGCCATCCACGGCTCTCTACTCAACTCAACTCGTGATCCGCCGCCTCAATTTGTTCAATTGATTTTTTACATTCGCCGACACAGGAATTTAAATTATCACCACTGCGAAAAATCCGGTTTATTTATTGTTTGTTTAAAATATATATTGGATTAGAAAAACTGCTCTAAATAAACAAAAACTAAATAGCTATTTATTACGTTGCGTGAGAAAATGGACAAGTATGCGACGTCATGCTTGAACGAATAGTGTGTGATACAATTTCGCATTAAATATTTTACTATAAAGTCTTTTCTAGACTACAGTACAGCGACAAAGTACACATTTTCACTCTAAATTCAAAATTTACGCGTTGAGTTAATATACCCATTTATAATGGGGTATTTAAGGTCTATACCAATTATCAGTTCTATGCGAATTTTTACCGTTTAAACATTTTTTTTTTTGTCTGACTACGTTTATCTCGGCGTTTGAAGCCGCTTGAATTTAGTAAATCCCTTTTCAATCTTCGAAATAAACGATCGAGATTAATATTTCAAGCCGTTTGAAAATGTCAAGTCAAGCCTATAAAATAACAGGCTTGGACTTATGAAGCGGCTTGACTTCTGTCGAAATAAACAGTGAAGCTTCAAATAATGTAACTACGCATGCGCACATCCGCAATATGTTGGAGTGTTATTAAATTCATATCATTTGTTGGTTATTTACATTTTACCATATTTTATAAAAGTCGCGACATAAAACTTAAGAGTTGTCCAAAAGCGAAATATTTGGAGTGATGAAGAAACAAATATTTTAAAAAAAAAATTCAAAGAGAAGACTAATAACTACATGACAATTTTTAGATTTTGAGGTTATGTATCCAGCATAAAATTAGATCATACTCCTTTCCCTGTCTGTCTAATATTTAACTATCTTCTTTTAGTCGATACGAATTTAAAGAAGATTGCAAATAACTCAATCCTATTTTCAATCCGCTGAGATGAACCAATAGGATTTTTCAAGTCATAATATACTTGAAGCCGCTAGAATCTTCGAGATAAACGTAATCTTGATTAATACTGTGTACTATTTCCTATAAGAAGATTACTTACTAGTTGTTAAGAAATAGGAAAATAAACATTGACGAACAATTATATAATAAATTAGACATTTTTATAGGATACCCTCATGTTTTAAAATGAAATAACTTAGATACTTTTTGCAAAAAACAGTTTTACTAAACTACTATCAATTGTAAGCTAAGCATTTTCAACCAAAATTTTGACCCGGCATACTTCGGATTCGAATTACAAAAATATTCAGTGATATTAAACAAAATTTTATTAATGAAACAGACCAACCAAAAAAATTACATTTTTGCAAGATCGGGTTTTTTTTAAATGTTTACCGATATGGTTTCCAAGTCAGTAAGGTTTACTTACAAATTACTGATCGGTAAGTGATGTGTACCACTTACCGATCAGCAGGCGGAGCCGGTAAGTAAATAAAACAACGATCAAAATTTACTTTCAAAATGAGTGAATGAGTGTCGAAATAATAATAACAATAATAATAATAATAATAATAATTCTTTATTGTATTTAAAGTTTACAACTTATTACAATCGATATTAATGGGGGTGAGTTAATTTTCTCATATATTTTATAACTTCGACGGTTTGTACCTTGAGTTGATGAAGATGAGATGATGAAAGGACCCACACGGACACCCAAAGCCCCTGGTGGGAATCGAACCCACAACCTCAGGGTCGAGCGGTGACGGTCGCTTCGAGCGCTGTTCGCTGCCTCAAGCCACACGACCACCGAGGCGGCTTGTGTCGAAATAATATTCAAATCTAATAAACATTGTGGTCAGTAATTGCTCTTCTACCGGTATCGGGTGTATTGGAGATTTCGTCTCGATCTCCAAAATCATCCTCAACCGGTAGGAAGCACTTACTGACCTTAATACTTAAATAACTATATTTGTATGTTGTAAAAATATAAATGTTAATATCGGCTGAGATTTACAATAATTGATAATAAATAATTTGTAAATAAATACGTTTTCTTGCATGTAAGCATTTATTAATTAATGTTTGACTCATATGAAATTACCGTTCCTGCGGTAAATATTCCGCTGAATCCTAAAATTACTAAATCCTTGGCAAGTTGGATTTGAGTAATCCTCAGCGCGATGATAAAAGGTCCTTAGTGGAATACAAATCAGGTATAAAGCTAATAAAGGGAGAGGAGCAACACAAATCCATTAAGAGCTACTTGTGCGACTATTTTATAACACCATAATCATAAAATCATATATGTATAAGTACTATGTGCAATTAATGTAAAATGATCGTATCCAGGATAAGCACGACTTATTAAGTTTCAAACTATATGAGAAATATTTTCCTATCTATGAATCACTTTGTTGTAGAATATTCGGAATTATCATAGCCACATTTGAACTATCTTTGATAAGAATGCGAAAATATACGTAAATTAATGAGTATTAGTGAAAGAATTTTGTTTAAATAATAATTTTTTCCCAAACTACAAGTGATTGAAGTCGATTAATAATTAGGATGATGTATCATGGATTTGAAATTTGATTGGTTGCCTGATTTTAAAAGCAATACTCGCGTACCTGTTGCGCCCTTCTTGTGAATTCATCAATGGACAATCCGCCGCCATAGTTTGTATCACAATATTGGCAAATAACGGTCGAACTGTTTCAATTTTCTATAATTTATTAAGGGGAAAAAAATCTGGTGTGGCCAACACAATACCTCCCGCCATTACCGCCCCGAGTCACAAAAAAGATTAAGCTAATCCTTATTTTTATATTAGCGAATTTTATTCTAATTTTGACAGTTTATTTCTTAAAATATAGTAACTACCTTTTATTTAAACCCCTCAACAGGATTAAATCCCAATTACAAAGTGAGTTCACATTCACACATATCCATGCCTTAGTGGGATTCGAACCCAGAGCCACGAGGGCACTCATTACATGAGGCGTTGCTCTAACCATTGAGCCACCGGAACTATAATAAAATGAAGATTAAATTTTAAATACCGGGATAGAATAGAATTCACTAATCCAAAAATGAGGATTAGCTTAAATATTTTTGCGAATCGTTAATTTTTATTAATCTAAATACATACCTACATATTTACTTATGTTGGAAACTGTATTGAATTTCTTTTCTATTGTTCTTTTTACTTTTTAAAACGTTACTAATATTATTTTGAAGTGATTAGTTCTTTGATAGTGACATTTATCTATCAGTTACATACATTTGAATAACTGCGTTTTGTTTGTTTAAAGCATAGGCTCTGGGATTTAAATTTTAGATAATTTTATAAATTTATCCATAAAATATATAGAAAAAGTATTAATGCAAATCTATAGAAAATTTAATAATCTTTAAATTTTATAATAACATTAATCTGGAAAAAATAACATTTAAAGGCATTTTTCGAAGAAAAACTATTATGAGCTTTTAGTAAAGCGCCATTTCCGGTTATCCGATTTTCACCAAAATCTAATGGGCTCTTTCCAATACAGAAGAAGTTCGAAATACAAGATTGCAAAATTTTCTGAATGATAGTATTTGAGTTAGAGTGGAGGATCCACACATACATACACACATACATCATCGTGAAAATGTTAAAATTGGATTCTAGGGACTTACCAAGGGTAGCGGGAGGTAAAAAAATAATGAAATTATGAAGTACGGATCACTAGATGTATTTATTATTCGACTCCCCATGTAGCGTTTTGTAGTTCGCTGATAAGATAAAATAAATTTTTTGTGTGTTATCGCATCTAAGTAGTATGCATGTGTTTATTTATTCAAATTTCGTGTCGAATGCTTAACGAGATACGCGATACGTTTTTGTGTTTGTAAGCTGAAAGAATGCTGCCTTGATGCTAATTAAATGATCTCCGACAGATAGGATTCTTTACTGGAATTTATTGAACAGATTAAATCAGGGAATAGTCTTTAAGAATTAAATATTTTTTTAAGGAACATTTTTTCTTGTACCTCGAACCTCTGTAAATTTGCAAAATCTAAAAGTTTCAAATTATTAACTCAAAAGAATTTATGATAAATTAAGTAAATACGGCCGATATTATAACTTTATTTATAACTAAACAAATTGAGTGGTGTGTGACGATTCTTTCGCCTTTGATAACTCCATACTACAATTTATATGAACACTTGGTTACTTTGGCTATTTGTTGAAAAAATTTGTACGGCAAAATCACGAGAGCGTAGCTCGAGTGGTTTTGACAGGACAAATCTTTTCAACAAATTGCTATCAAGAAACAAAGTTTGAATATTTATAAATAAAAAAATATTCCCTGCTAAAAATCAAACCTCGAGTGGTATTTGTCAAAATAATTCCACGAGTAAATAGCATTTGAACGTTATTATTTGTTATACCTACTTCGTTTTTTAAAAATTCAGTTTGAAGAGGAAGGATTTGCATAATTGTAATAAAATATTTTAAATTTTTATTTTTTAGCACATGTAAATCATAAATAAACGTTTATTCTTTTAAAAATGTATTTATTTATACTTTATGCGTTTCATACATCATTATTATTTTTTATTTAATTTTGACGGTTTAAAGTGTCATTTTTAACTCCATAGCAGCAATCTGTAAATACCATATTTTCTATTTCACTTAATATTTTGTCTTTAGTCCAAATCGAGAATTAATTTCTGCTTCAAAGAATAAACTGTGAACTGAAAATAATAGTTACTGGTATATCAAGGCCGCGAAATCACTCGTTAGCGTACCGAGAGAAGAATTGTCGCCGAGGCCGCTTGCGGCCGAGGCAAGACAATCTCGAGGGCGCTAAATGATTTCGCGGACAAGGTGTACACAATATTTTTTGTGCAACCGTAAATGTAATTACAAATTTTATTAATTTTAAACAGTTTCATTGTAAATAGAAAGTTAGCTTTCAAGGTGGCTATGGGCTGATATTTGATAAACAAAATCATGCAATTCTCAAGCGTCAAAGTGATTATTTACCTATTTTCGCGGCCGCTACCATGTCAACGGCCGCGAAATTCATTTCGCGGACGTTACCATAACAACGGTCGCGAAATTCAATTTCGAGGCCTGTATTGCGGCTGCGAAATAAGCATTTCGCAGCCGCAATACAGGCTGCGAAATTGGATTTCGCGAACGTTGTCATGGTAGCGGCCGCGAAATTAGGTAAACAATCACTTTGACACTTGAGAATTGCATGGTTTTGTTTATCAAATGTTAATTCCATGGCCAGCTTGAAAGCTAACTTTCTATTTACAATGAAACTGTTTAAAATTAATAAAATCTGTAATTACATATTTTTTACGGTTGCACAAAAAATATTGTGTACACCTGGTCCGCGAAATCCTTTAGCGCCCTCGAGATTGTCTTGCCTCGGCCGCAAGCGGCCTCGGCGACAATTTTTCTCTCGGTACGCTAAAGAGTGATTTCGCGGCCTTGATATATAAATAACTATTATTTGACATATCAAAAATATTGAAAACAATCCATGACCATGGAGAAGATAAATAAAATATCTAATTTATCCACTTGCATTTTGCCTTCCTTCCTATTTTATTGATAGCAAACTGCGATTTTGAGGTTCTCAAATATCTATTTTTATATAGTAGTGGAATTATCTCCCCAATTCTGTAAAAAAGTTGCTAAGGCTTAGAAATTACTAAAAATTGTTACCAATAGAAACAGCTTGATTTATTTAGTGTTTGGAATTATTATTGGTTATTTGCTATAACAATGTTGCTAAGAGTTAGCAACTTTGTTACAGAATTGAGGTGGTTATTACAATATTTTCCTCAACTTTTGTGTTTATTACATAGGTGATTACCTGACTAAAGTCGTAACTAAGCATGAGTAATAAGATTTCTCTATGAAAACACTAAAAGATACATGCTACCTTCATTAGTAAACTTTGATAATTACCAAAACTTTGCTGAGACGAATGTGAGGATATAAATCGTGTGCTGGTAAACAGCTACATTATTGATTATTATGTGTACTTACAAACATCCGCAGCAATAGCGTAGCATGTTATGGTTGGACTGTTCGCTCTGTATAAGCACCAACACAACACAATACATAACACTAACATAAAATGTGAAAATTATAGGTATTTCCGAAGTTATTACCGTAATTGAACAGAGGTTTCGTTTTAAATGGTTCCGTTCGAGTGTTTCTAAATACGTTTAATGGACAGTAATAAGAAAGGAGACAGTCTGTGTTAAACGGTTTCAATATTTCACTCAGTTTTATATACCAGCTAAGATTTTAAGTTGTATTTCTAATAGTTCTCAAGTCATTTTCTATTCAGGAGCAGTAGAACAATATGAATATATCCCGATAAGATAGCACTGGTGGTTTTAAATTAGAATGAGCAGTTACCAAATTTGTGCAGATTGGTTTAGTACGTAACTTTCTACACATTTAACACAATTTCATCCAAAAGTGTACTTACAAACATTTGTGCACTACACAATCGATATATTATGTCAATTTTTAAATATTTTTACCTGGAACCCAGAAAAACTCAAAAAAATTATCATCCACTTTCGATATTTTTAAAGTGTGGTATCAACAAATGCAGGTTTTTGTATTCTGTTTAGATAATTTTGTAAATTTATCCATAAAATATAATATGGAGAAAAAGTATTTGCATATCTGTAGAAAACTTAATAATCTGTATTTTTTATGTTAGCGATAAAATTATTGGAGAAGCAGTCTTGGTAAAATGATTTTATAAAATTATTAATTAAATTTATTTAACAATGAGGTCATGCAAAGAAAAATTGTTCGATTTTTTGTTTAAATCAAACAAGCATAGTGTAATTTATCGATCTGTATGAATAAATTATTTTTTATTTACATGTTTTGTTGTATAAAATCATTTTAAAGTATAATTTTTTTTAAAAGTAAAAAAAAACAGCCATGTTGTGACGTCAGCGTTTCACACTGCAAGTTCAGACTCATTTCATACTGCCTTATTATATCGACACAGAATTTCTAAAAGAAAAAATATATATAGACTATAAATTGAGAATTACATATCTAAATATTTGATAGAAATGCTATAATATATTAATATAACATCATTCTATTCATTTTTATAAATATAATTTTCTTTTGACTTGAAGTTATCCACGTATCACTCAGCTGCTGGTCATTAGTCATTCGTTTTTACTTTTTCGTCTGATTAACACTTGTCTACGTTGTTCGTTGTGTATTCTTAGAATCCTTAGAATTTAATTTCTGTTGCTTTGTTGCGTATCAAATCTGTATTTTTCAATATAAACAGTAGGTAACTGTTTTTCGAATTGTATTTTTTTGTATCACGCGGTACTATTAAAAATATTTTCTTACTATTTTCGCTAGTATTTTGGCACGATTTTATTAGGAACCGAAATGTCGGAATTGTTAAATAAATGACAACTTAATAATAGTTATTTATGCTACGAGAGATGTAGGTACCATTTACTAATCGAGGACGATTTTGCGCCCGAGCGATAGCGAGGGCTAGCAAATAAGTTCCAGAGTGGTCAAATGTACCTAAATCTTGTGTTGCATACAGTTGAATATTGATACAATAAAAAAAGAATCTTAGTATTCTATAGAAGATTTAAGAAGAAAAACGCTGTCATTTGTCACGTCAACGGTAATTTTTAAATGGAAATATTTATGAAATAAGGATAATTTGATAGAAATTAAATTCAAAATTATAAGAATGAATAAACATTTGACACAAGTTTAAAATATCTAACTGTTGGTATTTCACAAACAGGGAGGTAAGTTCAGCTGTAGGGAAGTAAGGACAGTCCTTACTTCCCGTCGCTAATAGAAACAGATAACTTGACAGTAAAATAAACATACATCCCTACAATGTCCTAATAGCCTACTAACGATATTGGGAGTTGGAAAAATCATTTTACCAAGACTGCTTTTCCAATATTTTTTTCCCTAACATCAGAGCTGGGCAATACTTGCAAGAAAAGTACTTTATTAGGCTTGCAAGTACTTTCAGTACTTCAAGTACTGTACTTGAAGTACTTTCTATTTATAGTACTTTGTACTTGACAAAGTAACTCTATTCACATGTATTTGGTGCTTAATACTTGGAAAAATACTTGAAGTACAATGAAAAGTACTTGAAGTATTTTTAAATACTTGAAGTACTTTAAATGTACTTGAAGTATTTTAAATGTACTTGAAGCATTTTAAATGTACTTGAATTACTTTAAACGTATTTGAAGTGCGATGAATAATTTAAAAGTTAACAATATTATGAGAATTGTTTGTCTGTCAGTGTTTCTTTTGCAGTGGTGTAATGTTATTCCTGTAGCACATAATTATGTGAATTCCATTTATACATATATTTCCAGCGATAATATGAAAGTAAAGATACATTTGCAATTTTTTTGGCATAAATTAATTAATTCTAATCTGCATACTGCATATACAAATAATGTTTATATTAACTAAGTACAGTGCTGGGACTTTGCCGTATTGCCTGGCGATCACATGACGTAAAAGTGACGTCATTCTAACATCTCGGTACATGCGATCGCTAGGTGATACGGCAGTCACAGCAAGGAACTCTTGTTTTAAATAACTCAATAAATATTAGTATTGAAATTTTTGCACTTGCACCCAAATTTACAAGTACTTTTTAAGTACTTGGTACTTTCAAGTACATTTAGAAACATTAAGATACTTGGTACTTGTACTTCAAGTACTACTTTCCGGTACTTTGCCCAGCTCTGCCTAACATCATACCAACAGTCAAGAAATACCAGTAACTATTTATATTTTATAATAACACAAATCGCGAAAAATGAAGTCAGTTGGTTTCTATTTTCTAAAGACATTAAATTCATTGCTGTCGAAAAACATCGCATTGCTTTAGTTCACTTTTTTAATTTACTGCGGAACTAAAATTTAATCATAGATTAATTTGTTTTATAAAACCGAACCGTAGAATATTTTTCTAAGAGAAACTATTTCGCATTTCAAAAAGTGCCACTTCTGGTTATCCGATTGACACCAAAATGACTTCTTTCCATGTAAGATGATTTTTTTTCTGGATGGAAGCATTTGTTCCACAATCCACACCCACATACATCGTGGTAAAGTCTTAAAATATGTATGTTTATCAAAATCTCGATATGCAATTTTTAGCTCGATCCCTATACCTCTCTTTCCTTCATTGGCGAAAGGTACAACTAGAGGTGGGCGCGGGCCGTGATTTTGTCGGGTCACGATGGGTCACGACGTGACCCGCGTGATCTTGAATATAATTTCAATTTTGCGTCGTGATTGGACGTGAGCGTGAGGCACTAAAAAATTATCGTGCGTGATCGGGCGTCACTGAAATTTAATCGGGCGTGAGTACAAGTTTTCTTCTATTTTTTATTTAAAAAATTGTCAATTTCCATCTTTTACTTTACATTCTTATTATTATTATTATTATTATTATATCTAAATATGTCATCAGCAGTATTTTTTGCAAAAAAATAGTGTTATTGTTGTACCCATAATTGTATACACAGTTGCTCCGATTTCACTAAAGATATACAAATCTTTAAGACCGTTTGACACGATCATAATTTTGTTAACAAATTTGTTACCAAATTTATAATAATATTTGTGATGGAACAGAACAACCTATTTGTCCATAAACATTCGTTTCCAATGAAACCAATCTGTTACCTAACTTATTACGAATTTGTTAAAAAATTTGATAACAACTTATGACTGTGTTAAACAGGCTTAAATGTACATAGAAACAATTACGTGACACGAACGTGACCCGCCGGGCGTGATCGGACGTGAGTGCCAGAATAAAATCGTGAGCGTGTGTGATCGTGAATGAAACATAAAAAGTCATGCGTGATTGGTCGTGATTACATTTTTAGTTCCGTGAGCGTGCGTGATCGTGAACAAAAAGTTACTCACGCGCCCACCTCTAGGTACAACTACTATACCATACTTTCAGCTTCAGGAAATTTAATATATCCAAAGGCCTCTCATTTTGCAAACTTGGGCATTATCTCCTGCTGCCAATGCCATTGTCGCATCCGATGACGTCAGCAGAAATGTGTTATGCATTGTTTATGAACGTGGTCGGACGCAATGCATAGTGGCGCTGTTGGTTTTGCGTGGGAGTAACTACGTATATTAGTACGGCACTGTGGAATGGGAATTCGACTCTGCTGTAGTGTGTACTGTGTCACTCTGATAATGTTATGGATGTGGGTAATTAAATTGCAAACAATGTAGATGTTCAAAGAGGACTCCCAAGCAAAAAGACGGTAATGAACTTGCTGATGACGATAGTGATTGATGAGATGCAGACTAAGAATTAATCTAACAACTGTTTTATTGCCTCCAAAACGAAAAGAAGAACAAGACAGAGATATATGAGAAATACTCACTTAAAAATTACTTTTCTCACATATGTAGAACTACCTATACCATCTATCCAGTGGTTCCCAACCTTTTTTGGTCAGGGACCACTTTGATTTCTTTGGTGTTATCAGGGACCACAAGGTTAAAGATTAAAAACAGGTTAAACTGAGTCAATTTAAAAATAAACTTTATTCAAAACTTTTAACGTAAGTATTTATTAAACTCAAAAGTAACATACATTGAAAAGAATTGTAATAGAAAACAACATTTAACAAAAACGAAATTTTCTTCAAAAATTTTAACATAAGTATTTATTAAACTGAAAAGTATAGATTCTATAAGATACTAGAGTGGACCTTAAAAGAGGTCAAGTCGAATTTTAACCGGGCCGCCCTCCGAAGTTGTTCCAAATAAATAAATAAAAATTGTGCTGGCAATGATTCCGCTTAATATTCATATTTGACCGTACCTAAATGCACATCATTTTTCCCATTTAATAACATTGGGTTTTGACGCATTTTGGAACTTTATTTTTTCCAAGCCAATAAGAGGTTTAAAAAATCCACTCAATATTGGAATATATACTAGAATGACCCGAGAATATGTGGACAACATTTGAAGTCCCAATCATTATTCTTAAGATAATTATAGTTAATTAAACTATCGCAAAAGACCAAAAAAGCTATATACAACAGTCCTAAAAATATTTATTGGGACTTTAAATTTTGTCCACATATTCTCGGGTCACTCTAGTATATATTCCAATATTGAGTGGATTTTTTAAACCTCTTATTGCCTTTGACAAAAATGCAGTTCTAAAATATGTCAAAATCCAATGTTATTTAAATGGGGAAAAATCAAGTGCATTTAGGTAGGTACGGTCAAATATTAATATTAAGCGGAACCATTGCATCCACAATTTTTATTTATTTATTTGGAATCACTTTAGTGAGCGGTCCGAATAAAATTCGACTTAACCCCTTTTAAGGTCCATCCTAATCTATACTTGTATGGTATGACTAACGAATGAAAGTTGACGTTTAGATTATTTAATAGATGTGGTTTCTTTTGAGAACATTTCCCTATATGATTTGAAAGGAAACTGACCCTTATGTAATCCATTACAGAAGATTAGAATTCTACTCAATACCAGGAGGCATTTAAAATGACCTTGGCAACTGGATTCAGGGATGTATTTAAAAAATTTAATACCGCAAATTCTAGTTTGTCTAGGTGTAAGCAACCCTCGAGTCGGAATTGCTGTTAGAGGAAATTAAAAATAATCCTATTTCGTAGAATTGCCAAACTAAATAGTTTAAAGATTAAAATATTTTGTTATAATCAACATAAACGAAAAATGTTTAAAATATTTTAAACGCACCCCTGTTTTGATATTCAATTACCCTAGTTGGCCATCTATTTTCAACCAGGCTTGATAATGTATTTCTGTGCTTTCCTAGTCCAGTATTTAAATGGATTCATGCAAAAATTTAAACCTGAATATTTCGTACAATTCTATTCTTCTAGAGAAGAAACCATATCTATAAAATAATTTAAACGTCAACTTTCATTCGCTAGTCATATATGACTCTTTAAACTATTTAGTTTATTTATGTCATCATCATTACCGATATCTGCATACAAAGCGGATTGGCACACCCAGCAATGGGTAATGATATATTTATTTATTTATTTTATTTAGTTTGGCAATTCTATGAAATACGATTATTTTAAATTTCCTCTAACAGTAATTCCGACTCGAGGGTTACTTACTTACCTGAGACGAGCGAACTAGAATTTGCGGTATTAAATTTTTTAAATACATCCCTGAATCCTGTTGCTAAGGTCATTTTAAATGCCTCCTGTTTTTAGTACAATTCTAATCTTCTGTAACGGAATACATAAGGGTCAGTTTCCTTTCAAATCAAATATAGGGAAATATTTTCAAAAGAAACCACATCTATTAAATAATCTAAACGACAACTTTCATTCGCTATTCATACTATACCATAACACAGAATAAAATATTTGAATTTGAAGTTGTGTAGTCGCTCTAGCCAGCCGCGCACGTTTTTTCTGAAACTTATTTAAGAAAAGTAAATTTTATTTTAATTTGTTGAACTATAACGTCACTTACATGTTATAATTCATTTTATTTTTAAATGGTCATTTAAATGACCGAAACCGGTCGGTAACTCTGTTAAGACGTTTAAGGTTTTTATTTTTAAAAATCTTCTTCCTTATTCATCGTTCACGCTTGGGCATTTACATTTTTCATTATAAACACAATACCTTAATTACACAGTTCGAATCTCAAATGTATGTAACAGAAAGATAAATTTCATTGTAAAAATACTCATTTCAAATTATACTCCGTTCGCTGAAACGAGAGAATTTGAAACTAATCCTTGAACAGAGACAAGTCATTCTATTGGTCAAAGGAGAATAATTTTGGAGCCGAATCAATAGAATGACTATTCTCGTCAGATTCTTGAGAAGAAAATATTAAAATACGAATTTACAAAACCTAATCAATTAATCAATTTTCGTATGTGTGTATTTGACAATAAAAACGTCACTATTACAAAGTAAATTTGAAATGATATACCATTAAAATTCTGGAGAAGAATATATTGGTAATACATTACAAATTACAACTTATTATATGCAAAGGACTTGATACAGTTGCCAGCATTAGTAAATACGTAGGTGTATTTATATAAATAAAAATGAATTGGTGGGTGGTATTGTGGTAGCCCCAACAGATTATTCTGTGGGATGTTACAAATCAGTAGACAGGTCCTGAGCCCTTGGCATATGTCTATCGATCTTTGGGGATTGCGTAGGCGGCGTGGGTTCGGAACACCCACTCGCCCTTGTGCACCGTGCAGATAATGTCAAAGGGTAAGCAAATACACAACACTGGGGGTGTGAAATAGGACAGAAATTGTTTTTGTTGTAATTTAATGCCCTGGCTAGCCGCATTTAATCAAGATATATTTTTAGATGGAAAGTAGTCCACATATTGATTGAATTATAATTGTTACACTTTTTTGTATCGCTAGCAAAAAAATCAACCAATAACTTTAGGAGATAATAATACAGATAATGAAATGTGTTCAGAATAAAACTTTGTTTTATTGCTGAAGTACGGTGGTTCAATAAGTGCCAAGATAATCAGGTCACTGCATTCAATTATGCGATCGTCATAAAGTTGGATACTTAAAATACATAAGTACTTCTATTATACTATGATTTTATATAAATTGGAATGTTAGCTATTTAATTATCTTTCTTCTCTTACTAATTTTAGAGTAGGTATAGTTGTAATATAGATTAGTTTTAAAACATCTTAGCTTTATAAGTTTTTAAATATACACACGTAAGCAGAATTCATTACTGTTTCCATACAAAATCACGTTAAATATAATTGAAAAAAAAAGAAGCAGTAAAAGATTTAGGTGTTACGTTTTCGTCAGACTTAAAATTCGCTCAACATATTAATAATAAATAGTTAGGAATGATTCGACTGCAGAAATTATTAATATAGGGAAAATAACGGAGCTGCAGTCACTTCTTGTTGAAATTTTATTGAGAATTAAACATATACCAACGTTTCGATCACAATTTGATCATCATCAGGGTCTGAAATACAATTTATTATATAATCAACTTGGTCAAAATATCTATACATTTTATAACTTGTAGGAATTGAAGTTACTTACAACGTTTAAGGATAAATTTAGAAAATTATTTTTAATTGCATAGATGCTACTTTCAGATAGCATCTATGCACCTAAAAAAAAAAATTAATCGTGCATAGATGCTACTTTCAGGTAGCACCTATGCACCCCAAAAAAAAATGTAATCGTGCATAGATACTACTGAGGCTGTGGAAGGAGAAAGTTAGTTACATACATAGACAGACAGTGAGGTGAAAGGTATAACTTCTGTCCGAGCAGTTGAATATACAGACGCTGTTGAGTCACTTGAGTATATAGACGCTGTGGAGGTCGGTAGGCGGTCAGTTGAACGTGATATAAGTATGTAGTGATATAAGTATAGTAAAATAAATATCGCGTAAACAGTCTACATGGGTCTGCAAAGACCGGCAGTCTAAGATTGGAACGCGTAGTGAAATAAATAATTAGTAATATCGTGGAAATAAATAGTAGTTTTAGTTGGTTAAATAAATAAATAGTGTTAGTGTTATCTAGCTAATTATAGTTTTAGTCTTAACTAGTTTTTAATAATGGTTCAATATTAGTAATAGTCATTCTAATTATAGTTTAATAAACCTTTATTTTAATTAATAATAATTATCTAATATTTACACTTCACCCAAATATATAAAAACGTTACATTTACCTACCACAATAGACATCATCATAAATCATGTTAAACCACTATTCGCACATATTTTAATTAATAAACGACTACATTTTTCCACTTCCCACATCATTAATTTACTAAATTATAAAAACCCAATTCATCACTGACAACACTACTACCAACTTGCCGGCAGCGAAATTCCCCACAAATTCCGTGACTTTCATATCTCCCATCTAACACATGGGCTAGCATCATGAAGACATTTATCGTTCTCTCTTTCTCTTACACAACTGTTCCCTTCTCTCTCGCACAACAAGCGAAGATGGTGTAAATCAAACGGCGTGACATCAGCCATCAACATCAAAAAGCACAAGCAGAAAGCAGGATGACTTTCGGAATCTTTTGTTGGCAGTGTTGGTAGCACTGAGTATTAACACATTTTGGCGGGAATCGGAATAAGTTGTACGTCATGTGGGTTAATCCGTGGTGGAGAGGAATTCTGTTGCGTGTTTTGGAAATGTTGGGTTTATTATGTTGTTACACAAATGAGGATTTTGTTTTCGTGTAAGGATTACGAAGTTAATGAGTCCTAGAAATGAATGCGATGAGAAAGATACATTTATTAAAACTGAAAATTTTGTAAATGTAAAATGTAGGGATTCTTTTTGGAGACTATTATAAATTCGATGAAAAGTTTTGTGACAAGGCAAATGCAGAGCAATAAAAAGTAAATAGCCGTTTTATAAACTCTTATAAATCTTTTGTTATGTTTAAAAGCTAGGGTTTTTACTAATTTTTGTTCATCTTTTTCATTTATTACTTAACTAGAATATATGGGCGATAATACATGCACTAATCTAATATATATATATATATATATATATATATATATATATATATATATATATATATATATATATATATATATATATATAATTCACATTCCTTTTTGACCTGTTATCGGTGTCCTCTCCTACACGCGTCAGCGACGAACTGACCTCTATGACGCGTTCCCCTAAGTGGGATAAAATACACATTGTCATTCTAATTTACAACAATTATCACAGGCGTGCATTATCATCTAATAAGATTGACAGGAGGGGGGGCAGGAATAAGGTTGCTCCCAAGGCCCAGACTTGGGCAGGCGCCCCGCATATTAAATGCGGCCTAACACCTCGTGGATTCCGGTACCCCTATCCGCAAAAGTATACAACCAGTGCATTGACGATTTGTTGGAATACGGCTCTTGTGAATAGTCATCTCTGAGCCACTAGCGGTACCGTAGCCACATACGTATGTCCCAGACATGTTGAGCTCCCAGAGCTCGACCTCCGAGAAGTCAATGGATCCCAGACCCATTATGAGAGTTTAGCTTACGATCACACGTGTGTAGGTCCCAGACCTTTCATGATAAACCCCAGGTTTATCCTTAACGGCCCAGACGTTCTCGTGTATCTCAGCCTCGCAGGTGGTGTTTATCACACCTCGAAGCATATAGCTCCATGGAACCAGAGTTGTCCCAGACAACTCTTCGGATAATTAGGCAACTACTACGTTTGCGGCCACAAACAAATAATACAGATGTATATTTCACATATACCATGCATATCAAATACGGAAGCAGTG
This sequence comes from Harpalus rubripes, assembly GCA_963082715.1. NCBI lineage: Eukaryota > Metazoa > Arthropoda > Insecta > Coleoptera > Carabidae > Harpalus > Harpalus rubripes. Next base: position 59,761,094 of record OY720454.1, read on the forward strand.
TATAACATATCAATCAAGCATCTGGTGATCCACACCAAACTATACCTGTATAATAATTAGAATGACAGCGAGTTCTACCACTCACATATAATAACTGCAAGCAGCTAATCTTTTCTTATGGACACTTTCACACGTGCACGGCACTGTGGTTATATCGGAACTCAGGGAAGGGCGGTCGCCAAGGGATGAGACATGTTCAAGTGTTTATGCCTTAAGCTAGCGCTTCTAAACCAGTGGCGCCCAGTCGAAAAGTGAGTCTTACATGTTTGTAAGGAAAAATTCTGTTTAGAAATTATTATCATTTTCCTATATGTTTAGTCTAGCTGTCAACTGTCAAGATATTTATTCAGGGTTATTAACAAAATCAGTGTTGCCAATAAACTGATTAACTCGAAAAGGTATTGACAGCTATATTAAATAAATTTGTTTATTCAACAAAGAAGGCAATACAAAAATAATATTAAACAGTTTTAAATAATGCCGTCATATTTATTGAATATGGCTGTCAGTACATATTCGGCTTATATATTCAGTGTGCCAAGTCCAACCACGTTCATGCTACCAGCCAATGTATCTATCTTTGTGCATTTATTGAAAATTATTTATGAAAGCAAATAGTAAATAATATGAGGAACATGGTCGGGTGTAATGGTTTGAACACGACACCCTGCTGTGGGAAGGTCCGCTCTCTGGCATTCGCTTGACGTGCTAGGGAAAACAAAAATACAAAAATGAGCGAAATGTCAAAATTAAACAGTGTTTAGTTTAAACACTGTAAATTTTTCTTCTGAATAGTCCTGAATATGAATAAAATACGTATCCGAAGTCCATATTATTTTTATTCTATTTCTATTAAGTTTAAAGTGAACAACAATAATAAACTCGCCGTGACATATTTCCGAATTGAGAGGCTGCCTCTTGCAGTTGTAGAGACGCGTGCTCTCAATTAGGCAAAGCAAATTGAGTGTGTCAGATGTAAAGGATTCTTCTGTGTCGCTGTGACAGGCTGCGCATTGCGCATCCGATGCACTGAATCAAACTTGTTGTATGCAACCGACTGCAGAATTCAATTCAGATTCCGAAGCGATATTTTGATATAGGTTTTCACAAAAAGAACATGTAAACGGATATGACATGCGATTACCTTTTCGTAAGCTAGTTTGTTGTGGACGTGAATCGTTGATAAAATTGAATAATTCTTTTACTTTTTCAGTAAAAATATAAAGCCTGTTATATTATGCTTTTTCGGTCATTTTATACTAGTTTTATATACTTTTTGGCACATTACTTTTTATTTAACTTAATCAATCAGGGGGGTATATCAAAACAGCTTTGGCAATTTTTAAGTAACCAGAAATTAATTTGGCAGATTTGACAGATTTTAAGTCTCCCAGAAATTAGTTTAAAAGCATTCCAAAAGAAATTGTTGACGGGATCTACTTTGAACATTTTTAAAATATAATTTTAAAAATATTAATTGTTGTCAATAATGAGGTACCGTAAAACAGGGTTACTTTGCACCCGAGCGGGTAAAAGTGATACTTTGTGTGGCGAGCATGAAAGTTTGCACGACGAGCGAAGCGAGTCGGACAATTGCATGCGAGGCACACAAAGACACTTTTATTCCGAATGACACATTAAATTTTTTTTTCAAACGCACTACTTTTCTTTTTATTCGCTAATTCTATGTAGTTTCTATGGATATTTGTTTATTTTATTTCTACGCCGCCGGCGTAGAAATTTCCAGCGGCGTAGAAATGAAACTTCTACCTTGTGAATCAAGTCAGAAAGTGCCATTTCTACGACGTTTGAAAAAAAAAGTATATTTTTGCTCATCCTAGTTCCATTTTGCGGTCACTTCAATTTCTACCGTTAGAGAACACTATAGGTTGTCATAGACAACCACCTCGTTTTGAAGGTCTGCAAAATCATCCTGCCATGAAACCCCCAGCTAACAAATACAAAATTTGCATCGTTAGACATTTTAGCTTCAATAAAAGCTATTATAACTTCTTTCGAGAAGTTTTTTTTTAAAGTTGTCGAAAATTTTTCTCACATTTTGCGTTTAAATTTTGTTCTTACTATGTGCAGATTCCCATTGCGCATATCTTCTATCTCTTTAAATTGAAATGCTCTATTAGATTTTGTAATCATTTCTTTTATAATTTGACAGTTTAGGAGACAAAATCAAAGAAACAAAGTGCTAAGCAAAGCCGGCTTGATTTCCCATGTATTTTAAATGGGTGAATTGAAAAACTAGTGGGCTTTGATATTCTGTATCAGTGTTATGGAATGTGCTCATTTTGTAACTCCTGTTTTCAGTTACAGAATGTGTGAATCCTATAGTAGTGTTAGACTATAGTATATTCTATAACTGGTATATAATAGATAATTTCCGCGCGAGCGAAAAGTTTGTAGGCCGAGTCGTAGGCGAGGTCTACGGTTTCGCGAGTGGTGGAAATACTATTCCATACGTGTGTTAGACTGTACTTTCTCTAACACAATTTAAAAATATATTTTGCTTATAACTTTACATTTTTGCAAAAAATAATAAAATATTATTGGTATAATATAAAAAGAAATATTTTTTTATTTATCTTACAATGTAAAACCTTCAAAACGCGTAAAACAAGGCGTATAATTAGATATTGTAATCATTTCTTTTATAATTTTACAGTTAAGGCAGTTGAGGTGACAAAATCAAAGAAACAAAGGGCCAAGCAAAGCCGGCTTGATTTTGAAACAATTGCGTTTTCCCATGTATTTTAAATGGGTGAATTGAAAAACTAGTGGTCTGTGACTGCATATTACGGAATATTATTCCGTAACAGTATGACAGAATGTCCTCATTCTGTAACAGTTTTCAGTTACAGAATGTATGAATTCCATAGTAGTGTTAGAGAAATGGTATTAAAAACACGATTATTTTTAAAACTAAACTTTTTTTAAACATTACAATTAGTTTAATATAAATTACCCATGTTTAATTTGTTATTACGGTAAAGGATCCCATTCTAGCTTAAACTTCGCGTACTTTGGTGATCATTGTTTTTAAATGACAAACAATCAGACTTGTACGTTTGTATAATTTTTAGCATATTTCGCATAAAAGAAAATTAAATTTATTTATCCCGATTTGCAATTCCTGCAAAAAAACCCCTGGATATGTATTTATTAAGCTCATTTTTGGTTCCGCATTAGCACTAATACCAAACCGAATGAGAAATAAACGAATCTGTGTCCCCCATAAATAACATCATCACATTCTGTTTTGGTCGGATAATGAACATCCATAACTTGTGTCTTCTTCCTCTTCCGCTTCCGCATCCGTGTGTCCTAGTCCAGTGGCGTACGTTGTGTGAGGCGCCTTTCTGGTTCTTATCCTAATTTTTCATTGGCCAACACGTCCTTTCGCTTAATCTGATTGGTTGACGACAAGACCTCAACCCTTAGGAATATAAAACCGCATGGGATACTTCAGGGGTGAGTGACTAATCGACAGAAAATGACCATATGTCTTATGTTTGAAAGACATGGTGTTTATATGTGAAAGAAACATAATCAAGCAATTGGTAAGATCGACAAATGTGAAATATATTGTAACGCTTTTATTTATTTGGGTGAAGTGTAAATAGTAGACAATTATTATTAATTAAAATAAGTGTTTATTAAACTATACTGAAAATGACTATTACTAATATTAAACAATTATTAAAAAATAATTAAGACAAACTATAATTAACCTAACACTATTTATTTATTTAACAATTATCACGACTATTTATTTATACGATTTTACTAATTATTTATTTCGTCACTGTTTATTTATATCATGTTCAACTGCCCACCTATCGACCTCCACAGCGTCTATTGGGATTTTCAACTATCAAGAGATGGCGATGATCGCATTAAACACTGGTACACTTTTTGTTGACGTGTGTCAGCGTAGCATTTCTGTCAATTGTATTTCTTTAGTTTTCGTATTATTTTCTTATTTATTAGTAGAGGAAAGTCGGTGAATGTGGAATAGTCATCTAATGTGGAATAGGCGCTTTTTTTAAAAATGGTACACGACATCTGTGATCTAATGGCACAAATGCACGTGTGTAGGGTAGTTATTACCCACATAGAGACACCAACTTAACTGCATTGTGCATAACATCAAAAACCTTGAAAAATAATATGGGTGCCTGCTGAGCTTTTTAAGCAAGTGTAAAGATGTTTTATTACTGATTGCGTAGTTGAAAATACAGTTTTTTGCAACTGCAGTATGGACAGGGGTTTGGGGAAGTAGGCTAGATTTCAAAAATATTTTTCTAACTAATTATTAAATGAAATTCGAAGGCGGGAATTTAATGTCAACAAATCCGCTAATGTGGAATACCGAGGGGAATGCCAATGTGGAATATTCCAAATTAGCGAAAATGTTATAATATGAGTAGATAACTGTTCTTGGTTTAGGAAAATATACCAGAAAAGCATACGTAGCAAGAAGTAAACATGCAGAAGGCAGTGCGGAATAATATAGTTTATTTTGTTTCATTCTAATAGCATACTCATTTTATTTTTGTTTATATTTTGGTAAAAAGGAATAAATAATTTAAAGAACATTTTTGCATTGTTTTCCGAATTTTCTTATACCGTGAAAGTAAGTATGGTTATTTAGTATATAATCCACGTTAATGCACTATAGTATTCCACATTACCGACCCTTTTTCAATAGGTGTAAAAATTTCAATTTTGAAGAAAATTGCTCTTATAAGTGAATTATTCTAGATAATCAAACTGAAAGTGCGACTGTTTTGTAAAGTACATTTTAAATTACCTATATACAATATTTGATGATTAACCGCCATCTTTTCGCATGTTTTTTTCAATAAAATAAAAATGGTATTCCACATTCACCGACTTTACTCTATTTTTTATTTATAATTCAAGTATGTATAATAGAGTTTTTGTAGTCCTACAGTTGTAGTTGCATGTAAATGTCAAATGTGTACCACTGTTTGTAGTTCTAATAGTCGCCGCTAGTTAGCGTTTTCTTATTTGAAAATCCCAATATATTCATTCTGTATATTCAACAGCTCGGACAGAAGTCACACTTTTCACCTCAATATCTGTCTATGTAACTAACTGTCTAACTTCACAGCTTCAGTATCACCGACTGTCCGTATGCCACAATTCTTCACCACTACTGCCGAGTATCCACTTCCACTCGCCGTTACTGTCCTTGTACACTATAGCTTCCCAATACTCGTCAACACTATCGAATATTCACATCCACAGCTATCCCTGTTAACCAGTAACTTCCCGAGTCCTCCACTCGACATTATACTGCATCTGCTCACCACGATACTGCTGTGCTTCACTACTCTATGTGAATGTCTCTATATGTCTCTCCATGTAACTAACTCCCGAGCATAGCTGCGTCCCTTGTATACAGAGAGCTCTGGAATGTTCGAGCGCATAATAATAATGAACACAAAAGGTTCAGGCGACCGGCAGTAATTAAACACGTCGCGGCTTGTTTGTTTACGTAGCCTGACTTAGACGCTTGTTCAGCATAGCAGCGGAGCTCACACGTTACAATATTATAGAAAATATTTGCCCAGCTCAAGAATTCAGCTATGCGCAAATAATTTTCTTTAAATTGATGCATTTTAACGTAAAGTGAATTAATGGGTATTTGAAAAATACTTGTGTGCATTTAAAATGCAGGAACGCTAAGCCATATACCAAACTTTTCATGCAAAATTAATTTTATGACTTAATAAACACAGCCTCCATATTTTATACGTTCTTTGTAGAAGAAATTTCATTTTATAACCGACATTTTTCATGTACAAAATTAATTTACATACTGTGAGGAAAGCCGTTTCTGATAATACATTATTAATCCACCAAAAAAAGATTAGAATCGTATTGTAACAATGAAATTTATTTTATATGATTATGACAAAATATAGTCTAATATACTTCAAAGTTTTAGAAAAGTGATAGATTATTTTACTTAAAAGCTTCTTTTGGACTGTTTTCAGACTAATTATGTGGAGTCTTAAAACTGTCACAGTTGTCAAATTAATGTCCTGGGTCCGGAGACTTAAAATTGCCAAAACTGTCAATGTAATTAATTAAAATTGTAGAATTAATTTTAGGCTGATTTAAAAACTGTCAAATTATAAGTCATGATTTAAAAATGCTCTCTGCCATCTGGTTATTTCCAGTTTCAAGTACGACTGTTAAAAAATTAATTAACTTGTAACTTTCGTAAATTAATTTCAAATGATAATAGTTGTAAATTTTACAATATCAGCGTGACTTCTGGTGTTCCCCAAGGTTCTCATTAAAGTCTCATACTTTTCATTGTATATGTTACTGTGCGTATGTATACAGGGTGTTCATTTTAAATGGGCCACCATTGCTATCTCGAGAACTATACGAGCTACAAAGATGGTTAAATGGTCAAACAATTTCTATTTCACAAGACAAATTTAAAGAAATGAAAAATAATTTTTTTGGACCAGTGGTTCTCAAAATACGGGACCTAACTTTTGAATTTAAATCATATATTTTTTATTTGCTCATTCGTTAGAGAATTTAATTCTGAATTCAGTGATATAATATTTTTATTCCCTTACACAATGATTTTTTTGAGAAAAATGCAAGTAAAGTTTCATATTAATTTGATTAAAATATGTCTATAATAAGAGTGTCATGAATGGAAAAAAGGAATACGTGTTATTTTTACCTTCCGTCACCTTTAGGTAAGGACAATACTGTCTTTGGTCAAATAATTCGGTGGTGAGTTTTTAATAAATAAGCACGTTTTAAGGTTCCTAGAATACGATTTTACTTGATTAGATTTTGGTTAAAATTAGTCAACCGGAAGTACGCTCATTTGAAAATTTTAACAGTTTTTCTTGAAAAAACGATGTTAAATATCATTTTTTTCACATTTAATGTTATAAATATTAAAGAACATTATATTTTCTATACGATTTGACTGCATTTTATATTTCATATAATATGGATATAGAGTTACAAAATTATAAAGAAATTAAATTTCATAAATTAGTCAGCTATGCTAGAAACAGCTAAGAAAATTCTGGTGTCAAGTACAATTGGCATATTCGTAGTATATTTGTGTTATAATTTTACTCGAAATATAGGACATTTTTGCTCGAAACTTTCTGTATGGAATTTGTATAAAATAAATACAAATGTCGAAAGGTAATGTACATACAAGAAATTTAGAATCTTTTGCAAGGAACTTCCTGTATGGATTTTATAGAAAATACTTAACGCATTTACGAAAATTCTACCGGTAGATACCGCATTTTAGTTTAATCTACTGCGACCCGCGTAATCGATTTTATTACATTTTTAGATTGTGTATCGTCAAACGATGCTTGTCTTTAATATTTCAAGTTCATCTACTGCGCATGATCGTTATTATTGATTTTTCGATCGCTTGTCGTCACACTGATTCTACACCAGGCCTATCGATTCATATTTTTACCTAGTATTATTTATATGAGCATTTGGGGGCATATGAAAATTAAGCCCCTTAAAGAAGGCGTCTGTACTGAAATATCTAAATCATTTCAGGAATTGTGTGGCCTTCGTACGGGGCACAATCTGCCCGCCCGCACGGAGCGGCCCTGTAAATATAAACGGAAATTTAACTAAAAGATTGTTTAATTTAAAAGATATGCTTACTAAACAATTGTAATTCTGCAAAACGCACCCTTCTGTTTTTCTTTAATTCCCTTTTCACCCTTAAATTGAGTATTTATTTATTTATACTCTTTACACCACGTATTGTTATTGTTATTATATATCAACAAAATCAGCTGACTGATCAACGGAATGTCAGATCAAAAAATTAAAGAATATCAAAAAAAGTTTCAACGAATATCTCACTTATTTTAAATTCTAAGTCTTTTTCTTCAAATAAATGTTTTTGAAAAGTGCCTAATTTAGCCGGAAAATGAAAATTTTGTAAATTTTAATGAAATATGAGACCCCCACTGCAATCTACAGGTAAATATCTATACTACATACCTGGAAATTTTTATAAAATATTAATAATTATTTTTATGTTTCATAACCTAATCCAGACAGATTAAATATATTGTAATTTAAAATATTTTTTGACAATATAATTTTTTATTGAGTAAAACCAAAAAATCGATTGATTTTGCATTGGAATAACAAAAATCAATACCAGTTGAGGCATCTTTCGGCAATAACATGAACTATGATTTTATAAACAATTTATAATGATTTTTAAGTAATATTTTTTATGAGTTTATTTACATTTAGCCAAAAAAAAAATAACAAATAATTACTTGTTAATTAGTATAAACAATAGTTATAATATTAAATGGCAAATGACAGTAACGATAAACAAATATACTTAGAATGAACATTGGGGAAATATACAAACCACTATTTTTTCAGATTTTATTATTTGATACAGCTATATTTTAAAATAAACCATTTCGTATTAATTGTTTTAAAATATGAATTTGTTGCACATAATGTCTCTCTACCTATTCTCAACAAACATCTGACCTTCATCAAATCCAGTACCGTAGTTAAAAATAATTGTTTTCAGAAATCATTCAATAGTTTTTTTGGCTATTGTTTATATGTAAATCAGCAAATATAACACAACAGTTTATAAAAAATACAAAATAAATGATTGAACTTTATTTTCAGAGAAGATATCCTCGAGAATTGGTTAGCAAAAAAATTCCTGAATACGTCTTGTGTTATATTAACAAATTATTTGTGGTATGTGAAATATGAGAAGCGCCGGCGCCTAAATACCAAAATAAAAACATGGGAATTTCTTCAAATTTTGACAATTTATTATGATTTTTATATTAATTATTGTTATTATATGTATTCTAGGAGGTTAATAAATAAAATATTACACATATCCATTTTTTATATTAATAAATACCATATTTGGTTACATCTATTACAAAAGTATGTACAAAAAAGAACTTTTTAATTGTTTATGAATATTATAAACATTAATTGTTAACAATAACTTATTTTAAATATTGTACTTATAATGTAGTTTGCAGAAATAAACATATAATACGAAATAAATAAAAAAATATTATACCTATATCACAATGACATGACACCTACAGTTTTCTTCCCATTTTTTTTTTGTAATAAATACAATGATACTAAATTCTAGCACAAAAATACTAAATAAACATTAAAATTATTGTCTTCTAGGCTATGTTCAAGAAATTCTTCCCAATATTTTGTTCTTTCACCTTATCTCTTTGAGTTCTGACTTCTGTTATGCTTCGTAGAGTCTTCGAATACAATTTGCCAACATTTGTAAAATTTTCTGCATCGAATAGTACTTTTGAGATACCTGCAGGTCGTCTTGTACGGTCCCCAATTACCTACAACATGAAAAATGTCTTAATACTGCTGAATTATTTCATTTATTTGATATCTGTACTGGCCTGCATTCTTATTTGGCTGTAATCCAAAACTGAATTAAGTAGCCAGAACATACAAACAACCCCTGAAGTTTAGTCCTACGATATTTTATCCCTTAAACAACAATATTCTTCGCAGGATAACTCCAAACATTTGTAATGTTTGCATTTAGATGAATCTTGTAATTATCCGATTTGCAATTCTATAAACAATACATATTTAGTAATAACAATGCCATATAATGATTATTATTTACAAATATACATACCCTATTAATATAATACATAAAATATTGTTTTTATAACGAGTTCACTTCCACAAACCAGTTTTTCAAGTTTAGTAGGTACTCCAAACACAAACTGATTTATTTTATTATACACAACATTTAGGAAACCGGTTTATAGCACCTGAAATATAACTTATTTGCATATCTGCTGTTTAAACAAATTATTTCTTACCAAATACCACCTTGAAGTTAAATAAAAATTGCCTAAATTTGTTTTGTTTTCTGTTCTAATCATTGTAGGTACAATGTTTAACAATTGCCGTCAGCTGTCATTTGAGATTTGAGGTTATAAATATTGTTATTAACAATTTACAAAAGATTAGTTGTTATTTATTTTTAAAGCATAAAATTGAAAAACATATTTAAAAAATAATTTTATAAGTTAAAATACATTTGTTTAAATAATTTATTATAAACATATTAGTTCAGGATATTCCGTACAGATGCCAGGACTTGTACTGATTTTTTATAATCCAATGCAAAATCTATCGATTTATTGGCTTTGCTCAATAAAAAAATTAAATATCCAAAAAATACTTTAAACTGCAATATATTTAATCTATCTGAATGTGTTATGAAACATAAAAATAATTATTAATATTTTATAAAAATTTCCAGGTATGTAGTATTCATTTTTGTCTGTAGATTGCAGTGAGGGTCTCATATTTTATTAAAATTTGCAAAATTTTCATTTTCCGGCTTAACTAGAGGCTTTTCAAAAATATTTATTTTAAGAAAAAGGCTCATAATTTAAAAATATTGGGGCTTTATGGGAAACTTTCTTTGAAATTCTGTAATTTTTTGTTAAAATGTATGTGGTGTTCATGTTAAGTAGAATTAAATATTTAAAAAATCAGACGATACAGGCTAGGGCAACTAAAAAATACTAGAGCGTAGCCATCAAGGCGGCAGAGCCACCGAAGATTCACGATGTCTTCTGAATGGAAAATTAGACTCATTTTTTAAGGTTTTTTTTTTTAAATCCTGACAAAAACAATTGTTAACGCACAAAACTCGAGTCCTTATACAAGTTTTTACCTTCCGTCACCTTTAGGTAAGGAAGGTATTGTCTTTGGTCAAAAAATTCGGTGGTGAGTTTTTGATGAATAAGCACTGCAATAAGATTTTACTATTTTCACGATGATGTATATATATATATATATATATATATATATATATATATATATATATATATATATATATATATATATATATATATATATATATATATATATATATATATATATATATATGATTCGATTTCGGTTATAATTGCTCAACCGGAAGTACCCTAATTTTAAGATTTTAACAGTTTTTCTTGAAAAAACACTGTTAAATATAATATTTCCATATTTACTGTTATTATAAATATTAAAGAATATTTTATTCTCTATACGATTTGATTACATTTTATACTTCACATTCAGTAGATATAAAGTTAAAAAATTATAAAGAAATTAAATTTCGTAAAGCAGCCAGCTATGCTATAATCATGGAAACCGCTACTATATTAAGAAATTGGCAGATGCCAGTGTCAAATGCAGTTGACATGTTTGTGTTATAATTTTATTGGAAATATATAATCTCTTACGTACATGAAACTTTCTGTATGGAATTTGTAAAAAATACATAGAACTGACAGAAGGTAGTACTTGAAATATGGAATCTTGAGCAAGAAACTTTCTGTATGGAATTTGTATGTACAAAATATATGGAACTGACGGAAGGTAATGTGCTGGCCACATCAGATTTTTTAAACATAGAATTAGATTGCCATGAAAGAAATACATGAATTTTGACAGTTGAAGTTGACATTTATGATCACTTACAGGAACAAAACATTCACTTCTTTAGGTCAGGGCACTCTAATTCTATGTAATAAAAATAACATGTAGCCATTTTTTCCATTCGTGGCACTCTTATTATAGCCATATTTTAATCAAATTAGCATAAAACTTTAAATGCATTTTTTCTAAAAAAAAAATCGTTATGTAAGGTTATAAAAATATGATATCACTGAATTTTGAATTAAATTTTCTAACGAATGAGCAAATAAAAAATATATGTTCTCTTTTCAAATTAAAAAGTTATGTCATTTTTTTGAGAACCACTGGCCCAAAAAAATAATTTTTTTCTTCAAGCGTATTATAATATTCATATTATGCTCCTGTACACACACTATAGAAGATGTTCATTGTCTTACTAGCACAAAAATGTTGTTATTGTTATACTAGTAAAAAAATATTAGTGTCGTATTTCACCGCTGGCGGCGGCAGTTGTCACAGCAACACATATTATATTGAGAATATAATTCATGAGTCACGTGACATGTTTTCCGCCAATCAACATTCAGAATCTCCATAGTTCCATAGTTAGATAGTGTTTTTTGGTCTGTGGTTACATGTCTGTCACAGCGATGATAAAAAATAAAGAAATTATCACCTTATTTATATTCGTTATTAAGGGATTTGTTTTCTTTATTTGACATTGACAGTTAATTTTGAGTACAAAAATGTGGGATAATCGTTGGGTTGATATCAACAACGATGAAAATAATAAGGAAATTGTCAAATTAACCATGTTGTAATACAATACATTCAAAGCTAGGTTAGAAGCAAACACAAAGTGTTACAAAATTCATTATATTCTCTCATTAAATATAAGCTCGTGATATGATTAGTAATCGAAGATATAGCTCGTGAAACCGAAGCAGCACATTTCACTCGTCCTTCGGACTCGTGAAATCTGCAACTCAGTTTCACTCGAGAATATCATCGATGATAATCATATCACTTGTTATATTACGTATGAAAATTGTTATTTGGCAGTTGTGTCGTTTTTGTTTTGTAGTGTGCATAACCAGCTTTGGCTGAAATTGCAAACACTACAATTAAAAAATTCCAAAAAAATGTCAAAAAATTCTTTGAAACACTTGAAGAAAAAATAGTATATGTCATTCGGAGTAGAACGCCCTTTTTGTGTTTTACCCAGCTTGCCTAGCCTCGGCTAGCGCCTCGGCCGCAATAATTGTCTACTCCTAATGACATAATATACTATTCTTTTATTTATATTTGTCTTGTGAAATAGAAATTGTTTGCCCATTTAATCATCTTTGTAGCTCTTATAGTTCTCGAGATAGCAATGGTGGCCCATTTAAAATGAACACCCTGTAATCCTTTAATGATAATCATAAAATTACAGACGTTTAAATTATTGTTATAAATAAAAATTCCCTCCTGCTCTGATTTTTCCCACAATCCAAGCAATTTTTTATAAAATCGATTTTTTCCCCGATCGTTCATAAATGAATTTGTAAATTGCCATCTCATTATGAAATGTAGTTCCAGTTTTTGTAATGCCGGCGCGCGTGTAGGCAGCCTGGGACGATTCTATTCAGATGGCATGTGCTGTTTTTATCGCGTAGGTACGCAAAAACTTACAAGCGGGTCTTGCAACTTCAATATGCCAGGTTTTAATTCCCTGCACTGCTTTCAACGTTTCTTTTATTTCCTTCTAAGGAGCTTAAGTTTGTACTTTCCTTACTAAGTTATAAAACAGTAAACAAACACGGTAGTGACGGGAATTAAATTCTGGTATTCAGTAAGTACTCAATAAAGAATATGTGACCGGACTGGCCACCAGCCTGAAGTCTGGACACGTTATATTACAGTCTATTTTTAACTAATGGAAAATATATTGTCTCACCGATCGATAGTAAGAATGCGGTTTTCACGATTATAATTGAAATAGCTTATTTTCAATCAAGCTGTTGATAGTCGCAGGCTTGGCTTCAAATTTCTAGTGATGCACGACGAGGCGAGAGTACTCTTGCATCTCGTTGTCACGAGAGTCTCACAATAAAAAGTATTTGTAACTTTATAGATTTCATTCATAAATTCAATGAATAATGTATTGTACAAGGAATGGAGTCAATGCTAATTCATCCATAAAACCTGGGAATGTGAAAATTATATGAATTCACTATATTTTTTGAGTCTATCTCGATTGGTATCGGTCCCAGAGCGAGGAAATGCAAAATAAAGACAAAATCAGTTTTGCATCCAGTAGAACTAATTTTCTCCAATATTTCAGCCGTAATTCATCCCAGTTAAAATCATAATTAATAAAATTCTTGCCGCCCCTGAAACTTTTCACTTGATGAACACAGAATTTACGGATATGGACATTACTTTATATTTTTTTATAACTAAACTTTTGTTTTACATGGTTACATTCTGTAATCCAGCGGGCGGCGTTTAGCACGCGCCCCAAAACTAAAAACACTACATGTTCCGACAACTAACGTCTTCACGCCTCGACGAACTAATCTAGACTCTTCTCATGTTTACTCTATGAGTAACTAATGTCGACCCTCTAAAAACAAAGCGATATCTTCAGGACAGGATTATCTTAGGGGTACAAGGTGCATAGGCCAGGGCATTCAAATTCACGCACGTATACATACTAATTTCTAAACTTATTGACCAAAAATAAATTTCGTGACTATCACAATACCAAAAGAATTTCTAAACTTAATTTTGACTTTATAACTTAAATAGATAGAGTTAAAATATGATTACTGAAACTATAATTTAGAAAAGTTTATAAAAAGTTATTTATCTATTATTGCTCTTACCCTCGTCTTATCACACCATAAATCTGTAATATCCATACTAAAAAAAAACACGTCCTGATGATATTTTTATTAGTAGGTATTATTTTGTATTTATGTGTCATGTTTTTGTAAGGAAATTACCTAACTTGTTTTTTTTCTTTCAGGTGAGTGCATCTTATTTTTCTCTTCTCGATAAGAATTTCAGAACGGTGAGTGGCTTAATTTAAAAATGTCAAAACCATTCGGGATGTTATCGTATTTATATTAGGACTAATTCAATTGGACATGTAATGTTCCAATCCAAATTAATTTTGCCCGAGAATGATTTTATTTATTTCCATCTCCTTCGTATCTTCAATGATAAAACATTCATCGTGCCTCTTATAACCTTAATTTACCATTCAGGGAATACGTTCAATCATTTGTTTAACAACAGAGAACAGGTTTCCCAGCTATCTTCGATCAGATCTCGCGAGCTCTTTATTAGATTTTCAGTGTTCATTTATTAAATAGTTAATGAATGTTGAAACAAATGCAGATAGCATACCCAACGCCTACTCGAATAGCGAGCCCGTCACCGGCATTTGTTATGAACTGCGTCATTCTGCTGATGTTTTGCCGCCATGATAGATAACTATACTTAGCTACATTTAGTCACGAATTTCAAGTAGCTTTTTAACACGTTTTTTTATAGGCAGCCATATATGGAATTTTACTGAAAAAAATGAACGCGTGTTTGAGTTTATTAATAGTATTAATTTACAAACACAAAACATGGAAATACGTTTTTTGGTTGTGTTTGTGTTATTGAGAACCGTTTAATATACATAAAAGAACAGTTAATTTTAATTTTATTCACCATAAACGGAATTCTTGTTCGGTAAATAATTATTTTTCGCGAATTTTAATTAGAATTATCACCGATGGCATCGACTTAACCAAATGAGTATTCAGTAAAATGCAGTGACAGCTCGTGGTTTCAAGATTTGGTAGGTCAAATTTGGTAAATTTGAAGTCTATTCCTTTTTCTTTAATTTTATTAATTTAGTTTGAGATATTTATAATAAATGTTCTTTCTATGCTTAGTATATTGAAAGCCGCTACTAGACTGATGCCTTGGTCATTGACCATTTGTAAGCGAATAGGGTAGTGGTTGTTTCCCTCTAACGCAAGTAAAGTTACAATTCGTTTGTCTCTATCTCACGCATGGACTTATATATGCAGCATATAACACAACGTGGTCACAAGTTTAATATGACCCAAGTACTGCGTGCACTCGTGCCATTCGTTGTCTTGCTTTCAACACATTTGTGTTGTGTGCAAGCAACGTTAACGATACGAAAACTGACTTTGTTAATAATTATTAAATTCAAAATATGTTATTATTTTTATTCATTGAAAAAATGACCAAATGGAGGAACGGCCACTGGTAAAATGCATTTCATTTCTAAGGTACCGTTACATACATGGTGTTAATTAAAAAATGAGAAATTTGTTTTTCCTTGCCTAAAAATTCCCAATTAATTTTAGATAAAAAAGTTTGTCAGCTCCTATGGTGAAACTTATTCATTTTAATTATTGAAATACTTGGTTTTTAGTATTTTAGTTTCACAAACATTTTATTGTATATCTATGCATATGTACATATATATATATATATATATATATATATATATATATATATATATATATATATATATATATATATATATATATATAAATTATATGAAATGAAAATAGATAAATAAATGTTTTTCTAACATAATTTTTTTTTTTTAATACGGTAAGAAAGATCTGATGAAGCTAATGGTATTGCAAAACTAGTAGTTATACAATAAAATATTTGTGAATCTAAAAACCAAGTATATCAATAATTAAAATCAAATTCAAATAAATTATTGAAAAACCTTTGAGATCTCATAACATAATATGAATAATACAATTTTAGTTGAGCATGGCATCCTATAATAAATATGTTGTAATTTGTTACCTTGGTTCAGTGCCGGCAGAGCTTTTTGTAAATTGCGCCCCTCATTTATTACAATTTTGTTTAGATTATATATGTACAAAAATTAGAAGATGTGATTTATGTCCATAACTCGTGAACAATCACAGAATCTTAAATCGAATGAAATTTTTTTGAAAATATTTTGGATATTTAAAATACAGAGAATTTTTTTCTTTTGGGTTCTACAGAGTCGCTTCATTTTTGTCTAATACCATATACAGGATTAGTCACGGGAGAATTACTTTCAAAGTCTGTTTGTGTGCAACCAGAAATACAATTTACAACAGCGTCTAGCTTCCTCTCTTAAAAAAAATATAATATTTAATTCACGATTGCTTTACCTGTCTAGTGATGGTTCTGTCGTTTTGACATTAAACAATTAAATATGGTCTGTTGTCATTAGTATTTTGGGTTGCAAACAAACGGACTTTCAAAATAACTCTTTCGTGACTAACTCTGTATATAGGGAAAGAAAAAATATTTCTCAGTGTAGGTATAAGTCTCGGTATAAATACTTTTCGTTATTTTGCAATTCGGAAAATCTAATTTAACTCTTTAACGGTTCATCCTAAGTAAAAAATATAAGAATCTTGTTTTGTATAAAATTTCGATACGGATCACCGTTTTCAAGAAAAATGTCAAAAACTAAAATATGTCGCCCTTTTCCAAATTGGCGAGGGACTGTTGCATCAGTGTATTTTTCTGTACAGGATTTCGTATAAAAGCTTTTGTTGCATTTTTTTATGTTGCTGGTATTTTTCAGTATATTTCCTGAACAACAATTACTTCTTCAGTATTTGATATAACAATATTTTTAATTGATATAATAGCCAACGAATTTCTTCTTTCTTAGTATAACGTAAAAAATATAAATAGGATTTAATTAATGTAAGTTTGCTGCAACTGGAATTGTCAGCATTATGATTAAAGCTACATACTGGACTAGTCAATAAATTTATAATATGATTTTTAAATTATTTTGCAAAAAATAGTCTCAAAAAATGTTGCCCTAAAACCAATATCGCCCCAGGCGCTCGCTTGGTTTGCCTGTAGCTTGGGCCGGCCCTGCTTTGGTTACTTGTTTCTAATATTTTGTTATTAATTTATGTATTTACCCTGAAGAAGCCGGCAGTGTATGCTGCCGAAACCTCGGGCATTTAATAAAAATACAGAACATTAACTGAATAGATTGTATTATTTTAGTTTCAAATAAATTTCAAGTTAATTAAATTTTAAATCTAAATCACTAAAATTTACTTTGCACGTATATATTGTCAGTGTCGCTGTCTGTTTGAAAGATAAAAATCAAAATCCCCTGCTAAACAAACAAACAATCCGCCAACCACATCAAAATTCGCGTTCTCAGACTTTTAAAAATACCCGGCGCTAAATATAACTACAAAGCAACAGCTTCCTTTTCCTTGTTCACTTCTCACTTGCGTGAAATGATTTAATCGCGCCTTGCTTTGCTTCTTTTCTGGTGTATCTTCACCAGACTGACTACAGAGGCTTTGAGGCCGCTGTGTTGTGTGTAATTATTCAGCAAATGACGAACAGAGCTGCCGATAAAGGATTGTCTCGTCTGGCATCGCGTGTACATGTACATGCAGGACAAGGACGCCTCAAGGACGATCATTGTTTTGTAATGGAATAATTTTAACCAACATAGTTTTTTTTACATTAATTGCAATAAGGAATTTGTTTCTTTTTATTTTAAACTACAATCATCGTTCAATATCTTACCTTAAATCGGTATTGTTTATGTACATACAAAATATACCTTGTATTAAGGTGCATTCACAAATGACAATTAGGTTTATGGTTTTTGTTTAGGTTTAAGTAAAGGTGCATTTACAAATGAAAATTAGGTTTAGATTTATGGTTTATACTTTAGATATAAAGACTTTGGCCGCATATTATGTAATGACTCCATTCACACTTCTGAATTTAGGGTCTCTAAAGGTACATCACAAATGAAAATTAGGTTTAGATTTATGGTTTATACTTTAGATTTAAAGACTTTGGCCGCATATTATGCAATGACTTCATTCACACTTCAGAATTTAGGGTCTCTAAATCCAAATCATAAAGCTAAACATTGCAAGGTCCAAACTTTAGGTTTATGATTTAGTTTGACGTCACAAACTTCACCAATGAGAACGAGTCTGAAATGATGTAGATATATACACCCATCCTTATTTAGTATCCACTTGGTGGATTAGCCTTTTTAAATAAATGCGAGAAGAACATGGAGGCTGTCATAACTTAATTGCTGAAATATAACCAATAATGCCAAGCGAATGATAGTTTCACGGCGCACAGGTTTCTTGTTGAGTACTGTTCTACCGATATTTGAATCTTGTTTTGAAGCATTTACACATGTTTGTACATATCAGAACTAATTTTCAGGTAATTTAAACTTACATTTATGAATGACTTATTTAAACCTAAATAAAAACCATAAACGTAATTTTCATTTGTGAATGCACCTTAAATCCAAACCATAAAGCTAAACATTGCAAGGTCGAAACTTTAGGTTTATGATTGTTTGCCGTCACAAACTTCACCAGTGAGAACGAGTCTGAAATGATATAGATATATACACCCATCTTTATTTAGTATGGATTCGGTTTTTTAAACAAATGCGAGAAGAACATGGAGACTGTCATAACTTAATTGCTGAAATATAATCAATAATGCCAAGCGAATGACAGTTTCACGGCGCACAGGTATCTTGTTGAGTAATGAGTACTGCTCTACCGATATTTCAGTCTTGTTTCTGAAGCATTTACACATGTCTGTACATATCAAAACTAATTTTCAGGTAATTTAAACTTACGTTTGTGAATAACTTACTTAAACCTAAACAAAAACCATAAACTAATTTTCATTTGTGAATGCACCAGTCATTCATAAATGTAAGTTTAAATTACCTGAAAATTAGTTTTGATATGTACAGACATTTATGTAAATGCTTCAAAACAAGATTAAAATATCGGTAGAGCAGTACTCAACAAAACACATGTGCGCCGTGAAACTGTCATTCGCTTGGCATTATTGGTTATATTTCAGCAATTAAGTTATGACAGTCTCCATGTTCTTCTCGCATTTGTTTAAAAAGCCGAATCCACCAAGTGGATACTAAACAAAGATGGGTGTATATATCTATATCATTTCAGACTTGTTCTCATTGCTGAAGTTTGTGACGTCAAACTAAATCATAAACCTAAAGTTTGGAATGTTTGCAATGTTTAGCTTTATGATTTGGATTTAGAGATTCTAAATTGTGAAGTGTGAATGGAGTCATTAGATAATATGCGGCCAAAGTCTTTAAATCTAAAGTATAATCCATAAATCTGAACCTAATTTTCATTTGTGGATGCACCTTTAGAGTAGTAAGCTAAATTATTTGAAATGAGTAGTAATAGAAAAACAATTTCTCTCAATAACTAATAATAATAATTCTTCCACGGTGTTGCTATTGTTTCAAATCGCTACACAATTTCCGCTGAATACCTGAAAAAAGCGAGGATAAAAGTCAATCTTTCTGTTATGAATTGGTCAATTATCAATGTGAATTTTATGAGAACATAGAGTTTTGTTATGATGTGTGTTGCCTATAAACATCGCATGGAAAGATAAATCACAAGCGATGGTCTGACGTAGTAGACATAAATTTTAAATGTTGCATGTTCGTCAGTTACATACAAGTGGGAATTACATTGTCAAAGTCACTATCAATATTTGTAGAACTGCGTAGTTACCAATGGGGCAAATAATAAACTAGTATCAGAGCTTGGCAATACTTGCAAGAAAAGTACTTTATTAGGCTTGCAAGTACTTTCTATTTATAGTACTTTGTACTTGACAAAGTAAGTCTATTCACATGTACTTGGTACTTAATACTTGGAAAATTACTTGAAGTACTTTAAATTTACTTGAATTTATGTAAATGCTTTCAAAGTGCAATGAATAATTTAAAAGTTAACAGTGTTTCTTTTGCAGTAGTGTGGTGTTATTCCTCACATAATTATGTGAATTTCATTAATAAATATTTTTTCAGCGATAATATGAAAGTAGAGATATATTTGCAAATTTTTGGTATAAATAAATTAAATCTAATCTGCATACTGCATATATAATGTTTATATTACCTCACTACATTGCTGGGACTTTGCCGTATCGCCTGGCGATCGCATGACGTAAAAATGACGTCATTCTAATATCTCGGTACAGCTTCTCGTATCGCTTCGCGATCATATGACGTCAATTTTACGTCATGAAATCGCTAGGTGATACGGCAGTCCCAGCTAGGAACACTTGTTGTCAATAACCCAATAAATATCGCATATTCAAATTTTTGTTAATAATCACCTTTTAAGGTACCTATAATCAGAAAAATATCAATTATCTGAAAAAGTACTTGCACCCAAATTTACAAGTACTCTTTCAAGTACTTGGTACTTTCAAATACTTTAGAAACTAAAAAAGTACTTGTACTTCAAGTACATTTGGAAACCTTAAGGTACTTGATACTTCTACTTCAAGTACTACTTTCCAGAACTTTGCCCAGCTCTGACTCGTATACACACCACGGTTATGAAGAATATTGTTCTCAAAAATTGCATTCGTCGGTTGTTCCGGGATTATAATATTTTCACTCATTAATGACATTCTTCTTAACCTTGATGTATAATATACCAAGCAGTGTTCTATATATTTTTAGAGAATGATATGATTGCGGTGAAATGATCTGTAACTCATGGGCCAGTTGCATAAAATGTTGTTTTGGAAAAGAAGCCTTGTCAAAGTTAATAACGTGATTAAAGTTAACAATATTTGGGCCCTATTCTGTAACTTGGTGGTTAATTTTTAACCACTGGTTAAAATTTTTATCCAATAGACATTGATTTGATAACGAAAAACCCCTCTTTTTGTTATATGTCAACATACTTGATTGGTTAAAAAATTTAACCAATGGTTAAATATTAACTACTGGTTCAATTTTTTAACCAATCAAGTATGTTGACATATAAGAAAAAATGGATTTTTACCTGTCAAATAAATATCTATTGGATAAAAATTTTAACCAGTGGTTCAAAATTAACCACCGAGTTACACAATAGGGCCCTTTATATCATTGGGCCTCAGTCATCTTCATGTCGTTGGCACTAATGGTCAAAGCAAATCAATGGGCAACTTGCGTATCATTTATCTAATATTTTTGAAGAGGCGATAAAAACTTGCTACCCATATTTTTCTTTTGACAAAATTGCCCAGAAAAAGTCAATGAAATTTGATTATTTAAATTACCGCCATGTATGAAGTAGAATTACGCCAAACCAATGAATGACCGTAAAGCCATAACATCGGTACGCCTCATAGAAACGGCATGTGCGGGTAATTTTGACGTTTGAACAAAAGTTTGGAGGTTAATATTTTAGTTTGTCATTTTAATATTGTACAAGTATAACGAAAGTTAAAATCTTTGCAAATTACAAATAATAAACAAATGAGGAAAATGAACTAGTGACAAATTCAAATTAAAACTCGCACTTGCACGCCATCTACAGATTACATTCTTAAATATGCTTTCCTTTCTCCTGTTCAAAATAATGACGTCACAGAAAATGTTCTTTCTTAATTTACTTAAACATATATTTTTTTAATAAAATTTTTGTTTTTACTTTCGTTTTCAACATTACTTTAGGTATATAGTGATAGATATCGGATTTTCAGTACTACGCAAGTAGCCTATTCCATTTATTCGTTTCTTTCCTACAATGTCTGCCAAGCTTTAACGGATCTGTTAAATAAATTCTCAACGTATCTTAGCAACCGACAGTTGCTAATTAATAACTCCATAGGTAGCAGTAGGCTGTGTCTGTGTGGGTGGAGGTGAAAAGGTTGAATGAATTGTGGAAGATGGGCGCCAAGCAGAAAACAGTTTAGAATCAGAGAGGTGAAGGTTCTTTGAGCTAACTTTATCGGGAAAACGTATTTATAAACGACGCGAAAAGTTCAAACATGTGAAAAATTATTATCGTAAGAGATGCTTTTTTTACCTTCTCCCAACCTACCACTACATAAAATATTCGATACAAAAATTTGATAGTGAGTTTTCAGTGAATTCTCACCAAACGTTTTTACTATTTTTGCAATGTCTGTCTGTATCTGTGTGTGTGACGATTTTTTCATGCACGATAACTCATTAAATTTCCAAAAAAATATATTTAAAATTGGATAATAATAATAATAATAATAATAATCTTTATTGTATTTTTTAAAGTATACAACTTTATTACAATTTATGTGGGGGTGAGTCACATTTCCTTACAATTTTTGTAATCTTTCTAATTTTATTTTTCGTTGCGTTTGATGGAGATGAGATGATAAAGACGCCACAAACATCCAAGCCCCTGGTGGGAATCGAACCCACGAACCTCAGGGCCGAGCGGTGACGGTCGCTTCGAACGCTGTTCGTTGCCTCAAGCCGCACGACCACTTAGGCGGCTTAAAATTGGATAAACGGAAATGGTATTTTAGTTGAAGCTCATAATAGATTTTAATGAAAAACTATATTAAAATATAATCCTAAACTTTTCAATTTTACTACTATTTGACAGTTTGATATTAATGGGAACAACATATTAGATTTTGGCTAAAATTGATAAACCGAAAGCACGGTGTAGTATCTATATATATAATGGCGCTAACGCGACCCGTTACCATTTGACAGGTGTTTGACAGTTGGTGTGCCGCAATGTGCCGGTTGTGGTTACAGGTTAAATGAGTTCACGTTTAAATAGAAAATGTTTTGCTACAGGATTCACAACAGGGTATGGATTAAATAAAGAGAAATATAGGCCCGTATTCTCACCTCTTGGAGTATCGCTACTTCCGAAGTTTTCGATTTTTAAAATTTTATTTATAGACAAGAATAGGTTTCATATTTTTGTGATTTAAACCTATAATATTTAAAATAAGTGCTATTTACAATTTAATTTATTTTTATTTCTCTAATTTTTAACACTAAAGTTGACATTTGACAGCTGAAGTAGCGATTTTTCGGAAATAGCGCTACTTCAAAGAGTTGGAAACACGGAACATAGTCTTTCTAAGGCTCGGGCCACACTATGCGTTTTGGCGGGACCGGTTTAACGGTACCGGTTGACCGGGAAGACAACAATTTATTGTTTTAAATGAATGCGTCCACACTGATGCGGTTGCGGTCCGGTTGCCGGATACTACCGCAGCATGTTGCGGTTTGACCGGACGGTCAATTTGCCCCATGACAACTACAACTCATTGGAAATAATGCGAGCGTTCACAAGGGTCTGGTTTTATTTTTTAATAGACAACGTATACTATTTGGGTTCTGTACTGATCCGATATTAGTCAGACTGTGTTCAAATCGGGTTGTCAATGCTGCCGTCCTGTTTAGCGGGATATATGTGGACGCTGTATGATCCATCCCGTTTAACCGGATGTGGTTTTACCGCTCCCGCTAAAACGCATAATGTGGCCCGGGCCTAAGGTTTCAAAATATGCGATTTTGCGGCAACTAGCTATACTATAACCATAGAAACAGGTACTGATAAAGAAAATTCTGATTGAAAGATGTCAATGTCAAGTGCATTTGACATAATATTTTTGTTTTATAATTTTACTGGAAATATAGAAACCTTCTGTATGGAATTTGTACAAAATACATACATAGAACTGACAAAAATAAAAGGTAATGTATTGAAAATATAGAATATTATGCGTTTTACTCGTATATGAATAATTTAATATTTAAAATATTTTTTTTTGTAAAAACCGGATTAGTTAGGCATTCTTCGTAATGCATAGGAATACGTCGTGCACTCACCTATAGATACTACACCGTGACCGAAAGTGATACTTGAAGCCCTAAACAGGTGAATAAAATATATTATTTATTATATAATCCAAAACCTCTCAAACAACATATTAGATTTTGACTATATGATAAACCGGAAGTGGTACTTTAAAGTACTTAAAAGATTTTTATATTGGAACAACAAAATATATTTTGTTTACAAACAATCTACCGGAAGGTCATTGCTATTTTCAACATGGAATTGGCGCGAAGCCATGTGCCGGCCACATCAGTTTTTCTCATAATGATATTCGAGTAGTGATAATTCTTTCACCATGGTGACATTTAAAAATAAGCACATTTTCACATTGCATTGATATGCATTCGGCAATAAATCAGTAATTTGATTCAGTGAACCATTCAGTTCCCTGTGAATAATCGAATTTTTGTAGTTGTTAATTATCAGTTTTTGCATATTTTATGACACTTTATTTCATTTTCAATTTTTTTGATTATGGAAATTGCAAAAAAAATTTACTCGTAACTAAATTATAGAGTTCTATATTAGCGTGAAAGCACAATTGGTCTTGTTTTGACATTTTATGAGTCACGGAGAAACGGAAAGACTTATGAATCATATCTACTCATAGTATTATATTCATTTCTTTGGAACAAATACTTGTTTTGATGTTTTGTTTTGTTATTTACAGTTAACCAACTCCTCAAACAATAAGTTTAATAGCAAATATTTACCGAGTATATTTATATTCTATTATTCACTTTCTTTTGTGTACAAAAAAGCTTTAAAGTACAATCTTTATAACGTACACGCAAACAAAAATATATTATTACAGTTACAAGTTTTGGGAACCTTAATTTTTAGTTAGAATAACCAGGTGTAAAAGTTTCAATTTATGTTTATTATTTGTCATCATCATTACCGAAATCTGTATATCTTTATAACGAACTACGCAAACAAATAGTTATTTATGTAACAAGTGTGTAAAGTAGTACTTTTTTGGTCGAGTGCGGAAATTGTAGCACGAGACAAAAAAATACTATTTTACCCACGTGTTGCATTATTTTTATAGTCCCGTATCCGAGAAACACCATACTACAACTGTAATAATATTTTTTATTTTAACAGTATAAAACCCGACAAATTTCGAAACAAAAAGCGAATGTAGAATCAGAATTCTAAAATGCATGCTATCATGTTTCGTAAAAGTAAAATCGCATTTGCCTGTTTCCTGTGATAGAATTCTAAAGTGCGTGCTGTCACTACAGATCTCTCTTCTTGTATAACCTATCACAGATTCACAAGTATCTATTCACTTTAAAGCATATTTATATTCCATTATTCTCTATCTTCATGCTTCTTTATTTTATCACTTCTTCCGCATCTCTTCCTGATATGGCAATCCCGCTGCTTTCTGCGTTAGAAAGATATACGTTGTGTGATAGCAACAATAGTGCTGTACTGCTGTATAAAGTTAATTTAATAACAGTAATCGAATACTAACTTTACGGCAATCTGGGCTTATCTGATCCTTCTGACCACATACGTCTTGCAGAATCCAGTAACGAGGAACGCATTTCCTAGAAGGACTGAAAAATCCTACAGCCAAATCGATTTACGGAAGAGACGTAAACATTAGATTGAGGATGACGTACTCTTGAACACACTCTCGTAGTTTCCATTGAGGGAATTTATCAAGGAAAGAAGTAACTAATTTCTCATATTAATTAAAATGATTGATTTCTGTTCTCTCATGAAGAAAAGAATAAAATCTGATTTAGCCAGCTCAGTTCTTATAGTGTCCGTCTATAAAAATAAAAATCTGATGTGGGCACCACACGACTTCCTTGTACACAAGACCAATATGAAGTATAGACCCAACTATAAAATTGCACGTATTTGACGTAATTTGACATTAGCATCTATTTTTTATTTTTTTGTTATTTTTTGTCCTAATCCATAGCAAGCTTCATTACAAAAACCAAAAAGTATATAAGTTTTAAATATATACTATTATTCACGAAAGATGACTACTCAAGGTCATTTGTTCGAAGAAAGAATACACATCACTTTACAGCAGTACCTTGGGAACATTTTGTATTAGAAAGAGAAATATTATTTGACCTATGTCTATTTAATTTATATGGTGGGACAGATATACGTAAATAGTGGCATTACTTTCTAACACATTATAAATAATAATGACATATCTCGTAGATTTACAGATACCTAATTATCTACTACACTGCCCTCTGTGATAATATTTACCCAGTGGCGTTGACGTTTAAATCAAATTATTATTCCTTGGTTTATACGTTAAATCTATGTTTTTGTATTTTGTAAAAACTTAAGTGAAGAACATAAAATTTTCAAAAAGGCATTATTTAGAAAGAAACACAATTTTCAAATGAATTACTCTTATTTTTTCAGTTAAAATGTGTCCATAAATACTTCATGTTACACGCCTATGTTTACGAAATGCAGTGAAGTTATCTGCGAGTAATATTATATCAGACGGCTCACAAATGACCTTGAATAGTCATCTTTCGTGAATAATAGTTTACATATCTCGCTTATACAATTTAATAACACTTGATGTGCTAGACGCAGAATTTAATTCTCTAAGACTTATTTGAAGCATTTATTTCTAAAATCAAAATGAAACCATTTTATTCAAGAAAAAGTGTTAACAACTTCAGGTAATATATCACTTCCGGTTAGCCTGTTTTAACCAAAATCTACTATGTTATTCCAATTGACATAAAAGTATTATACACCAAATTTTAAAAGTTTTGGATTATATTTTAAAATATTTTTTCATTAAAATCTATTATAGGCTTCAAATAAAGTACCATTTCTGGAAATTATGTAATGATCAAAAAGGGAGGTGCACAACTAGATGTTACAGCAGTCCTAAATACAAAATTTCAACTTTCTACAGCTTACCGTTTTTGAGTTATGTGAGATACGTACGTACGTACATACAGACGTCACGACGAAATTAGTCAAAAGGGATTCAGGGATGGTCAAAATGAATATTTCCGTTGAAATCTGAAAGCCGAAATTTTTCGCGATTACAATACTTTTACTTCGTACAAGGAAGTAAAAAACTAGCAAATATTATTAATATTACTATGCAGGGTGTTTATTTTATATGTTCCCGCCTGAAAATTCATGAATAGGCAGTCCATGTTACATTTCATAAGTGACTTGGTTTTTAAATTTTGTTTTGGTCTGATACCTACTGTGATTATTCGATTTATGGCCGGTCTTGCCACCTGCGGATAAAGGTCCGGATAACTATCCGCCAGATAAACTTATCTGACACTTTATCCGACGGATAACTTTTTTCTGCCTTTCATTTCAAATTTATCTGACAGATAACTATAGACAAATAAGTGCAAAATATGCAGTGCCAAAATCTTTGGTAAAATTAAAAAGAGATAACAGCATTGCAAATGTAATAAGGCAGAGAAAGAAAATGCTATATTTGTGGTTATGATCTGACCTTTTTGACTTTGACAACTTTGACGTAGGTAATTAATGATATTTACGGGAGGGGGGGGGGTGCACAACTAGATGTTTTAGTAGTCCTAAATACAAAATGTCAACTTTCTATAGCTTACCGTTTTTGAGTTATGCGAGATACGTACGTACGTACAGACGTCGCGACGAAATTAGTCAGGAATGGTCAAAATGGATAATTCCGTTGAAATCTGAAAACCGAAATTTTTCGCAATTACAATAGGGCGCGAGCAGACACGTGACTCGAGCAACCTTGAAGTGCTTGGAATGAGCTGATATGTGTGCCCATGTTAGTTTGAGAAGAACAATGTCACTTTTACAATTTTGAACTGTTTAAAAGTTATTATTTTTAATTTCATTTGTTTTACTCTCTGAAAATTGTAAAATAAATCCTTTTTAACAGTTCAAATTAAAAATTTGTCAAAGTGACACGCGCACACAAATCAGCTGATTAAAAGCACTTCAAGGTCTGTCGAGTCACGTGTCTGCTCGCGCCGTTTCCTTCCTTTACTGTGTACAAGGAAGTAAAAACACTATACAAACATACTTCCGATATTAACCTGCATGAATAATTATTGAAATCTTTAGTATTTGACTTTGATTTCAATAATTATTTTTTAGAATGCTGGTTAATATCGGAAGTATGTTTGTGCAGTGTTGAATTTTTTAAATTGTTAATAGTTCTAGTATACATACAAAAACAAGTTATTTGAATTTTCGCTTCATATTTTAGTGTAGCTGTACAGAATGCTCTTAACCTCAGTTAGAGATGAAAAGATAAAAGGAAAAGAACATCAAAATAATGCTTTATCTATTTACCTTTGTAAGAAAGAAACAAAACAAAACAAAGAATTCCTCGTTTAAATACCTTTAACTCACAGTACAATGCAATCCTTTAGTCAATAAACAACAGTAGCTTCTCAGTATCTCAATTCTCATTAACAAATCCAGTAAACTAACAGAATCCTGGCAATCCACACACAGTGTGGCGAAGCTGTGGAGTCTGTAAGCCCGTGTAGTCGAGTCCGTAGACTATGGAATGAACACGACACATGGACAACACTACACAGCATTGTGGCAGCAACAAGGACACAAACGTTAAATATTACCTTTTACGGCACCTGTGAGTGCAGACGGAGTTCTTCGTAACGCTGACTAACGAGATACAGACGAAGAAAGTCAAGAGAATCAATACCAATAGTAAATATAGAATCAAAATTTATATCTTTAATAGGACAATCACGTCAGAATAATTATTGAGAATAAGGGTGGAATTCATAATCAGTTCTCCACTCATTCTTTTCCTCGACTCAAACTCAAAGTGACGTTTTGAAATTCATAAACATTTGAGGAAGCCTTTTACCTCGAATCATACTCCACTCAAACTCGACTCATACTCCACTCAAAATGACAGTTCGGAATTCGTAGACATTTGGAGGCTATACCGCACACTTAGGCTTGATTTACATTAGCGGTACAATGACGGTACGGATACTTCTTGCTCCAATGTATTTTAATGGACCCATTTACATCTACGTTCACGGTACAATGACGGTACGATGACGACCCTTTGATATTTACTGATTTACATACCGTCATTGTACCGCTAATGTAAATCAAGCCTTAAGCGGCGTTCAGAGCTTGTGAATTATAAATTACAATTAGTAATTACAAATAGTAATCGGTTGGAGCGTCTTAAAAGTACCGGTTTTAAATCTGAAATAGCGTTTAGAATTAACACTTAGTGAAAGTGACATCTAATGAAAAATCGATGAAGCTATCTATATAAATAAAAAAATTAAATGATTTTTATTAAACAATTGTAAATAGAGTAGTATTTGTTGTTTGAACACTATACTTGAACACTATAATTGACGGATAAAAATATTTCGGATCATAATATTTTCTATTGTGATAAAAATAGGGTTAGAAATGAAAGACATTCTGTAAAAATTGGCAAATATAGGTACATGTGATTCTTCGCCTTTCTATATTCTTATTTATTACAATATCCGGCATCATATACCACATTGAAAACAGATTATATGCGCTATGCCGTTTGACGTTTCTGACAGAAAAAGACAAGATGATATATCTGTCCCACTAATTGTAAATGAAAAGTTTGGGGTTTGTATACTTACCACTTATCACTTACACTTAACGTCTTAATTTTGTCGCTGTGAACGCTAGCGTTGTTTGTCATAAGTCAAAGTGCTTGTATTAATTGTAAGTGCTAATTGTAATTTATAATTCGGTAGCTCTGAACGCAGCTTTACATTATAAGTTTGCTTTGAGGAAAATTCCGAGTGAAGTAAATTGATACCTTAAGCTTTCCTTAATATTAAAAAAACTTGACAATGGAAGACAATTTTGGCTTTAATGAATTTGTACGATATGTATATATTCCAAATCGCAATATTTAATATAAAATAATATTTCTTTAAATAATTAAAAAGATAATTTCCGGAGATAATAAGTACATATTCCTGTAAACCTTTTGGTAGGAGATAGTAAATATTCCTGGAAACCTTTTGCTTTTGAAGTAATGTACAAAATGCATGGTAGCATGTTCTGGAACGTGATAGCAAATATTTCATTTTATATCTGCAGGAAAAATGTTATAAATTTAAAAGTCCAAGAAAAAATAGTTGTAACAATTGTAATATTGCATATTATAACTTTATATAAGAACGAAAATTTTACTTGGAGCGGGGAATTTTAGAAATGGTAAAATTTAAAATTTTGTGGAAGGATTAAAGATTGTGGAATTATTGTAAGAGCTATATATATTTATTTTATAAGTTAATAATATAATATTTTATAAATAACGAAGAAAGAATTCGTGAAAAATTCATGGAGCTCACTGGTAATCATAGTTTGATATGCATATTTTGTTATCATCAGCATATAATGGTAAATTTATAATGTGTTTTCGTATGAATCACATTTTTAGTGTGGTATTTTAAAATCATTGTCTTCAAACGCAAAAATATTTTTTCTTCTGGAGAAAACCTTTGTCTGCCATTCAATTTTGTACCTACTCATTGTTTCAAATTACTCGTATTTTGATCTATATAATTTTACAATTTAATACAAAATACTGGTTTATATGATTGTCATGCTTGTAAAAATAGTTGCGCTTACTTTTAAAGCATAATTTTCCTCAAAAAAAAGAAGTCTCTTCCTCGACTCATACTCCACTGAGACTTGAGTGAGTGACTCAGGACGTTTACGAATTTCATTTATGAGTAAAGGTTTCTCTCAACCTCGACTCATCCTTAGAAAAAGATGAGTGGAGGAAGAGTCAAGGAAATGTCTATGAAATCCACCCTAAGTTCAAAGTTATTCCCTTCAACAATAATTCATCGCATCATTCTGTCCTTCCATTTGTTAAAAGCTCACAACTAATCTTCTACTTTTGAATACTTTTTAAATCAAAAACCATATTTTGATTGTTATGCGAGACGTAAACAGTAGCTATTTATTTATAAACAGTTTGTCCCCATATGAAAGAGATCTCAGCTACGTCACTGGCACTCAGTAATAAGAATCTACATAAGTGTATCCAATCGCATTCTATAATTGTAAATGTGTGGTGATTCACATAGAAGCGAAGTGAGTTGTAAGTTGATGAAGTTATTAAGCCATATGGTGTCATGCGTGCTCTTAGCCTATAATGCGACTGCTGAATATACCTGCCCTAATTAATGCGTAAATTGCTTTAATTGCCGGGAGAAATTACATTCGATAAAGATATTTGCATCAAGGAATGAGCGATATCTAAAAATAAAACCCGAGGAGAGGAGCTATTTAATATGGAACGACAGATAAGTTATTTATTGGTGACATTCATCAAGTAGGTATATGAGATGATCTGAAAATATCTACTTAGAGCATATGGAGCATATTACTCTTTTATTTATAAAATGTAGTTCAACTTATTTTCAATTCATATAAGTTTCTTCTCTACTATCTATTTCGATTTGCACCAATTCTACTTCAAATAAATTTAAGAGCCGGAGAGCAGTCATAGAAAAGTATAGTATATGGATCGTTTTATATATTCGTTATCGTTACTAAAGCGGTGTTTATAAAGCTTTTTACTTAATATACTACGAGAGTGGGATAACAAGTAGCCTAATAATAAGAAAGTTGTTATGTTTTTAAAATAACCTTTAATTTTCATTATAGTCTCATGACAGTGCAGTGCATTTAGTCCAACGATGTTCCAATGCACTAATCCCAACACGAAAGGTGCTTGAAAATCTATCCTCCCAAGACAGATTTTAGCTTAGACGCTTAGAGAATAAATTGGAATCAGAGGAAAACAAAATCGGTATAGACCGAGAGCTAGTGCTACGTGAAAAATGTATCATGGTATTTCAAATACTTTAAATACTATGGCGAACGATTTGCTGTCTTCCCCGAAAAAATGACGATCTACCCAGCTGTGGGTCATGACCCAAAACTGTTTTAAAATATTATTTTAGAATCCAGGTATTCTCTGCATGGGACCTGCATAAATTGACATGTGTACCACGTAAATGGTAGCCGATAATAAATGACAGCCATTTTCAATCGTTGTAGAGGGCGGTAAAGCCTTTTATAGCTGTGAATTTTTTCTATCAAAAATTGTCTATGCCATTCCATTCGGGTTTTAGTCAACTGACTTTTTTTACCCCCAAAAAATATCATTATTTTAAACAAATTTAGGTCGTGAACCACAGCTGGGTAGATCGTTTATTTTTTTCGGGAAAGACAACAAATCGTTCTCCAGGATATTTAAAGTGGGTCCCAAAGGTCAGTACTTGGAATACTATGATACATTTTTACGTAGCATCCGGTCTAGCAAATAAGTTGTGCGTGGAACCAAATCGTACTTTATTTCCTTGATTGTAGCCATAGCCATCTTGTCGGCAGCTTTTTTATACCCAATTCTTCGGTGTATCAAAAGAAAATAAAATATTTTACCTATCAAAGCCAGCTACTTATATAAAGGTTAACTACTTATATATCATCTCACCCTTGTATTATGTTCTGTAAAAGCTACTCGGGAAAAATAATCTAAATCTAACTCAATAATTTAAAAAACGTTTGAACTTTGAACTTGATATGTGGTATTTCCAAGTAATCAGCCAATCTTAAAATATATACAAATCATAACTTCTTTCCTTATAGTAGAGTGTCTTTAACATTATCCTTACACATATCAAGTAATTCTATTTGAATTCAAACTATAA
This sequence comes from Harpalus rubripes, assembly GCA_963082715.1. Classification (NCBI taxonomy): domain Eukaryota; kingdom Metazoa; phylum Arthropoda; class Insecta; order Coleoptera; family Carabidae; genus Harpalus; species Harpalus rubripes. Next base: position 59,794,104 of record OY720454.1, read on the forward strand.
TAACATCTACGAATATATCATATCGTTATGCGTATTTCTCCGTAATTACGTCCACTAAAATCCGTATAGATTGCACATTCTCGTGGAGTTCGGTCCCTGTCTCTGCCGCGTCGAATTCCGTTACGAGATATGCCATAGCACAATGACCTGGTTGGTATACGGATAGCCTATAGAGCGAATACATATCATATCGCCACAAACAGATATCTAGATGTCTAAATATACGATATCATACATATTGAACTTGGAAATTATATAAAATTCTCTGTTTTCTATTGGAAACGAGTTCCAAATTTTATTAATTATACCTTGTTCCATTAAGCCATTCAATATTGTAGAAAATAGGGCATAATTTTGAACTTTCTGATTGGCCGAAATTAGAGACAATATACAAGTTTACCCAATGTAATTTCGGCTACTTAAAAATGGCGCTGATGCTAGCGCCATCTGCTGAATGGCTTAAATGGAACAGAGTATAGCTATCTGCTGGAGTTGTTTAATTTTTGTTCGATTTTTCCCTAATTTATGTTAAGTTCTAAGTAGTTGGTTATATTATGGAAGCATTTACAACAGCTAAATGTTTGGGTGTTTTACAATCATTAATAGAAGTTTGATATTATCTAATTAACCTTTGATGTATATTTTTGTGTAACTATAAAACTACATTTTTAAGGTATATTCAAAAATGAAAATTAGGTTTAGTTTTATGGTTTATACATTGGCCGCATCTGATGTTATGACTGCATTTACATTTCAAACTTTAAGGTGCATTCACAAATGAAAATTTGGTTTAGGTTTATAGTTTATACTTTAGATTTAAAGACTTTGGCCGCATATTATACAATGACTCCATTCACACTTCAGAATTTAGGGTCTCCAAATCCAAATCATAAAGCTAAACATTGCAAGGTCCAATCTTTAAGTTTATGATTTAGTTTGACGTCACAAACTTCACTAATAAGAACGAGTCTGAAATGATGTAGATAAGACACCCATCTTTATTTAGTGGATACTAATATCCATTTGGTGGATTCGGCTTTTTAAACAAATGCGAGAAGAACATGGAGACTGTCATCACTTAATTGCTGAAATATAACCAATAATGCCAAGCGAATGACAGTTTCACGGCGCACAGTCGTCTTGTTTCTTGTTGAGTACTGCTCTACCGACATTTTAATCTTGTTTTTGAAGCATTTACATAGATGTCTGCACATATGAAAACTAATTTTCAGGTAATTTAAACTTACATTTATGAATGACTTCCTTAAACCTAAACAAAAACCATAAACCTAATTTTCATTTGTCAATGCACCTTTAGTGTCTCTAAATCCAAATCATAATCCTAAATTTAGCTTTATGATCTAGTTTGACGTCACAAACTTCACCAATGAGAACGACTCTAAAACGATATAGAAATATACACCCATCTTTATTTAGTATTCACTTAGTGGATTCGTCCTTTAAACCAAAAGTTAAATACTGAAATATAACCAATGATGCCAAGCGAATGACAGTATCACGGGGCACGAGTATCTGTTACTGCTCTAGCGATATTTTAATCTTGTTTTTTTTATGTATTTATATAGATGTCAGTACAATCAAAACTAAATTAAGGTTAAATTAAACTTGCATTTATGAATGACTTACTTATATCTAAACAAAAACCACAAACCTAATTTTCATTTGTAAATGCACTGTTACTGTAAATAAACTGAAATCTGTCTGCAAAACATATTACATTTACCGTGTTCAACTGACCTATAATCTGCTGTATGTAGTCTTATTGTAGAATGTTCGTAAACTATTAACAATTTGGCTTGTTTTAGTTAATAGTTTCGCGGAACGATGCTGCTGGAGTCTTTGTTACTGACTTGAAACCCCTTATTATCTGTAGGTGTAACATTGGTAATTACATATTTGGTGCGAAAATTATAGCAATTTACTCGGATTTACAAATAACCAACAACTATAGAAATCATTCTAATTTGACTAAATTTACTAGCTATTTTACACCTTATACAAAAGGAAAAGTAAATAAAAATTGGGTTGGAACAGACTTCATCGATAATCGTTACTTGAAATCTGTAGTGTTTTAATTGGGTATAATCACAAATTAAATCTGTTTTAAATGTCATAATTAATATGGTTTGTACTCAAATAATGGATCTGCCACCAAAATGAAATCAAACCAAAACGATTCCTTAAAAATTAATGTAAAATTATCAGGAAATTATCAAATAATGAGGTTGGATATAATAGGTTTGCCCTCAAATTTGAAAACAATTATTTAAAATTGGTAAATATGTCACCCGAATATAGATATGAGTATAAATTGATTGTTTTGTGCTAAAAATTTGATAAAACGCTACATTGGCGATTCGCCGGAAGGCAATCACTCCGCTTCACTCTGTGTTGGCTCCCATCGATGATAATGTTACATCCGTAACTTTTCAGGGGCGATAAGAACTACATTAACCGTGGTTTTAACTGGGATGAAGGAGACGCTGGAATTTAATGTTGGTCAAAAATTAGTTCTGTTGGACCCTTTGTTTTCAGCTGATCCTCTCGTGTTTTGTGAAGACCATTCACTCACTAACTCTGAAGCGACTAACTTTTAAGTGACAGTAGCCAACGTTCACGGATTGTGTATTCATTTTTTATTTGATGACAGATCTACTATTCTGAGAACGGTGTTATTATTTAGGGTCATATCTATTATTTCGACAACAAGGGATAAATTATGGTGGTCAAGCTTTTATCTAATTTGGACATTTATTATTTTAATTAATTTGATTTTTCTTACAACCAATGAAATGATCAATTTTGTGTCACGTGTCTGCGTTTTAACCGATTCTGTCATTATTATACTGAGAATAAAGCTCTAGAGATTATTCCCGGGAATAATCTATTTGTTTTTGTTGACATATGTCAGATAGTAATCAACACATAAGAAAAAAGACCAATTTTGTGCCATTTCTGATCATGAAATAACCCAAAAAATTATAGAAACCATTTCTAGAAATACCATAATTAGTAATTATATCGTTTGATTGATTGATAGCCTGATTCCGTTGTTTGAAACATGTGAATCAAAAAATAATCTAAGTAAATATAATTCGATAAATTAAAAAATAATTTTCCGGATTTTTCTCAGTCTTGTTGCCATTTGGCAATAGCCACTCAAGCCCTACGGATTTTCGAGACTATTGCCTGGCAACAAGTTTTCGAAAAATCTGTCAAATTATTTTCAATTTATTCACATCTCTTTTGTTATATTATTACTGAGAATAAAAATATTTCGTATGGGATCTCGTAGCCGCGTGCCTGAGTGTCTGGTCGCGAATTTGGGGAACCGGGCTCGATCCTGACCGAAGCCAAATATTTCGAATTTTCAATGGCACAAAATTAACCCCTGTGGTGCACCCTCCACGCCAGCATTGAGTGCCCGTGAGGTGACGCCTGGTAAACGCCCGCGCGGTATAAATATGTCATCATCTTTACCAATATCCGCGTACAAAGCAGATTGGCACACCCAGCAATGGGTAATATGCCGTGATGATATATTTATTTATTTTTATTTTATAGATCGAAGAGTTAGAGAATACGTTTTGATGACAAGTATAAACTTTGGTGACAGAAAATATTATTCCCATTTTAGATTAATAATCGTTATGTTATAATTGTTTGGTGATATGTTTTGTAAATAAAGCATAATAAAGCAATTGATGTCAATCCATGCCATTCTCTCGTCCATTCGCTTGTTGTTTAGATTTTTCTCGTTGCAAGGCAAACAAGCCGCATGGATTCGATATCCCGCAATTACGGAGTGCAATACAGTGCTTGCAGTCTCGGAATACAGTAGAGCGCAGGTAGTAGATTGACCTGTGCCTGGATTATTAATTGCCACTTACTGGGGCGGCGCGGCCTTCATAAACGGACGAAGGAGTGCACCTTCAGCAGCCTAAGATGACCAAGCAAATGCAAGAGAAGAAACCACTCAGCGCATGTCCTTTAACCTAAATGAAATAACGTATATCCTAGTGACGCACGCGAGGCGAGACGAGACGAGAAATATAAAATATCGATCTAGTCTCGTTTTCGGATCTGTAATCTCTTTTTTGGGTCACTTTTCGTTCTCGCACGAGAGTCGCGAGAGTGTCGTTATAAAAATAAGCGTTTGCGCATTAGGTATTTACGTAACAATTTAACTAAAAGAGACAAGTTCGGACCAATCGCACAGCCTTCCGTATATTTGCAGACGTATAAATATAATGAAGAGTAGAAACACTAAATTCTGATTTCAAAATTATTTCAATACGAATATAATGTTTATTCATTTACGATCACCAGAAAATGTGATGTTAGTAAATAATTTAATTTACCTTTGAAATATCCAATTTATGTAAAAACGAATTAAATATTAAAAAAATTATTTTGTAAATTAAAAGTACCTACACTTTATCATTAAATATATGCCACTATTTAAGTAAGATTTACTCATAAAAAACCGCTACACTGGTAACCTGCCAGCAACCATTCCACCGCTTCTCACCGTGTTAACTCCCATCGACGCTTAATACAGGCTGTCTCACAACTCGCGCCCCAGAGCGAATGAGGAAACACGAGACTGCACTCGGATGTGTAATTTTGAATTAAAAAAATCTAACTTAAAAGATATTCGAGAAAAGACGTCTTAAAATTGACCAATCAGAGACCTACACCATTAACGTGTGTTTGCCGTAATTTTACGTTACTAGGGTTTTATACAACTCAAATCTTCTTTAAAATGTGTGGGCGACTGTAGTTTTCGAAAAATGTCAGTGTCAAATTAAATTTGACAATCTGAATAAAAAAAGGCAAATTCTTACCATGTAGTCAGCCGCTGATTACTTAGAAATGATTGTAATTTTCGGAGAATGTGGACGTAACGCCAGAGAGGCAGCACGAGTCTATTCGGAACGTTTTCCGGATAGAAATCTTGTGGATATAAATGATGATCTCGGATGACACCTTCGCTAACCTAAATTAGTTGACAGTGAAAAGTCAACTCTAAAGTATCAAAATTACAATAAGTCAAAAAAAAATTGTAACTCACTAGTAGTATTTTTAAAACCTAGCAACCAGTTTTATTATGTAATAATATCATCACACCTCAAGATATCCTTCCGGGATTGATGGATTAAAAAGTCTTGTAACTCCGTTATGCAAGCAGCCGCAAATTATTTTCTTGTATTTGTTGGCAACCTATTGTTGTCGGCAAGTGTCAGTTTCGTCTGGGGCGCGAGTTGTGAGACACCCTGTATTTCTGCGGCATACTACAAGGACAACCAAGCTACATATCGTACTTGTGGGAATGAGTGATTTAGCGATTAAGTTGTGAGACACTCTGTATAATATCCTTTACTTTTCAGGGGTGGCAAGAATTTTATTAACCGTGATTTTAACTTGGGTGAATTAGGGGCTGAAATATTGGAGAAAACTAGCTCTATTGGATGCAAAACCGATGTTGTCTTTATTTTGCATTTTCTCGCTTTGGGACCGATACCAATAGACTCTAGATACTCAAAATATATAGTGAATTCATATAATTTTCCAGTCGACCAATTATAATCAAAATCTAATCAGCTCGTCATATGGATGTAAAGAAAAGGAATACGCAAAAATTATAAAATTTGGAAAGGTTGTATCGGAGTTATGCGATCCAAAAAATCGTCACACACACATACATACATACATACATACATACATACATACATACATACATACATACATACATACATACATCCATACATAAACTATTATTCACGAAAGATGACTATTTAAGGTCATTTGTGAGCCGTCTGATATAATATTACTTGCAGATAATTTCATTGGATTTCGTTTGCATAGGCGTGCAACATGAAATATTTATGGACACATTTTAACTGAAAAAATAAAAATAATTCATTTGAAAATTATGTTTCTTTCTAAATAATGCATTTCTGAAAGATTTATGTTCTTCACTTAAATTTTTGCAAAATACAAAAACATAGACTTAACTAATAAACCAAGGAATAATAATTTGATTTAAACGTCAACGCCACTGGGTAAATATTAGCACAGAGGGCAGTGTAGTAGATAATTAGGTATCTGTAATTCTACAACATATGTCATTATTAATTATAGTGTGTTAGAAAGTAATGCCACTATTTACGTATATCTGTCACATCACATAAATTAAATAGACATAGGTCAAATAATCTTTCTCTTTCTAATACAAAATGTTGCTAAGCTACTGCTAAAAAAGTGATGTGTATTCTTTTTTCAAACAAATGACCCTGAATAGTCATCTTTAGGGAATAATAGTGTACATACATCATCGTAAAAATTGTAAAATCGTATTCTAGGGACCCTAAAACGTATTTATTCATTAAAAACTCATCACCAAATTTTTTGACCAAAGACAATACCTTCCGTCACCTTTAGGTAAGGAAGGTACTGTTGAAATTTGTGCCAAAACTTATGAGACTTATCTTACTTGTTTCCATTTAAATTAAAAAACTTATGATGCCATATTAAAATTAGTATTGAACGATGTATCTGTTCTTAAATAAAGTCGTCTAAACCATCCACAAAGTTGGAATTCTTACAAAATACCAGAGATAGTTAACATCTTTCCACCAACCTGCATCATTTGTTAAAAGTAACAGAGTTATCTGTGAAATTCCTACCTACATTCACGTGGGATTAAGAGTAAGCTCCTCTGCTCTCGTTATAAATACGTCATACTCGTATATAGCATATGCAGTCTACATTTTCCACGTTTAATCTTGAGATCCTTCCTGGAGCAATAAATCTAGATGTCCAAGTTAGATTAACTAAAGATGGAATGGTTATTGAACAGGCACTAGTGCTAGCGCTGGCTTCCGAGTGCAATACGATGACGGCAGATTTAATTATCTGACTCGAGGATGGAGGCCTCATTAAGTGCACCAGGTGCAATATTTTTCTCAGCAAGAAATGTGGTGACGGGCAAGATGTCTTTTTGGTATATACGACCAGAACAGAACTTACAAGGTAAGGTGCTGATAGATTAATGTGCTTTATTGAGAACAAAGCAGACACACACAGTCTTATAAGATTAAAAAGTCTAATGTGGTCAGCACATTAATTTTTATTTTATCTATTATGCAGGCTGTCTCACAACTCGCGCCACAGAGCGAATGAGGAAACACGAGACTGCACGCGGATGTGTAATTTCGAAGAAAAAAATCTAGCTTAAAAGATATTCGAGAAAAGACATCTTAAAATTGACCAATCAGAGACCTACACTTTTAACGTGTGTTTGCCGTAATTTTACGTTACTAGGGTTTTATACAAATCAAATCTTTAAAATGTGTGGGCGACTGTAGTTTTCGAAAAATGTCAGTGTCACATTAAATTTGACAAGGTGATTAAAAAAACTCAAATTTTTACCATGTATTCAAAGAATTCAAATGACAATAATATTTTCGTTTAACACATTTTACACAGCTGCTACAACACGTTGCACTGTACGATATAAATGTTGATCTCGGATGACACCTTCGCTAACCTAAATTTGTTGACAGTGAAAAGTCAACTCTAAAGTGTCAAAAATTCAGTAAGTCAAACAAATTCACGAGTAGTATTTTTAAAACCTAGCAATCAGTTTTATTTTGCGATAATATCATCACACCACAAGATATCCTTCCGGGATTGGTGGATTAAAAAGTCTTGTAACTCCGTTATGCAAACAGCCGCAAATTATTTTCTTCTATTTGTTGGCAACCTATTGTCGTCAGCAAGTGTCAGTTTCATCTGGGGCGCGAGTTGTGAGAGACCTGTATTTCTGTAAAGATGATGACATATTTGTACCGTGCGGGCGTTTACCAAGCCTCACCTCATGGGTATTCATTGCTGGCGAACCGAACCAAAGTCGGAACCAAACTGTAAAATGATAAGGCATATAGTACTGACCAAAATGTGTAAAAAAGGCTTATGTAATCGAAATCGTAACTCTAAAGTGATTTAACGTAATTCCTGTTATAACTATCTGACAGATAAAATAGCATTGTAAAAGACAGTAGGCATTTACGAAAATTCTACCGGTTGATACCGCATCTACCGACTGCGTTCGAAAACATAAGTGGTTAATAGTTACCGTGTTCGAAAATTGTACCTTATCTACCAGATCCATCTACCGGATCCATGAATTGTGGATCGAGTAATTCAGCCGGTAAATGCGATAAATGAAAAATCTAACCTCAAAAAGGATAGTGATGTCAAGCGAAGCGCGCGCGTTTAAAGTGAAAATGTGTTCAATGTTGGAATCAGAAGTAGGACTGTGTTCAGTTTGTTAACTACGTCAACTTTCAAATCTGTTTCAAACTTTCAAATGTTTTTCTTAGGTTATAAATATTCCCTGCTTTACCACTTGCGTTCTTAAAATATCGATTTCGGAAGCTGTAACCTGGTAAACAGCTTTTTACTGACATATACCGGTAACAGTTCACCGGTAGAATTTTCGTAAATGTCTTATTGTTTATCGAAGGTATAATTGCTAGGATGGAGGTAAAAGTGGGCCTAAATAAATTTTATATTCAAGTATTGTAAGCAACAAGCTCCTCTAATTATAATTCAATAACTCCAATCAATAAATTTCTCGCTGGTATCACTAATAGATATGTCAATAAAAAATTATACAGTTGTAGCAACGGTAAACATTATTAATAGTTACATGCGAGTCAACCTCAGCCTGGAGATATTAATACAAGTTACATTTAAGATGTTTCTCCGTTCTCAGCTGCTTGGAAGTTATTAGTTTAGTGCTTTAGTGTCTCGCGCATCTATCACAAACCTTCGATTGCTTCCGGCAACACAACCTGAGGAACGATCATTTTATGCCTCTAATGCCCGCAAATTAGAAAACGTTGCAATAGATGCAAGAAATGTTTATTGCTAATTATCAATACAATTCGCATTTTTCTCGCAAGGAATTTGATGTTATGTGTAATTTATACTGTATAAAATATAAAGTATTTACAAATTGCAAAGTATCAAACTAATTTATCGATACCTAATGTAATAAATTTTGTACAGTTAGTGACAAATACATTTAATTCTTGTTACTTTCAACATTGTTGTATGCCTTCCGTCACTTGATAGATAATATGTACATGTGCGTGCTATTACCAATTCCCTCAGCAACAAAATTATATACAGGGTGATTTATAATTAGTGTCATTAACTTTAACAGCTTATAAAGCACTCCAAAATAAGATTGGTTGCGAGCTTTTAAGAAGTGGCAGGAAAGAATGGTAAAGTGTTTTATTGTTAAAATTAAATGTATTTGTTTTGTGTCTTATTTTCCATAATTCTAGCGTGGCCCAAAAAAGGAAGAAAGTAAAGGGTTTATCATTTTCAATGTCCTGATTTTGAATTAGGTAAAAACTTTTACCGGTTTCAGGATTTAAACCCTTGTTTACAAATACAAAAGTAGGCTGGTAACTAAGTAATAGTGATGCCGCGAGACGAGAAACGGCGAGAATCAATCCACTCTCGTCTCGTCATAATTTTTCTTACCTTCTCTCGATCTGGAGTCGAGAGTCTCGAATGTCTCGAATTTATAATTAGCAAAGAAACGAGTACCACTAATTAAAACTGATTATTTTACTGTCTGGTTAAATGGTTAGGTATAAAAAAATACGCAATATCATGGGCTTATTAACCGTTGCTGGGCGTGTCAATCTGTTTTGTACACAGATATTGGTAATTAGAAATATATTCGTATAGTGCGGGCACTCTGAAGCAGTTGTGAAGAGTATACCATAGGTATCACTTGCTTTTTTTGCTAAAACCCAAAATAACTTTAAAATGAATAAGTAAATATGAATATAAATGAAGAGACAATTCAAATATTTATATATACCGATGAATATTTTGTTCTTTTATAGGTACTTATATTTTAATTGGAAAATTTAAAAAAATATATATTCGAGATCTCGACTTTCCACTCTCGTCTCGAGCAAATCTCAAGAGCATTACTCTCGTCTCGTCTCGAATTGTCGTGATGAGAATAAAGTGAATCTCGTCTCGAAAATGCGAGATCTCGTGGCATCACTACTAAGTAATAACTGTATCTGTATGATAATATTATTACCATACTGACTTGTCAACAACAGTCTACAAAATGAAAATGAAATCAAATGAAACTGTAATGCTCTTCATTAATACATACAGATAACGTCAGTGTACCCTTCTTAATAAGTTTTACTTTATTCTAAAATAATAAACATAAGAAATACACATAATTTGAATATTTGTCATATTGCTATAAATGTCAAAATAATTGTTCTGTTTATCATGGCATTCTGAAAGTAGTATTAATGAGAGCAAAAAATAATATTTATTAATAATGTCTTCATTTTCTAAAACCGATAGTTTATTGAACAAACCACGGATGTTATGAATCATAACAAGCCTTCTTAGATGTCTTAAAATCCTCGTTCTACGAGCTCGGATTTCAAACTGACATCTGCGGCAGTTGTGATAGTCATAACAATTTTAGGTATGTTAATACCTATTCTTATTAAATAAAGGTATGTATAATCATTGACATTGCTAATGAACAATAATGTCATTGATTAAACTAAAAATTACTGAACAATTATATAAAGATTAAACAAATTACATTGTTTCAAAGTGGGCCAACGCCCAAAACCAAAATACTACATGTTCCGACAACAAACGTCTTCACGACGTGACAAACTAATGCAGACTATTCCAAAACAAAGCAAAATTTTAATGAGCAGATATCTCGAGGGGGTGCATAACAAACTATCAACCCTGCACATAAGCTTGTAATTAATTAAATACTTAATTGTCAACACATAATTCTCAAAGTCTTCTGACTCCTGGACTCAATAAACCGCTGTGAGAAAAATGACAATTATTTCTAAACAGAAATTTGACTAACAAAGATAAGGTGAAATATTATTCCTGAACTACAATTCGCACCAAACAGTAACTTTTTCTGGGTGCAATGAGCACTTCATGGTTTTTGTGAATTATTTTCAGCCCATACGGCAATTTTGTTTCTGTTCTGCCAAAAATGAGACTCGTCGCTGAAAATGATTTGTTTGGTCGAAATCACAAATTCCTGAACGCGAATTTTCATAATATCTCTGAATAATTTCTATGCATTGTTAGACCGTGAACTTTTCCATGATTAATACGATTTGAATAACCCTGTATAATGTCTCGAGTTTTCTGCATTAGGTTATGATTTTACAAAAGATGCTAGCAAAAACTATCGACCATAGTTTTCTTAGCAGATCACCTAGTTATTCTTACATAAATCAAAAGAAAACATATTATAATTCCATGTCCTTGTAGCCCTCGTGTCCCGCTTGACTTCCCCTGTAGTGAACTTTTTATCCTCAGTGGGGTAATTACCCTGGTAAGCCATCCATAGCCTGTATTCCCTGTCTGCTTCAGCAGTGCTCAGTGCAGTCTGCACCGCAGTCTAGTCATTTGAATATCTCAAGTTCATGAGAATGATTACCATGGAAACTGGAACTTACACTCAAGCACCTGGATTTGTAACAATAGGCCCACTTTGCACGTATGAGGCCAAAACGAGGACGAGATGCTATGCTAGATGGACAGGATAACCAGGGACGGACTTAGGGTTGTAATTACATTAAAAATTAAAATAGTTTTAAATTTAAAAATCTGATGTGGCCAGCACATAACCTCTCGCCAGATATTTTACCTGGTTGTACGCATAGAATAAAAAATATTTTTAAATACAAATACATATATTCATGTCTCACTACAAAATAATTCTCACATATATTTGCAAAATCTATGGGATATTTTAATATAAATTATGTACAATACATACATTTTCTTTATATTCAATATCCTGAAATTTTCTTTTTCTACTTTCTTTTTATTTTTCTTTATATTCTTCATTTTTTTGCAAATTCCTTTTATATTCTTTTTTACGTATAATCTTTTCCGTTGTTGACTTTTTTTTAAATTTTCATAATCTTCATAATGATGTACAAATATTTTTGATAGTGGCATACAAATATTTTTGACAGTGACATATGTGTCAATTACAAACATTTGAATTTCTTGCCTTGAATATTTAGATGATTTTTTTTCTTGTAACTACTACTTCCGGTTGTTACCAAAACCTAATCAACTCTTCCCATTATTGTTAGATTGAGGAATCCATAGTTAAAAATGTCTTAAGTCTTATAGAATTTAAGAAATCGTGGATCCAACATCCACACACACAGACACACACGCACACACGCACAGACACACGCACACACACACACACACACACACACACAGATACACACGCACACAGACACACACGCACACAGACACACACGCACATAGACACACACGCACACAGACACACACGCACACAGACACACACGCACACAGACACACATGCACACAGACACACACGTACACAGACACTCACGCACACAGACACTCACGCACACAGACACTCATGCACACAGACACACACGCATACAGACACACACGCACACAGACACACACGCACACAGACACACACGCACACAGACACACACGCACACAGACACACACAGACAGACACACACACACACACACACACACACACACACACACACACACACACACACACACACACACACACCATATAATGCAATAGTCGACCAACGAACATTTGACACACAGACACACACACACACACACACACACACACACACACACACACACACACACAGATACACACGCACACAGACACACACGCACACAGACACACACGCACATAGACACACACGCACACAGACACACACGCACACAGACACACACGCACACAGACACACATGCACACAGACACACACGTACACAGACACTCACGCACACAGACACTCACGCACACAGACACTCATGCACACAGACACACACGCATACAGACACACACGCACACAGACACACACGCACACAGACACACACGCACACAGACACACACGCACACAGACACACACGCACACAGACACACACAGACAGACACACACACACACACACACACACACACACACACACACACACACACACACCATATAATGCAATAGTCGACCAACGAACATTTGACGTTTTGCCTTTCCTGCAAATGGCGCCGTACCCCCACCACTTGCCTCACTTGTTAAACATATGTTAGCTATCCAGTGTTTTATTAGAACATCCTTGACTGAATCATACATACTACAATCTCGAGTCTATGGTTTTCATTTAAAATTTTACCGCCGGTTACTTCGACAAATGGCTCATAATTTGAATCAGTTGACTCTAAAATTGAATGTTGGATCAGTTGGAACGGATCACTTAGAACGACACGGTTTGAAAGACTTGAGAACGTGAACAATACTTTTTAGAAACCAGAAACTTTACGTATATATAAAAGTTGTTTTATATCAGTTTATCACTGGTATCACTACTGTTTAATAAATCATACTACTTTTTATGAAGTAACAGGGTTAGTCACATTATAAGACAATGTATATTCGTATATATATAACGTATAACGAACGACATTGTGGCATATTCCTATCTGCGGCAGTGGTGTCGATAGACCATTTCTGAGGGGGCTTGCGCCCTCCCTGTTTAATTTTGCGCCCCCTTTTTGTGTTTTTATTTAAATAAATTATTAAAAATCAATCTGATTTTTTTACTATTTTATTATGCACTTATTTATCTGCAATAAGCAGCGAGACGATTATGTACCTACGACTTTAGCCGAAGAAAAAAGATTACCGCTGCTCTAAAATATGAAGCGAAAATTCAAATAAATTATTCCTGTATTAGAACTATTAACGCATTAAAAAATTCAACACACGACAAGCATCCTTCCGATACTAACCTGCATTTTAAAATAAAAATTATTGAAATCTATTAATACTGGACTTTTCTCGTTTTGCTATTAAAATCAAAGTCAAATACTAATAGATTTCAATAATATTTTTTTTAATTCAGGTTAATATCGGAAGTATGCGTGTCGTGTGTCGTGTGTTGTTTTTTAAAATGTTAATAGTTCGAAACAATTAATTGAATTTTCGCTTCATATTTTAGTACGGGGGTAACCTTTCCTCTTAAGAAATCAAAATGATGCACCATTCAGGCTATAAAAGAGACGAAATTATTTAAGGATATCCCATTGCAAGGACATATGAAACAAAAAATTCAACAAATAAGGCCAATTTTATAGACTCTAGTTATGAAAAAATTTGATCCTTTTCTCCAGAATTACAATGTACCTCAAAATGCACATTATTGTTCACTACGTCACAAAATCATGTTATAGAGAGTAGTGCAAAATGTATAATACGCAAAATAACTTCGGAACTTAATAATTGTGATTATTTTGCAATAATAGTAGATGATCCTCGGGACATCACTGCAGAAGAACAGATAAGTATTTGTGTTCGCTTCATTACATCTGAAAATCTTCCAAAAGAAATATCTTTATGTTTTAAACATGAAAAAATTTAAATGCAGAATCAGACTGTCAAAAATTATTTCGTTCTAAAGGTGCGCCCTCCCTGTTGAAAGTACCTAGTGACGCCCCTGATCTGCGGTAGCGGTAGCCTTCGCCTGGCGTGGTATGAGTCCGGTAGCACCTCGGCATGTTGATTAGAATATTTGGTACACCACAAAGCCTCTTCGGTTGTCACGCCAGCAATGCGGGCGTGAGTATGCATGCAATTCTCCACCTGCACAAGGGTAGCACAAGCAGCAGTAAGACTTACAACACAACAGTGTTGTTCTTCGTACAACACAAGGCAAATATTAACGACTAGTCAACACACATTAACGGTTTTTCTCTTTCTCAAAATGTTGTGCCGGTAAACAAGTTTTTCAAGCCTCTTAACAAACAGAACATGTTATACGCGACTTATTCACAAGCTGCATGCAAACGATTTGTAAATATGACCAGTTCAAATGTAATTTGCGCAAATTTTAATAGATGGTGCATGGAGGAATTCACTTAGAAACGAATGAAGGAAGCTATTAACGGCAATTATTTTTTATTATTGCTTATTTGCACGTGTTAATTACATTTTCTATAAATAGTATTTATTTATATACAATTGAGTAAAGATATATTTTATCTACAATCTTAAGAGGTGTTTTTCTGGCTGTGATAAATATCCGAGTTTGGAAAACCATGCTTTCACATTCAAGTGTAGAGATTCACGGTCTTGGCTTGAAGCTTGAAAGTTTGGCTTGGCTTGGTTTCAAAATCAAGCCGAGGCAAACATTTCAACTCAACTTTAGTACCATTGAATACCTGAAAATATCCTGGAATGAAAAAATCTGGGGTGGCCAACACAATACCTCCCGCCGTTTACAGCCCGAGTAACAAAAAAGATGAGGTTAATCCTTATTTTTAGATTAGCGAATTTTACTCTAATTTTGACAGTTTATTTCTTAAAATATAGTCTAATCTAATCTAAGTAACTACCTTTTTTAAACCCCTCAACAGGATTAAATCCCAATTACACAGTAGGTTTACATTCTCACACATCCATGCCTTAGTGGGATTCGAACCCAGAGCCCCGAGCGCACTCATGACTTATGAGACGTTACTCTAAACATTGAGCCACCGGAGATATAATAAAATGAAGATTAAATTTTAAATACCCACCGGAGATATAATAAAATGAAGATTAAATTTTAAATACCGGGATAGAATAAAATTCACTAATTCAAAAATTTACTTTTTTCTTTTTGAAACGTTACTAATATTATTTTGAAATGATTAATTCTTTGATAGTGACATTTATCTGTCAGTTACATACATTTGAATAACTGCGTTTTGTTTGTTTAAAACGTAGGCTCTGGGATTTAAATTATAGATAATTTTATAAATTTATCCATAGAAAAAGTATTAATGCAAATCTATAGAACATTTAATAATCTTTAATTTTTATAATAACATTAATCTCGAAAAAATAACATTTAAAGGTATTTATCGAAGACAAACTATTTTGAGCTTCTAGTAAAATGCCATTTCCAGTTATCCGATTTTCACCAAAATCTAATGGGCTCTTTCCATTACATAAAAAGTTCGAAATACAAGGTTTCAAAATTTTCTGAATAATAGTATTTGAGTTAGAGTGGAGGATCCACACAGATATTATCGTGAAAATCTTTAAATTGGATTGTAGGGACCTTAAAACGTGGTCATTTACCAAAATCTAGATATGGGATTTTTAGCACGATCCTTGAATACCTGGAATTTTTAAATCTATTTTAATTTTTATGTTTTTATAATATTTATGTAGGTATTTAATTTTGAATTGAGCCATTGTAAGATTCTAATTTTCTAACATTGAATAAAATTATTCATTTTATTTGATCATTGAATTTTTTAAAAACTATTTGGTAGACACACTGATTTAAAAAAATTTGAAATTTAAGCCAAACTTTAATTTTATTTAAGCTAAGCCTGACGTTTTAAATAGCTTGAAATGTCAAGCCAAACTTTAGTTCCGTTCAAGCCAAGCCAGAGGTTTAAAAGCTTAGAGTTTCAAGTTAAACTTCAATTTTATTCAAGCTAAGTCAGACGTTTTAAAACGCTTGAAATGTCAAGCCAAGTCAAGCCCTAAACTATATATTTTTGAGGTTAGAGTTTAACGTAGCAGCGCTTCAGTTTTCTTGTAGTTTTTTGAAGTGTAGTCTTTCTTGTAGCGTACTTGCTAAAAATGAGTAAAATTAGTAAATATAAGTAATTATAACCTTGGAATCAAGTACACATTAAATATAGATTGAAATGTCAAATAATATAAAGTTGACATTAGAAAAGTTACCAAAAATTCCCTAAAAAATCGACGGCAAATCGCAGAAAATAGAACTCGTTCTATTTCATTTTATTTTCGTCAATAAATCGATCGATTTTTCTGTTTTACACGTACCGATAAATTGAAGGTCGCAGTCGATCAATAAATCGGTCGATTTATCGTTAAGTGTAATACAGCCATAAGTCTTATTTTCATTTAATTTAATGATAACAACCTTTGCCAATCTTTTCTATTAGCATTGCTGGTAGTATCCATATTTAAATTTTTTAATATTTTGCAATGTTTTGACATATTTTGTAATAAAATAAAAAAATGCGCATTTGAGTTATGACTAATGTAGTTAATATTTGCAACACAAATGTGAGTAATTGACCATGTTTAATGCAAATAATATCATTTAAATATAAATATGTAAGTATTAATGTAACAACACATTTACTGTAGTTTTTTTGAATTTAGTACGAGTATTCAAATTCTTTAAAAGTATTCATTTATAAAAACAAATGTGGATTACAAAATAAATAAATATATCATCACGGCATATTAGCCATCGCTGGGTGTGCCAATCTGCTTTCTACACAGAAATCGGTAACTAATGATGACACATATTCGTACGTCATCTCACGTGCTCTGCACTCATTGCTGGCTTGGAGAGTGCACCACGCGTGTCATTTAAAGCATTAACGACAGTTTTTAATAAAATTTAAGTATGTTATTTTTCATGAGTTTTTACACATGTTTGAAATATTTTTTTCTGTGATCTGAGATATTTGAAACCAAAGTAATGTCTCACAAGGAAGGCTTTTTCATAATAACGACAGTTAAAGTGACAGTTTATACATGAGTGTAAAAAATTCTAGTTACCAGATCCTTTTTTAGTTATTCTCTTCGAAAGACGGTATATTTACATTTAGTAGGGAGTTTTTGCGTGATGTACGAGAAGATTTCGTCAACGCTAACGTTACGTCTTTAATAACGGACGTATAAAGTATCGGGTTTTCAAAAGTATAGATTTTGCATGACGTTTTAATCACACGTACGTTGATTTTGACGTTCAAATGAAAGTTGTTTAAATATCTGTCATTTTCGTTGTATTTTGGTAAAGAAATCAAGCACTAATGGAAGAATATTTAATGTTTGCTAAATAACTTTGAAAGGTGTTCTAAATGTTCACTGACAGCTCTGATAGAAAAAAAAATGACAGTTCTGACTGCAAAGCAAAAAAGTTCTGACGATGTAAAATAAATTCTGTGCCTGCTAGATTATAGTAGACGTACGTCAACTGGCTCGTCTTTTACCCCTGACGGAAGTATTACGACATCAAATTTCACGTACGACAAATTACAAATATGATATTGCCTAGCAACCAAGACGTTAGCGTATACGTCTTTCGGGAAAACGTTGTGCAAAAACTCCCTATTAAAACAGTTATATATTTTTCTTATTGTTTTTACCTTCCGTCACATTTAGGTGAGGAAGGTATTGTCTTTGGTCAAAAAATTCGATGATGAGTTTTTAATGAATAAGCACGTTTTAGGGACCCTAGAATACGATTTTACTATTTTTACGATGATGTCTGTATGTATGTATGTATGTATGGATGGATGTATGTTTGTATGTATGTATGTGTGTATGTATGTATGTATGTATGTATGTATGTATGTATGTATGTATGTATGTATGTATGTATGTATGTATGTATGTATGTATGTATGTATGTATGTATGTATGTATGTATGTATGTATGTATGTATGTATGTATGTATGTATGTATGTATGTATGTATGTATGTATGTATGTATGTATGTATGTATGTATGTATGTATGTATGTATGTATGTATGTATGTATGTATGTATGTATGTATGTATGTATGTATGTATGTATGTATGTATGTATGTATGTATGTATGTATGTATGTATGTATGTATGTATGTATGTATGTATGTATGTATGTATGTATGTATGTATGTATGTATGTATGTATGTATGTATGTATGTATGTATGTATGTATGTATGTATGTATGTATGTATGTATGTATGTATGTATGTATGTATGTATGTATGTATGTATGTATGTATGTATGTATGTATGTATGTATGTATGTATGTATGTATGTATGTATGTATGTATGTATGTATGTATGTATGTATGTATGTATGTATGTATGTATGTATGTATGTATGTATGTATGTATGTATGTATGTATGTATGTATGTATGTATGTATGTATGTATGTATGTATGTATGTATGTATGTATGTATGTATGTATGTATGTATGTATGTATGTATGTATGTATGTATGTATGTATGTATGTATGTATGTATGTATGTATGTATGTATGTATGTATGTATGTATGTATGTATGTATGTATGTATGTATGTATGTATGTATGTATGTATGTATGTATGTATGTATGTATGTATGTATGTATGTATGTATGTATGTATGTATGTATGTATGTATGTATGTATGTATGTATGTATGTATGTATGTATGTATGTATGTATGTATGTATGTATGTATGTATGTATGTATGTATGTATGTATGTATGTATGTATGTATGTATGTATGTATGTATGTATGTATGTATGTATGTATGTATGTATGTATGTATGTATGTATGTATGTATGTATGTATGTATGTATGTATGTATGTATGTATGTATGTATGTATGTATGTATGTATGTATGTATGTATGTATGTATGTATGTATGTATGTATGTATGTATGTATGTATGTATGTATGTATGTATGTATGTATGTATGTATGTATGTATGTATGTATGTATGTATGTATGTATGTATGTATGTATGTATGTATGTATGTATGTATGTATGTATGTATGTATGTATGTATGTATGTATGTATGTATGTATGTATGTATGTATGTATGTATGTATGTATGTATGTATGTATGTATGTATGTATGTATGTATGTATGTATGTATGTATGTATGTATGTATGTATGTATGTATGTATGTATGTATGTATGTATGTATGTATGTATGTATGTATGTATGTATGTATGTATGTATGTATGTATGTATGTATGTATGTATGTATGTATGTATGTATGTATGTATGT
This sequence comes from Harpalus rubripes, assembly GCA_963082715.1. Lineage (NCBI taxonomy): Eukaryota > Metazoa > Arthropoda > Insecta > Coleoptera > Carabidae > Harpalus > Harpalus rubripes. The sequence goes on from OY720454.1 coordinate 59,814,068, forward strand.
ATGTATGTATGTATGTATGTATGTATGTATGTATGTATGTATGTATGTATGTATGTATGTATGTATGTATGTATGTATGTATGTATGTATGTATGTATGTATGTATGTATGTATGTATGTATGTATGTATGTATGTATGTATGTATGTATGTATGTATGTATGTATGTATGTATGTATGTATGTATGTATGTATGTATGTATGTATGTATGTATGTATGTATGTATGTATGTATGTATGTATGTATGTATGTATGTATGTATGTATGTATGTATGTATGTATGTATGTATGTATGTATGTATGTATGTATGTATGTATGTATGTATGTATGTATGTATGTATGTATGTATGTATGTATGTATGTATGTATGTATGTATGTATGTATGTATGTATGTATGTATGTATGTATGTATGTATGTATGTATGTATGTATGTATGTATGTATGTATGTATGTATGTATGTATGTATGTATGTATGTATGTATGTATGTATGTATGTATGTATGTATGTATGTATGTATGTATGTATGTATGTATGTATGTATGTATGTATGTATGTATGTATGTATGTATGTATGTATGTATGTATGTATGTATGTATGTATGTATGTATGTATGTATGTATGTATGTATGTATGTATGTATGTATGTATGTATGTATGTATGTATGTATGTATGTATGTATGTATGTATGTATGTATGTATGTATGTATGTATGTATGTATGTATGTATGTATGTATGTATGTATGTATGTATGTATGTATGTATGTATGTATGTATGTATGTATGTATGTATGTATGTATGTATGTATGTATGTATGTATGTATGTATGTATGTATGTATGTATGTATGTATGTATGTATGTATGTATGTATGTATGTATGTATGTATGTATGTATGTATGTATGTATGTATGTATGTATGTATGTATGTATGTATGTATGTATGTATGTATGTATGTATGTATGTATGTATGTATGTATGTATGTATGTATGTATGTATGTATGTATGTATGTATGTATGTATGTATGTATGTATGTATGTATGTATGTATGTATGTATGTATGTATGTATGTATGTATGTATGTATGTATGTATGTATGTATGTATGTATGTATGTATGTATGTATGTATGTATGTATGTATGTATGTATGTATGTATGTATGTATGTATGTATGTATGTATGTATGTATGTATGTATGTATGTATGTATGTATGTATGTATGTATGTATGTATGTATGTATGTATGTATGTATGTATGTATGTATGTATGTATGTATGTATGTATGTATGTATGTATGTATGTATGTATGTATGTATGTATGTATGTATGTATGTATGTATGTATGTATGTATGTATGTATGTATGTATGTATGTATGTATGTATGTATGTATGTATGTATGTATGTATGTATGTATGTATGTATGTATGTATGTATGTATGTATGTATGTATGTATGTATGTATGTATGTATGTATGTATGTATGTATGTATGTATGTATGTATGTATGTATGTATGTATGTATGTATGTATGTATGTATGTATGTATGTATGTATGTATGTATGTATGTATGTATGTATGTATGTATGTATGTATGTATGTATGTATGTATGTATGTATGTATGTATGTATGTATGTATGTATGTATGTATGTATGTATGTATGTATGTATGTATGTATGTATGTATGTATGTATGTATGTATGTATGTATGTATGTATGTATGTATGTATGTATGTATGTATGTATGTATGTATGTATGTATGTATGTATGTATGTATGTATGTATGTATGTATGTATGTATGTATGTATGTATGTATGTATGTATGTATGTATGTATGTATGTATGTATGTATGTATGTATGTATGTATGTATGTATGTATGTATGTATGTATGTATGTATGTATGTATGTATGTATGTATGTATGTATGTATGTATGTATGTATGTATGTATGTATGTATGTATGTATGTATGTATGTATGTATGTATGTATGTATGTATGTATGTATGTATGTATGTATGTATGTATGTATGTATGTATGTATGTATGTATGTATGTATGTATGTATGTATGTATGTATGTATGTATGTATGTATGTATGTATGTATGTATGTATGTATGTATGTATGTATGTATGTATGTATGTATGTATGTATGTATGTATGTATGTATGTATGTATGTATGTATGTATGTATGTATGTATGTATGTATGTATGTATGTATGTATGTATGTATGTATGTATGTATGTATGTATGTATGTATGTATGTATGTATGTATGTATGTATGTATGTATGTATGTATGTATGTATGTATGTATGTATGTATGTATGTATGTATGTATGTATGTATGTATGTATGTATGTATGTATGTATGTATGTATGTATGTATGTATGTATGTATGTATGTATGTATGTATGTATGTATGTATGTATGTATGTATGTATGTATGTATGTATGTATGTATGTATGTATGTATGTATGTATGTATGTATGTATGTATGTATGTATGTATGTATGTATGTATGTATGTATGTATGTATGTATGTATGTATGTATGTATGTATGTATGTATGTATGTATGTATGTATGTATGTATGTATGTATGTATGTATGTATGTATGTATGTATGTATGTATGTATGTATGTATGTATGTATGTATGTATGTATGTATGTATGTATGTATGTATGTATGTATGTATGTATGTATGTATGTATGTATGTATGTATGTATGTATGTATGTATGTATGTATGTATGTATGTATGTATGTATGTATGTATGTATGTATGTATGTATGTATGTATGTATGTATGTATGTATGTATGTATGTATGTATGTATGTATGTATGTATGTATGTATGTATGTATGTATGTATGTATGTATGTATGTATGTATGTATGTATGTATGTATGTATGTATGTATGTATGTATGTATGTATGTATGTATGTATGTATGTATGTATGTATGTATGTATGTATGTATGTATGTATGTATGTATGTATGTATGTATGTATGTATGTATGTATGTATGTATGTATGTATGTATGTATGTATGTATGTATGTATGTATGTATGTATGTATGTATGTATGTATGTATGTATGTATGTATGTATGTATGTATGTATGTATGTATGTATGTATGTATGTATGTATGTATGTATGTATGTATGTATGTATGTATGTATGTATGTATGTATGTATGTATGTATGTATGTATGTATGTATGTATGTATGTATGTATGTATGTATGTATGTATGTATGTATGTATGTATGTATGTATGTATGTATGTATGTATGTATGTATGTATGTATGTATGTATGTATGTATGTATGTATGTATGTATGTATGTATGTATGTATGTATGTATGTATGTATGTATGTATGTATGTATGTATGTATGTATGTATGTATGTATGTATGTATGTATGTATGTATGTATGTATGTATGTATGTATGTATGTATGTATGTATGTAGGTAGGTATGTATGTATGTATGTATGTATGTATGTATGTATGTATGTATGTATGTATGTATGTAGGTATGTATGTATGTATGTATGTATGTATGTATGTATGTATGTATGTATGTATGTATGTATGTATGTATGTATGTATGTATGTATGTATGTATGTATGTATGTATGTATGTATGTATGTATGTATGTAGGTAGGTAGGTATGTATGTATGTATGTATGTATGTATGTATGTATGTATGTATGTATGTATGTATGTAGGTATGTATGTATGTATGTATGTATGTATGTATGTATGTATGTATGTATGTATGTATGTATGTATGTATGTATGTATGTATGTATGTATGTATGTATGTATGTATGTATGTATGTGTGTGTGTGACGATTTTTTCGGATCGCATAACTCCAATACCACCTTTCCAAAAATTATAATTTTTGCTTATTCCTTTTCTTTAGATCCATATGAAGGGCTGATTAGATTTTGGTTATAATTGGTCGACCGGAAGTACCCTAATTTGAAGATTATAACAGTTTTCTTGAAAAAATGCTGTTAAATATCACTTTTTCACATTTAATGTTATTATAAATATTTAAGAATATTTTATTCTCTATACGATTTGATTACATTTTATACTTCATATTCAATAGATATAGATGTAAAAAAATTATAAAGAAATTAAATTTCACAAAGCAGCCAGCTGTGCTATAAACATGGAAACATCTACTACATTATGAAAATTCTGATTGACAAATGTCAGTGTCAAATTACAATTTACATAATATGTTTGAGTTATAATTTTACTGGAAATATATAGAATCTTACAAGAAACTTTGTGTGTTAAATTTGTACAAAATACATAGAACTGACTGAAATGTGCTGGAAATATGGAATCATTTGCAAAAAAACTTTCTGTGTGGAATTTGTATAAAATACATAGAACTGACGGAAGGTAATGTGCTGACCACATCAAATTTTTTTATTTTTATAAAATATTTAAACAATTTAATTTTCTTAATAACTCTAAACTATTAAAAATTTAGGATATTTTTATTTATGAATTCATTTACTTTTGTATGAGACTCATAATAGAACCCCCTTTAAACTCGAAATAATTTTGGCTTCGGTCGGTAGTGAGGATCGATCCCACTTTGCGAACAAACACTCGTGCGTACATATTAAAAAGTCATTATTCTATATCACAATGATCATTTTCACCTCCCAAAACCACATGTCGTCCCCATCCTTTCTTTTCCACCTGCCATTTTCCTCATACGGCCCTGTCACCGTGTGTAGGAGCGAGACAGCCTGTGCAGAAAGAGACAACACGTACACACCAACCAGTCGCGTAACCGCGATCACTAGACAGTCGAGCGATGCCGTTGTTCAGTCAAACGTCGACTTGAGTTCTACTCTAGAGTTCTCTTGCCACGCAGAGCAGTTCGCTACTGCCCGTGAACAAGTACATGATGTGATGCGATGGTTGTGATTAGTATAGTGCCTTAAAACATATATTTTTTATGTGTTTACAGTAGTGTTTTAATACCTAACCTAAAAGTGAAATGACAAGTGAGATAATTATAACGTAATAAAATATTGTGCATTTAAACAAAATTTGGAATAACTTAATATATTTTGTGGAGATATTATTAAAGAGTTAAAGACGTATTTAAACAAAAGTGTGTATCAATATTGTATAAATATTGATCTTATGATGAAAAACACACTGATATATACATTGTTGATTTTGTTTGTTTACAACTTGTACATTTCAAATTGACAGATTGGCAGACTGACTGGCAAGTTATTTATTAAATAAGTTTATATATTTATAAAACAATATTGTGACCATTTTATTTCGAGAATACTTTATGAAACGTTGCCTGAATATTTTGTTAATTTTTGATACATTTTTATGAACAATTACCTTAAAATATTTGAATTAAACAGTTGGCAACGTTTGTTGTTTATAAACAAACAATTGAAACAGTTAATGTCGACATTACATTATTACAATAATTATAATTTGTTGAACAATTTTGTTGTTTATAATCAAAAGGGGATCAACAACAACAACAATTAAAATAGCTTAAATCAACGACAATATTACAAGTTTAATTATTTATGCAGTGTTTTTATTTACTATAATAAGTGTTTTTACAAATTTCGATATTTTTACCTACCTACATAAAATATTATACTTGTATAAACAAATAGTGTTAAGTGTTAACTTATATACATTAGTGTGACAAAACTACAACGTTTATAAATTAAATATTGACAACCTCATCATTGTTTTCTCTTCCGAAACTATTATTTCATCTTCAAATACTGATTATAATAGACCAATCAAGTGTTTTTGATTGCAACAATTACAAATTTCATCTCCATTTGTTTTCTCCTGTACCATTCAGTCATAGTGGAACCTTACAGTGTTTGATTCTTCAGTGTCGACGTCATTGTCATGTGATGTGAAGTTTTCTAGTGTAGTGATCTGAGTGACAATGAAGTTAAAGTGCCGTTTGTGTGAGCTGTCGACGCCTACGTCGCACAAGCTGGGGTGCACTCACGCCCCCTCGGACGCGACGGCCCTGCCTCCGGCTTTGGGGCATCTTTACCTTGCGGGATTCATGCCGCAGATAAGGGATATGATGCTCGCGGCTTGCTTGTTCAGAGGTGAGATGGTATTAATGGTTTATTCACTAGGATATGTTTAGCGGAATTGAAATTACTGACATACGGAAAATCCAATGTCTCTAGAAATTGTTGTCAACGTTCATCTACGCCTTGTTCAGTTAGCGGTTCATCAAAACGAACAAATGCAACACGATTTATTCATTATGATGATCCGCTATCTGAACCAGGAGTTAATGAACGTTTCTGCAACCGGGCATTAGCGAATTTTTCCTCAAAATTCTTTATTCAGTCTTATTATGAATCTAAGCTACGGGCCAGTTACATAAAACGTAGTTCGTTGCTCATGTGTTTAACTGCGCATTGTAACCATGGATACGTACAAAAAAAACATTGGAAAATAAGACTTGTCAAAGTTAACAACGTGATTAAAAAATCAACATTGTTTTATGCAACTAGGTCTGGGTCTTAATGTTACAAAAAAACAAAAAAAAAACTATAAAAACAATTGAAGAGCCAGGGGAAAACAGATGAGTATCACGAAATGTGTTTTTTCAGTACGCGAAATTTAAAGTTTGAAACCCCCTATAATGTTTTTGAAATGACAAATTGTATTCAATCTTACGCCAAAATTCGAATTTCAACTTATTTGGAACCTAATATAATATTTTGCACGATCGGGTTATTTTTTTATATTTACCGATAGTGTTTCCAAGATAGTAGGTCTTATTTACAAATTACTGAACGGTAAGTGATGTGACTCACGTCGGTAAGTGATGTGTTCACTTACCATTCAGGAGGCGAGACGGTAAATAAATAAAAACAAAAATCAAAGCTTACTTCAAAATGACAAATAAAATATTTAATATGCAAAAAATAGTGTAAGCATCACGAACGTTAAGGAATTACCGATCTCAGACAAAATTGGGACCTTCGCTTCGCTCATTCTCTTCGATTCGGTAAACTGTCCTTACCGTTCTTAATACTTAATATACTATTACCGGTCTGACTATTGAATCTACTAGGCAAGGATGATGAAGGTCCATTAACTCACATATTTTTGAAATTTTGAATTTGAAGTTTTAGTAAGAAAGAATAATTTAGCTACAAAAATCTAATTTTTTATTCAAATTTAAGAATATTAGAGTAAACAGAAGTAATTATTTTTTAAAAATTAGATATGGAGTAATTTTGCAAGGTAAGCCCGTGCTTTGTGATAAGACGAGGGTAAGAGCAATAACAGACAAATAACTTTTCATAAACTTTTCTAAATTATAGTTCAGGAAATAATATTTCAACTTATCTTTGTTAGTCAAAATTTTGTTTAGAAATAATTACCATTTTTCCTATCGAGGGTTTTTGTGTAGTCTGAATGTCACCGATCTTTGACAGATATGTGTTGTTAAGTCTTGAAATTATTATGCATACATGCGTGACTTTGGATGCCCTACGCTTTGATGCTCTTTACCCTTCATCTCCTAGCCTTTCACGGAAGCGAAGAGATAAGATTTTTAGTTTTTTGACAGTCGGGTTAGTTCTCTTTTGGAGTAAACATGTAAAGAGTCTAGTTTAGTTTGTCACGTCGAGAAGTCGTCTGTACTTTTCTGTAAACATGTAGAGTTTAAGTTTTGGCTCGCGTTTCGCGTAACGCGGATATTTTGGCCTAAGGATGCATCGGCATCCTTAGGATTTAGTTACGTTGGTTTTAATTAGTAAAGAATAAGTTAGTGCAAGTTGTACTGTAGTAATAATAATAAACATGTAAATAAAACTCAGTAGTTAAATTGAAATTATTGAAATCTCTGATAAATAAAAATAATTTAATTCATTTTGAATCATTGTTTGTATCCACTTAAACATTGAAAAATGTGCGGCATGAATCAAACAAAAAGTACAATTTTAATACCTATCTATACACCGTGATTAAAATCGATGACAGTTTAAAGCTTCTCATAAAATATAGACAACATTTTGACTCGACAAACCACAATAATCCACCCCACTAACCTACATCATCACCACAATCATGTCATCATGAAAACATTTTCGCATCTACCCATCAAACAGCTGAAGAATGATTGATTGATATCAACAGCTCTGTGACGCTTGTCAACTTTTTCCTGCATACCTATCTGCTTGGTGGTTGCTATGAACCGCACTCCACGTAGCGAATAAAACAAAACAACGTGTTTTGTGTTGTGTCGAACGCATAACGGGATATGAGTTTATCAAGACAAGACAGTTTTATTGTATGATAGATACCTTCATGGGACTATTTTGAATGACTCATACTATTCAATGGAAATTCGATGAGCTAAGTGATGTAATTTGTTTTGATTTTGAAAGAATTAAAGTTGACGATTGGCATTGTGCACACGGAGTAATTGTTTCTTTTTGTTTGTCTTCAAGGAGTAAATATTTTTGTTTTACCTTTCATAGTATTTATATTACGGTTGTTAAAAGGTAAATACTTTTTTTCCCATCCCGATATCGTAAGTAGCCTATTAGGACATTGTTTGTAGGGATGTATGTTTTTTTACTGTCAAGGTATCGGTTTCTATTAGCGACGGGATGTAAGGATTGTCCTTACTTCCTTACAGCTAAACTTACTTCCCTCTGTGAACTACCAACAGTTAGATATTTTAAACTTTTGTCAAAGATTTGCTAATTCTTATAATTTATGAGTTTGAATTTGATTTCTATCAAATTGTCCTCATTTCATAAATATTTCCATTTAAAAGTTACTATTGACGTGTCAAATGTGACAGATAACAGCGTTTTTCTTCTTAAATTTTCAATGGAATACTAAGATTATTTTTTATGTATTAATATTCAACGGTATTCCTTGACATATTTGGCAGTGAAAATGAACAGGTAAAAATAAATCATCGGGAGTGGAAAAAATCTTATATGCAACACGAAATGTAGGTACATTTGATCACTCTTATTGCCTCTTATTTGCCAGCCCTCGGTATCGCTCAGGCGCAAAATCGTCCTCGATTGGTAAATGGTACCTACATCTCTTGTAGCATAAAAAACTATTTCTATCAACATAGGTAGATATTAACAAATTATTGTGTTATTTGTCTGTTTTCGTACCACGTTTAGTTTTAAGAGTTTTGTAGCTTCTGAAGAGGTTTGAATACAAGAATAGTTATTTAAGTATTAAGACACTGAAGTTCTACTTTTTACCACGAATCTGGAACATATCTACCGAGGCCCGTAACTTCAGTGCCGAGGTGCATATTCATTCTTATTTGATTTCGGACGTTAAGTTCGTTAAAATCGAGAAATACTGTTCTATGATCTAGAAAGCATACCTTAGTGCGAATGTAACTCTACCTGTTGAATGAATCAGCGTACATTTTCAAGTGTAATGTCATGCAATGTTTTGGCAAGCGACATGTATTACATTTGTCAAGTTGTCTTACTAACGCACTTCATATAAGCCAAAGGTGGGACACTATTAGAAATCTAATTAACCGTTCTAGTCTATAAATAATATTACTATGAAATAAACATGCTTAGATCTGCGCAGAAATAATATGCAACGTTAAAGCTAAAGCTTATACAGTTTGTTCAGAAAAAATCCTAACTCGTGGTAGACTATGAACAGGGAATCGTACGTCTGATTTATTCAATTCAGAATTTAAGTAGATAGTCAAAATTGAGCTTGAAATGTAATTTTAAGGAGAAAAGATAACAATGAAGAATACAGTTGGTGCGTTCGGCTTGTTAACTCTAATGGAGTTGGAGTGGAGCATGGAGCGTTGTCACGTGACCTCAGATCAGTCAGATCTTTCCTCGGATCTTTCGGAGCATATAGTAAGCGTTCGGCTTGCACAGGAGTATGGTAAATAAACTATCAGCTGTCATTTTAAATTTACAAAAAGAGAATTGTAGATACTGCATTTAAATAATAAAATATTTAAAAATTACCTATTTATTTATTTATTTTATAATTCAGAGAACATATGAATTATGTATAAAAATTAAAAATAATAAATCACTCTTCCCTATTTTCTCAGCATGAATACCTATTTTTTTTAAAATACAACCACAATACCACAAAGAAAAATAACTAACCTAACAAGGCACTATGGCACACATCACAATTAGCACAGAACCCTGTAAAATTAAAACTCAAACTTCATATTAACCGCCATTTGCATTTGCACTCCTTGAATCCCATGCAAAGAGGTGGAGTAAATGGAGTTAACTCTTTTAATTCCACTCCGTGTACCCGGACGATCAAGGAGTGAGATCTATTTACTCCATCGTACATACCCGAACGGTTGTAGGAACACTAGGAGTCAAAAGAGTGAAAAGCGTTAGCAAGCCGAACGCATATTGCCACTCGTAAACTTGTAAATGTACAAATATGTCATCATCATTATCGAAATCTGTAGCAGATTGGCACACCCAGCAATTGGTACTATGCCGTGATGATATATTTATTTATTTTACATATGAACGATAGAGTTTTTGCGTAGTGTTCGAAAAGAACAATAAAAATTAAACTTATCTAATGAACGATAATAAAATGCTATATCATCAAAATCGATAAAATTATTTAGTTAAAACAACAAAGATATTAAAAGTTGTATTAACTTGTATTCCAAACTTCCAAAGTCTAAACTTTAAACTTTAGCAAACTTCAGCTTCCTCAACAAAATAAATTCTTGTACAAAGAAATAAATCTTCTTGGAAAAAAGTAGCAAATAATCGGTTTATTTAAAAAAGGCAGTACCTATATGAAGGCGCGTTGCCAGACATCCCGATTTTTGCTGGGCCTGTTTTTTAAGATAAAATAAATTTTCCCGCGCGGGGAAATTCACGATTATTCTAAAAACAATACATTAAGGAGCATAAAAACTCTTCAGCCAAGTTCAACTATGCGATTTTCTGGAAAAATTCTTGTTTAATATATTATTTTGATAGCTGAATAGTAATTTTAATTTTTGTTTAATGAAGAAGGACACTTTGGGGCCAATTTTATGTTCAGGCCAGACTCCGTCTTGTCACTATGCAAGACAAACTTAAAATTGGTTAAGTTCGCTTGGAAAAGTTAAATTTGAGGTTGTATCCGATGTCGCATTTTGGCATTTAGTATTTAGAATTTAGGTCTTCTTCCTATTAATACAATTTCGAATGGCACACTGATGATATCCATCGGTTTGTATGGGAACACTAACAACAAAAGTGAATTATGGTATGACTAGCGAATGAAAGTTGACGTTTAAATTATTTTATAGATGTGGTTTCTTTTGAAACTCTAGAGAAAAATAGAATTTTACGTAATATTCAGGTATGTAATTTTTGCATGAACCCATTTAAATACTGAACTAGGAAAGCACAGAAATAGATTACTATGTCTGGCTGAAAATAGATGGCTGACTAGGGTAACTGAATATCAAAACAGGGGCGCGTTTAAAATATTTTTCGTTTATGTTATTATAAAAAAATATTTTGATGTTTAAACTATTTGGTTTGGAAATTCTATGAAATACGATTATTTTTAATTTCCTCTAACAGTAATTCCGATCGAGGGTTGCTTAGTTTAAAGATCAAAATATTATGTTATCAACATAAACAAAAAATGTTTGAAATATTTTAAACGCACCCCTGTTTTGATCTAGTCGACCATCTATTTTAAGCAAGACATAGTAATGTATCTGTGCTTTCCTAGTCCAGTGTTTAAATGGGTTCATGCAAAAATTTCATACCTGAATGTTTTGTACAATTCTATTCTTCTCTAGGGTTTGAAAGGAAAGCACATCTGTAAAATAATTTAAACGTCAACTTTCATTCGCTAGTGTTACTATAGACGTTTTGTGCTCAAACTTTACTCCTTGTAACGCTCATGCCATACGTTCGCCTAGGTTCGTCCCACAGAAGATTTTTAGGCTCTTTTATGACAAAAAAATTACGATGGAGGATGGAAAGACCAAAATGAGGAGGAACTTGGACGCAGAATGTACAGGGAAGTCTGAGAAATCGAGGTAAATGTCGTCTAAAATCTAATGTTGGTATCCGCAGAAAGTTGCGCCTTGCGGAAGAACACGGCCCTCTTTATTTAAGTTCAATTTTTTGTTGATTATGAAATTTTTAATTATTAAGAATTACAAAAATTAAGTAAATGCAATATTTATACTCGTATTTAACTATAAACTTTGTGGGTTGTCCCGCTTTTTGTTCCTAAAACCCGATATTTTATGTTTAACATTGTAAAAATCCCGATTTGGTAAAATGATAATCTGGCAATGCTGATATGAAGTAATAAAATAAAAAAGTAAGTAGATACGGTTCCCTGGTGTCGTGTTTAGTAGATAAAATGTGTCGTCACATCGCAGCCCTCATCTAAACTTGGCGAAGATCACGGGCGAGACGGAAATATCGATAATAAATAATTCATATTCGAATCAGGAAAACATTATCAAAATACGAAAAAAGATTTGTTCGGGAACAAAGTGTAACTCTGGAGAAACTTTCGAGATTACATGAATAAATTTCGGAGTGTTAAAAGAGCAAAAGGAAGACCTCTGCATTATGCACTTAGCTCGGTGCGATATTGCAGCTATTGAACTTTAGAGCCATTTTACTTGCAGAATTGCGCACGTAAGGCAAAACAAATGCGAGAGGATTGTTTGTCTTTTTTCTTTCAACACTTTTCAATATGAGGAATATTTCATCGAGAAAGATATCAGTTAATGCGAGACTTTAACCCTGCTGAAATAGAGCTTTCGAATTGATTAAAAACGAATGATTTACTTCATTTCTTTTCAGGCGAAGAGAAATTTAAAGAAAAGCGTATATGTCCAATTTGAGATTCTTTGAGGCAACATCTGGTAAAAGCCCTCAACGGTTACTTAAAACCGGACATACAAAATAACAGATTTATAGGTGTATTACAAATTTTGCGTAAAGCCGGTATCCCACTGTAATTTTTTTTTTCAAAAATGAACGTAAATATTTTTATAAAAACCGTTTTGACAGAATTTTTATGAAAACTGTATTTACATGACGTCACGTAAAAATTATGATGTGACGTCACATAAATACAGCAGTCTGTATTCATTTTGTTGAAAGCTGCGTTATGATTGTATGTTAATGCGGGCGTGCGCAATGCGGTTGCTTGAACCATGTGTAAAATCATTTTCTAAAGAGACAGCGTTGTTGTTATTTCCTGATATTATTTGAATAGTGCTGAGCGTTTGTTTATAGTGAAATTGGAAATAATATGAAGCAAAATAATCAAAATGTGTAGTGTGGTTGCCCGAACAGAGAGCGTTTTAATTGATTTATAAAGAAATGAAGAAGTTTTATAACACACAAAATCGCCTGAATATTACAATTAATTTTTCAAAATGTATGTGTACACTAGATAGAATAATGCCCATCCTTCATGTGCCGAAATACACTGCCTTAGATGAGTGTCACGTTTCTCACTTTAATTTCGAACTGTCCATGATTTTTAAGAAATGGTCTTTCATTCGAAGAAAGTTTCTGTAATTTATTTCATCTTCTATTCGTAATTCGTTGTGTGCGATGACTAAAACCCTGCCATTTTTATTTCTTTTCTCCAGCCATAGACTAGTCCACCAGCGATGTTCTGATTTTTTTATTTTTTGAATAACTGTGTAACCCATTACTCCAACAATTATTGTAGCTAACAATTTTTTATTTGAATTGACGTTATTCATAATGAAATTACAAAACGCAACTACCTCTGCAGAACAACGTCCACAAAATGAAGTTTAGTAGTACCTTTGGCGCCAATTCTCTTTCATGAGATATGCAACACTCCATAAAAACTCGTAAAATTTTTTTACAGTGGGATGCATACTTTTCATGGAACGTTTTTATAAAAAAATTTATAAAAATTTTTATAAAATTTTTTACAGTGGGATACCGGCTTAACGTTTAACCGGTATTTTCACTTCCGAATAAAGTTTCGAATAAGTATCCCTTAAATAAATTTATTCTATATATTTATCCAACGAATAATTCCATTGCGTCTATTCACACATTTTACAGAAACAAATAGCTATTTGTCGAATAACTTTAACGTTCGTGACTTGGTAATCATGCAGAGTGAATTTGTGTCAATAGAAAAGGATGGAGTTTGGCGTAGCCAGGTTAAGCAGATAAGGATGAAATGGATGAAATATGTCAACTTTTTTTGAGTCCGTAGTTGTCAAAATTATGTTTGACATCTTTAATGTCATCTATATTCTTCAGAATTTTTAGCCCCGATAGACTGTAATTTAACAAGTGTGTCTATTACAGCAATCATATGAGGTAAACGAGATATGTATATTGTAAAATTGTACTTTTTGTATATTTCTTTCAGTTCGAAGTAAATGTTTGTCATTGTAATCATCAAAAGTATCCAAAATTTGAAAATATTTTACCAGCGTCAAATGAAAGGATCTTTATAATGATTTACCTATTCACTATTGCAGATAAAAAATACGATCCCCAATATGAAATAATAAATCTGTCAAAAAATTCCTTCATATATATGGTTATGTCGCTGTCTGATGTTGTGTGATCGATTTCTCACGTTATTTATTAATTCATAGTACATAATATCTTCATAATCATCAAAAATATTTAATATATCCATTTTGTTAATAAATCTGCACTTTGTGAAAATGTAATGAATTTACGAATAAACGGTTATTCGCTACCTAAGTACCGAATAATTTATTCCGCGAATAACAGATTATTTCGATTAAGGCCCGGTATTTTCACTTCCGAATAAAGTTTCGAATAAGTATTCGTTAAATTAATTTATTCTATATATTTATCCAACGAATAATTCCATTGCGTCTTTTCACACATTTTACACAAACAAATAGCTATCTGTCGAATAACTTTAACGTTTGTGAATTGGTAGCCTTGCAGAGTGAATTTGTGTCAGTAGACAAGGATGGAGTTTGGCGTAGCCACGTTAAGCAGACAAGGATGAAATGTGTCAACTACTTTTGAATCCGTAGTTGTCAAAATTTTGTTTGACATCTTCAATGTCAATGTCATCTATATTCTGCAGTTTTAGCCCCGGGAGACTGTAATTGACTAATTTAACAAGTGTACCATCTAATGCAGCACTCATATGTTGTAAACGAGATATGTATATTGTAAAATTGTCTTTGTACTTTTTGTATATTTCTTTTAGTTCAAATAAATGTTTATCAATATATTCAACAAAAGTATCCAAAATTCGAAAATATTTTGCCAGCGTCAAATGACAGGATCTTCATAATGATTTACTGTCTGAGATCAAATGCGATCCCCAATATGTGATAATAAATTGTTTTCATAATCGGATCTGTCAAAAATTATTTCATGTATGTGGTTATGTCGCTGTCTGATGGTGTGTGATCGATTTCTCACGTTATTTATTAATTCATAGTTGAAAATATCATAATAATATTTAATATATCCATTTTGTTAATAAATCTGCACTATGTGAAAATGTAATGAACTTACGAATAAACGATTATTCACTACCCAAGTACCGAATAATTTATTCCGCGAACAACAGATGTTATTCTTTCGAATAAATTTATGTGCAAGTGAAAAGACGACAAAAATATTTATCCGAAGGATTCATTTATCTAAACCTTTATTCGCAAGTGAAAATACCGGCCCTTAATTCATTTGTAAGTGCAAAGACAACAAAAATATTTATCTGACGGATAAGTTTATCTAAACCTTTATTCGCAAGTGAAAATACCGGCCCTTAATCATATTTAAGTTCGTATGTATATTTTGACGTTCAGATGACAGTCGTTTAGATAATGTCGTTTTTATATTTCTTTATCATACATTTTGAAAAACCCGCTGTATACGAAAACAATACTTCCACTATTTTGTAAACGTTCGCACAAAAATCTCCATAATAAACACATTTCTGGAGTATCAGATAACCGTCCACTATCATTACAAAGCGGATCATTAAATCATTCGCGGTAGCCACAACTACACTACCAAATACAACTCCATATCTTTCATAGCGGCAAACATACAGGCGAATGACGGTAAATCCTTTAAGATAAGACTCCGTGCCTCCTAATACTTTATTAATTACGGTAATTATGAAAATGACGACGGCGGTAATGAAACGCCGGGATTCGCAGTGGGATGAATAGCGGTGCAACAGTTAAGAAGGCTGAACTCGAGCTTGGATCATACAACGTAATTAATAACTTATTTTCTAGAGGTGATTAATTGTTCTACTTCACTGTGTTTAAATATCAACCAGTTTTACATACGAATAGTTTAGTTTAGTTTATATAGGCAGCATTCTTCAACTTTTCAACTGCCAATTACTACGTTTACATGCAGTTTTGAAAATGATTTCAGTTTTCAGTCAACATTTACTACGTTTACATGCAGTTTTGAAAACGGTTTCAGTTTTCAGTCAAAATTATGCAAAACTGTTTACATGCAGTTTTCAAAACAAGTTTAAAAATTGATTTGGAATCAGTTTCGGCGCATGCGCATTTAGCTGATGTAAGTGACAGATCCTCTTCACTCGTTTGGCTATTATTCCAATTATTTTTTATACTTCGTACCACTACGCACTAAAACTACACAACTGTCAGTATATTTGAAGGTTAGTAACACAAAGCGACAGAAACGTTATGCGCAGTATCAAATAAATAAATATATCATCACGGCATATTACCCATTGCTAGGTGTGCCAATTTGCTTTGTGCCTGGAACAAATGTAAGAAGATTAAATCCAGACTCAGCATCTTCTGTATTTCCAAATTTTCCACCACATTTGCAAAAGGCATGTATTTAATATGCAAATATTATTTTTAAATTCATAGTCCTATTTTATTGTGGATTTACTATATATTTAATAAATGTATATTATATTATTAAAATAATAACTTTAATTTTTAAAATATACAAAATAAATATAAAATAGTACATTAAAACACAAGTATCATAAGGCAATCTGTTAACGTACGAGTCCAAGTTTGGAAAACGAGCCGCCAGGCGAGTTTTACAAAGGACGAGTGCGTTAACAGGCCTTATGGTACATGTTTTTTATACTATTTTTTCTATTGAGGTAATTTTACAATTAGATTTTTAAAAAAAGGACTTGTCAAAAATATGAGTTGGTGTTTTTTTATCAGTTATGTTGGTAGCGTTTCCCGGTAAAAATTGAAATTTCACATTTTGACAGTTTGTGTAACTTGTGATTTTGTCTGATTGTTTACATTAAAACATTGTATCAAGCATTATGCAATTATGAAAGAGGAAAACCAATACATACAATGAACTCCAAGGTTATTAATGAACCATCCTGATTTGACATATCGGTGGTTCGTGTTGGTTATTATCATAAATAAAACTTGAATATGGGATTGAAGGACATTACGTGGACCATCAAGCCTTTTTATTGAGAAAACAACATATAAATAAAACTCTTTAAATAATGAAATACTTTAATGAACAATTTATTGCTCTAGAATTTTACTTTCCATCATTTTTACAAAACTCACTGCTCAGTTGCACAGTTAACGGCAACAGCTTTTCTTACAATTTTTAATACAAAACATATATGGCATATATTCGATAGTTCGCCACAACGTGGAACTGCAAATCATGGATTAAAACGTCAACCTTTCATATTTGTTTGCTAGTAGCCGCCACAAATTGAGTAGACAGTGTTAACATTTTCAAGTAACGTGCATCATACATTTCATAACCTGCCTGGAATAACAATACATTAAATTCAAAATTGCATTACCATAAATTTAAATTGTAATAAATAAAACTTACCGTTTTAATTATTTTGACAAAGTAAACCTGAGCGCATTGTTTCTTGTTTCATAATTTTTTAGTTGAAATTTTAACTTCACAGATTCTTATTCTTTCTTAACTAACACAGCTATAGCTATAAATTTCTTTTCTTTCTAGTTCTATCACCTAGAGAAAGGATAAAAATCCACAATTAGAAGTAATATTTCAACACAAACAATTTACCATTTTAAGGTTATCTGTCAGTTGTCAGTTATGAAAGCATGATTACCACCTCTCGAACATGAAAGGCGCCAAAAACAGTACGTTTATAGATTTTCTAAACGTCGTGTTTTCAGTGTTAAACAGTGCTTTTATAGAAACATAAGAACACCGAAATAGAAAAATCTATTAATTCATAAATAAATAAATATATCATCACGTCATATTACCCAATGCTGGGTGTGCCAATCTGCTTTGTATACAGAATTCGGTGATGATGATGACATATTTGTACCGTACGGGCGTTTACCAGGCGTCACCTTACGGGCACTCATTGCTGGCGTGGAGAGTGCACCACAGGGGTCAATTTCGTGCCAATTAAAATTCGAAATATTTGGCGTTGGTCGGGATCGAACCCGGTTCCCCATATTCGCGACCTGACACTCAGGCACACGGCCACGAGACCCCATATGCGCAATATCGAAACTGAATTTTAGGTGTTTACATGAGTAGTTTTGAAACTAGTTTTCAAGTCCAACCCATGAATTTTAGCTTTGGTTTGAGATAATTCAAAACCGTTTTGACACTGTATACATGGCGTTTTCAAAACGAAAAACGTTTTAAAAAGGTTTCAAAACTGCATGTAACCTTAGTAATTAGGTGAAAATCTTTACATGTAATTTTCAAAACAAGTCTAGAGATTAATTTGAAAACAATTTCGGCGCGTGCGCATTTGACTGATTGTTTACATGAGTCGTTTTGAAACTAGTAGTGTTTTCAGCTTACAAGTCGAGTGCACTTTTTTGCACTGAGCGTTTTCAGCTTGTCATTGAGGGCAAAATTTAGTCAGCTGATGCGTTTTCAGCTTAACATCAATGAAATTGAACATTTCTTCAAACGCGCTAAATTAAGATATATATATATATATATAATTTTTATATTAATTAATTTAAAATTATGAAAATTAGTTTATTTTATTTTGGAATCTTAAACTTGTTTATCCGCCCTCAAAAACGGGCGCAATTTGGCTTTTATCGCCCGAGAGGCTTATAAAGTACGTCAAAATCGTGTTTTTAGATAAATGCCAGACAGCATAATAAATTCTATAAATCACATTTTTTTAACACTGGTAAAAGCTCGTGAAACTATTCGTACACGTCTTTTCACTTTTGTGGAACCAACTTGCTCTGGGCAGCGTCAAATTCATTCGATATTTCTTTTGAATAATCGTTATCTTCCATTTTCATTTGACACTAAATTAAAATTTGTTA
The DNA here is from genome assembly GCA_963082715.1 of Harpalus rubripes. Lineage (NCBI taxonomy): Eukaryota > Metazoa > Arthropoda > Insecta > Coleoptera > Carabidae > Harpalus > Harpalus rubripes. The sequence continues at coordinate 59,833,456 of OY720454.1, forward strand.
TAAACAAACAATACAGCTAGAAACCACAGCATACTCAAAATTCACAACGCCAGCACAACGATACCGAATATGTATATACCCATTGAATCCTTAAATTTCGAGAACCAAAATAAAATAAAACGTTGTATGTACCACAGGCATAATCAAGATTATAGCATTCGGGGAATTTCCCCCATGCTCTCGATTATTAAATGTTTACTTATAACATTGTTCTATTTTGTTAATTTTAATATTAATTTTAAATTGTTACATTTATTTTGTATAATTGTTAGATATACCCATATTTTTGTACGGTACTATTTTACAGTGAATTCGTGAATCGGTATTTGCATGCTCATAATGATGAACTCAGCGATGATAAATGGAAATAATTTGTGTTTATTTACAGAATTAAATCGTATTTTTTTTAGTTGCTCGTAGCTTGAAACGAACGTTTTTCCCATTTTATTTCTCCCAAAATCATGATTTAAAAGTTGTTAACCTCTTTTTTGCTTTAGGTACCTTTTTAGTACTTTTTTCTTCTATTGTTACAATAATCATGACGTTGGCTCGTAAAAAGCCATGTCATCCGGCATGAAATTAGCGCATCAGTTCAGAGGATCTTGACACTGGCTTTGACTTAAAACAGGTTGAAAGAACTCGCGAATTATGTGCGTATGTATGGTTGACGAGCCGTGGCTAGGTAGGATGATATTACCAACAATTAATACAGAATCATTTTAGTTTTTAATAAATAATAACGGTCAGATAAAAATTATTGTTCGTGATATTTTTCCACAAAGAAAATGACCATGAAAAAAAAGAGACATTTTCCTGTTTACTTGTTAGAAACAGTAAATACTTGTGGTTTGTTTAATGCTGTAAACAGCATACATGTTCTAATTTGAAATTAAATATTTTTAAGTATTTAATACCATAATTTAGTTTATGTATTTACCACCAAAAATATAATTTGTTAATGGTTGTGTTCTGCTGAAATGACATTGATGTCAAAACTGCAAATTTGCAAATTGTAGTGAAGGCATGACAGTGAAATTGTAAACACATGTTATATTTACGCATTAAAATAAACACATCAAAATTATATCTGCATTAAATTTTGTATAAACATACTGTGAACATGTTTATTTGATTGCTTAAATTTACATTTTATAATATTAGTGCAATATTTTTATTCATATTTGTCTTTATTTTTATCTGCACTTAAGATGTCAATGGGGACTTATGATTTTAGAATATTACTGTTGACATCTACTGAGTTCTGAACATCGAATTAAGAATATATAGAGGGAGCGTGAAGCATAGTTTGATGGTAATGACCTTGATGCCTAGTGACGGAAGGGGAATGAAGCGTCGGCCATATTGCCCTGATTCATTCCTGCAGTCTAATACATAGTAAATTTTCGTATTTATTATTAAAATTTATTAAATAAGGTCAAAAAAGGTATTTAAACTCAAAAGTTTATGGAACAAAATCGAAATAGCACACGTTAACGCAAGCAAAAAGCAAAAAACTACTCATAATCAAAAATGGGCCAGTGCATGATGGCCGACCATTCCCCGCAAGGCTTCAATATTGCAATATTTATTTATTTTTTAATAAAGACAATACATGAACTAATTAAGAATATATTTTTCTCCATTGTTTACGATTGCTTCCCAACAATATGGCAGCTTTTTAAATCCATGTCTGAAAAAATCCGGTGGTTTGGAAATAGAAAATCGTTCGTCGAAATGGCCGTCTTTGAAACGAAAAAACCATTTTCATACTGTACTTCTCTCTGTAAACCTAAAATGGTTCTAGCGACACCCGTTGCCACAAATTATTTCTTGCCATCTCCAAAGTCAGACAAAACAAAAGAGTTATTAGCATTTATAGACACAATATAATATATTTAAAAATAATATTACTTCACCCAATACAGAGTAACAGGGGTAGCGCAATAAATTTGTGAAACGGACGATCACCTCCTCTGTTAAAACTAAAATAAAATTTCGATAATGCTCGTTTTTTTTTTCTACTTGACACCCCATTTTACATAATTTTTGCACAAACCTGCAAATTAAAAGATTATACATTTAAACAATAGAATAATATTAAAATAACGATATCAAGAGGCAGGGCTGCACAGCATACAGCTCGTGAGGACTCTCTTTATGGCCAGGGGAATGTAAATTTCTAGGATGATATTTGAAGAATGATTAATTTCATATTTGTTGTTATTTGCGTTTTTTATGATTATTTTATGAAAAATATATTATTTAAAACTTTTTTTTTTTATTTCTTACTAATGTCAAAGAAGGCAGTTTTGAACTTATATTCACTTAAAACCGATGGCGCCAACACTCTTACCACCAAACACTTTCTGTGACTGCCGCTCTTTTACACGACAATTGTTGTTTTAAAAGTTGTTAATTATTGTTGAAAAGAGGAAAAATTATCAAGATACTGTACAATTGCGTCTGTGTCCGACTAGTTCGTCTTACAATATTTGAATTTAACCTTTTACCATTAGAATTGTAAATTCTTGTTGATACATATCAGTATTTGTTGTATCCTTGTAGAATTGACATTGTTAAAATATTTTTGATTTCAGAAGCTAGGATTTTTACTGCATAAAATAAATACCCACCCTTGCTTAAAAGTTCAAATTCAAATGTCTTGATATATACCATGCACTTGTTTATATTGTACAATGGCAAAGTATATTGTTTGTTTTGCAGTGAATCAATCGCGGTTCTAATATAATATAATATCCGACAGATCCAACATCATTTTGAATACAAACATGCAGATCTGGCCCACGACTTAGGTTTTGTTTTGGCCCCAGGTTACTTTTGTAACACGAGGGGGTACGGAGGAGGACGATAAGCTGAATGATGATACTAATACTTCTGATTACTGCTTACTGTTTACTTATTTACTACAACGATGATATACTTTATTCTTACTGGTGGATGCTTGGATGGTTGCGTCCACGACTTCATGAGAAGGAAGAACACACACACTTTTACACTTTACACTGATGAACACTTACATTATGGACGTGGACATTACTTGGTATTTACTGATTAACTAAACGTTTTAACTAATTAACTATTCACATTATTAACTAAAACAACTAAGCCTAACATGTTACATTTCGTAACCCAGCGTTTCGCACACGCCCCAAAAAAAAAACACCATGTTCCGACAACAACCAGAAGTCTGCACGACTCGACGAACTATTGTCGACTCTTCTTCATGTTTACCCCATGACTATCTAAAAACAAAACGCTATCTTCAGGAGAGGATTATCTTAGGGGTACAGGGTGCATAGGCTAGGGGCTAGAGCATTCAAAGTCACGCACGTATACATAATAATTTCTAACCCGAATGACCAACAAATAAATGTCGTGACTATCATAATACGATAACAATTTCTAAACTAAATTTTGACATTTATAACTAGAATAGATAAACAGAGTTAAAATACGATTATTGAAACTAAAATTTAGAAAAGTTTATAAAAAAGTTATTTATCTGTTATTACTCTTACCCTCGCCTTGTCATACTTTTGAGTTGTGCAGGCCTGACTTAAGGTCTAATAAATAGTTTTCCAATCTCGAAGGTACCTAGAAACCAAGAACGCTAAAAACTTATGCATCAACCCAGTATTTGGAATACCTTTGTACTTTCTTTTAAATTATCTCTTGTTGTATTTAGTAGAGCTATTCATTTTTTATTAGTTATTTGTTTAAAGTGTTTGTCATTAATTTTAAGCGAGATACGATTTGATTTAAGGAAGGCTGCTGGTTCTTTTCCGGGTTTCTGGACCGAGGTCTGTTAGGTGAACGAAAAACCTAACGTTTTGCCCAAGCCCAAAGCTCTCTCTCTCTCTCTCTCTCTCTCTCTCTCTCTCTCTCTCTCTCTCTTTAAATGTTGATTTATAATTTAAGTTCACCACTTCCAAAAGTGCGATGAAAAATTGAGCAGGTACTTATTTAAATGCATTTTTAGTGATGCAATTAGGAAATGCTATTAAGTGCATCAAAGTTTGTTTAAAATTATCTTAAATGAATGCTCATCGTCACCTAAATGAGTTGTAATAGACGATATCACCTCGTGAAGGCGTTGCGGTTCATTGGCTTCGCACTAAATCAACTTGTTGGTAGGAATCAATTATTCATAATGAGCGAATAAAACGTCCCAAAACAAAAGCACAAAAACGGCATCCTTATAAAAATGCAAATGTGGACATAAATCAAACGGGATATGGGGCTGCTAAATGGATTATTGCATAAATGAATTGAAATTAATAACGTTACAGAAATTCACGCGCACCCCATTCACCGATAGCGTGATACGCCCTAAGCGAAAGGATTGATGCTTAACCACTTAATGGAATAATCAACAGGATTTTTATTTAAATCTATTGCCTCTCTTTGCTTAGTGCTTATAATCAATTATTACTGTTATTATTTTCATTATTTTTAATTATTTACATTCACGATTTGTTTGATCAACTTCCACTATTAAAATGGAAGTAAAGTTGCCACTGAAACAAATAATATGGAGTCTATTACTGTAGTACGAAATTAGAACATGTCTGTATTGTAAAAAGGCAAGAGTATACGTTCAATTATTTTGCAAGGTAAGCTTGTGCTTTGTTATAAGACGAGGGTAAGAGCAATAACAGATAAATAACTTTTTCGTACCTCCGTCCAATTTGACTAGTATTACAGAACTCAAAATCGTCCAGAAATGCGCTTTTGCTGACCTAAACCAGCAAAAGGAATTGGCATTACTGTTCTGGTGATATGTCAATTTAACGTTATTTTCAACATGAGAATTAGCAAAATGTTTACAAATTTTAGGGCTAAATATTTAATTATTGTAACTTAAATAACTAAATTTTGTTATAAAAATAATAATAAGCTGTCATTGCTGTCATCTCGTATAGATTAATTATAAGTTCCAACTTTAGGACCAATTTGTTTCGTTTGTTTTGTAACTACAACTAACTTCACGTGATACAATTGAGTTTCCGCTATCTGTCATTGAAAATATGCGAAATTACATAAAATATGTATATATTATTTCAATAAATATAAAATAATTACATATTTTAAGCTCAAATGTAAGTAATTAAATTATATTTAAACTTTCAATGCAAAACCGATAAAAATATATGTTCATTTTTGTAGGTTATGTAAAATAGAATAAAATGTTGAGAAATATACGAAGAATTTATGGAGATGTCGGCACAAAAAATCTTGTGTATCACACGCCCAGAAACTGTTTTGCGAGATCTCGTATTTGCAGGCCTCGCTTTCAGGTCGGCCTGTCCAAATAAACTCGTTCTCGCAAATATTCAGTTTCTGAACTAGTGATACAAATAACTATTTATAAACTTTTCTAAATTATAGTTCAGGAATAATATTTCAACTTGTTATCTTTGTTAGTCAAAATTCTGTTTAGAAATAATTATTATTTTTCCCACCGCGGGTTTTTGTTTAATCTAGTTGTCAGAAGACTAAATAGTTATGTGTTGACAATTAAGTATTTAAGTTATTACAAGCTTACGTGCATGGTTAAGAGTTACTTATGGATGCCTTACCCTGTTCCCTGCACCCCCTCGAGATATCTGCTCATGAAGATAACTCTTTGTTTTTGAGATAGTCTGCATTAGTTTGTCACGTCGTGAAGACATTTGTTGCAAGTCCACTGTGTAGCAATGTAATTTGTTTAATCTATAATTTAATTATTCAGTAATGTTTAGTTTAAGCAATAGTTAATAATAAGTATAATCATGTAAATAAAACTGTAGTTATAAATCTCAGTTTTGTCCGAGTCCATAAATAAGTGTTCATCAGCATCCCTCATCAGTCAACAAGTGAGTGGATGTGTTAAGTGAAAGTGTAAGGGTGTAGTGTTCCTTTCTTTTCTCATGGACGCCAATCATCCAAGCGTCCACCAATCAGTTAAAGTTGCCATCGTTGGAAAACAAATATGCAGTATTATCATCAGTTTCTTCCGCACCTCCCTCGTGCTACATTATATTAAAACTAGACTTTTAAACTATATGATCGGAACTGTCAAAGTTTTTAAAAAATAATATTTTTTTAAATAATCGAATTTTGTTAACATCGCCTTAACATGCACATCAAACATTTATTTCATGTTCTTACTTCAAGCTTTCTGGTATCCTGAAAATAACGAAACAACGAAAGTGAACGAAATATCACTTCTTTGAATTTATATTGCCACATCAAATAGAAACAACTTGCGTTTGTATAAACGTAAAAGAAATGTTGAATGACTTAGACTGTTAGTGCCAATCAAAACAAGTGATGAAAATTTATGTACTATTAGCGAATGGAATGTAAAAGATGTTCTTATTAAATAATTTTTATCCTATTTAAAACCATGTAATTTTATTAAAATAGAAGAAACTGTGCATCAGAAAATACTAAATCATTCTCAAAATTTCGCCAATGAAAAAATCTGTCCGATGTGTAGTTTCATTCCCAACACGTTTATGACAGCCGCCGGGATCTTCACAAGAACTTAACCTATTCGCGAATCACAGCAAAAAAGACCCTGTTAGTTAAAATACTCGTCCTGATTTTGCGATCCGGATCACTTAAGCCCCGGTGGCCGATCGCGGCTGTTTTATCGTGGGACGCGTTCCTCCAAGTTGGTATGCCTGATACCGCGGATTTTTTCAGGACAAATCAACGATGTTTTTAATTGTAGCGAGGAATGAGAATGGCATGATGGCAAATGAGTTTTAAAAGGTGGATAAACTCATTCAACAAAATTAAGAGTAAGAAATAGATTTGAGGTTACTCTGGTAGTAAGTCGTTTTATAATTTAAAAATTGAATAATTGTTTGTTAGAAAGAAGATTGAATTTTATCAATATTATTTCGAAAATTTTGAGTTCTACGTTGTTTTTTCTAAAATGAAACACTATAAGAATACAGCGAAGAACTGTTGGATGAACCTCAAGAAATTGTTGTTCTAAACTTTTTACCAACGAAATATAGAAAGTTGTACGAGGCAGCCTGTAATCTATAGTGAAACAAGTGAACGGTCAAAATAATATAAACATCTTAGGGTTTAAACGTGTGTAGTCCCTAGAGACAAAATGTTTTACGCCTGTCATGATTTTATATCAGAAATATCAGATATTTATCCATTTCTACTTTTGGCGTTGAAAAACGTCGTTAATTTTTATTATGGATAACTGCAATACAATTGTTTGTTTGTTTACATCTTAGTTACCATTGCAAAAACTAAAAGATTACACCCTGCGGGCGGTAAAGTACCACATACGGGCGGTAAAGTAGACAAAAGCCCGGAGACTGGTAAACAAAACGTTCAGTCTTCCACAAAATTTTGGTCATGTCAAATAAATTTCTTTAATTTTTTTTTAATTCTGCAGAAAATAATGTAAGATACAACACAAAATACTTCAGGACAAACAGGATTGAGGTGATCTCATTTCCAAAAACACATTGCAAAATAAAATGTATAATCATATTCTTAAACATATTGGATTGCTGAAAATGAAGGCCATTAAGCTTTCGACACGTCCACAAATATTGTGAAGAAGTAAATTCAAAAATAAAATTCTTCCCAAAGAGACCGAAAGAAGTCTATTTCCTAAATAAATTGGAAATATAATCAACATTCTTAACTTTAAAAAATTATATCAGTTCCTCAATTATATTTATTTAATTAATTATAACACAAACATTCATGTCAATCGCACTTGACATTGACATCTGTCTATCAGAATGTTTTAAATTATATTAACTGTTTCCAGTGTTATTGCATAGCTGGCTGCTTTATGAAACTTAGTTTCTTTATAATTTTTTAACTCAATATTCATTGAATATGAAGTATACAATATAATCAAATAGTATAGAGAATAAAATATTTTTTAATATTTATAATAACATTAACAGATTGGCATACCCAGCAATGGGTAATATGCCGTGATGATATATTTATATTTATCTATTAAATGTGAAAAAATGATATTTAACAACGTTTTTTCAAGAAAAACTGTTAAAATCTTCAAATGAGGGTACTTCAGGTCGACCAATTATAACCAAATTCTAATCAGCTTTTCATATGGATGTAACGAAGAGGAATACGAAAGAATTATAATTTTTAGAATTGTAGTGTTAGAGTTATCGGCGGAGAAAAAATCGTCACACACACACATACATCATTACAAATTTCGTCCGGAGACGTAAACCTTTTCTTTCGACCCTCTATACGTAAATAGCTTTAAATGGTAAAGCGACTTAGTCCCGGTATTTTCATGTTTATTATAACTGTCAGTTATAAGAAAAGTATCGCTGCGAAAAATTGACACGTGCAATTTTGTACAACTTGTACTTTAATATCGACGCTACATTTATCTTATAACAGACAGTTAACGGACAGTTTAACCCAGAAATGAAAATACCAGGCCTTTAGGTCAAAATTTTTATAATAATTCTTATATTTCATTTTATGTACACAAATAATTATTGTGTACCATTTTAAAAATGTCGGATTACACATTTCTTTCTTCTCATTCCAGATGTGTAGCATACCTCACATTTTTCAAGAGAGCAACTTAAAATTAATTACAAAGAATGTAGAAATCTTCCACTAGTACTTCCTAGCTTTTTAATTGCGCTTTTTTAAATTTCTTATCGCTAAAGCAAATTCCCGCTCGTGCGTTGATAGTTTTCAGAGAGTTTACACACTTAGGACGAGAATTACATAGAAAATTGATATGTAATATGAGTATTACAGATAATTTAGTTGTGATCGTGCAACCACGTTCAGCATTTACAGTCGATTTAAGTATTACATGTCTGTAATTTGCTGTAATAGAGTGAACAGGTTCACAGTGTTGCGAATTCCCATAATATTCTGAATTATTAAATGACAGCGTAGCAAGACCTTCCTTACATTTTATATGAATGTCGAGAAATGTCTAATCATTTATTCAATTTCTTTGAAGCGGTTTTCATATTATTTTGAAATGGATTGTATATCATTTTGTTTCTATTAAAGAGCTTATATGATGCATATTTAATTTTATTATATTGTTATTCTTGAACGATGAAAAGTTGTAAGTAAATTGAAACTTGTAATATGAAAAGGAGATACTTAAAAGATTAAAGAGACAATAGAGATATTACCATTAACAATGTACAAAAATCGTATGATGAGTAGGTATAGAAAGCCAATTATCTTTAAAACTTTTTGTTTATATGCATTGACAAACACTTAAAATTGTTTGACTAACTTTTATTTCTTTTTTTACAGGTGAGTTTCTTTTCTTCTCCATTTTCTGTCTTCATTTATTGGTGAGTTCTAATTGCTTTGGAAGTTTTTATTATATTGTATTGTAACGTTTTTATCCCTGTTTTTATTTATTTCTTGTGAGTTTAAAAATTTAAATTTATATTACTACTACAATAACATTGTTGGCTCCGGTGCCTAAATGGTTAGAGCAACGCCTCTAGTCATGAGTGCGCTCGGGGTTCTGGATTCGAATCCCACTAACAGGCCTATTCTACTAAAAATATGTGTAGCGATATTGTTACCATACGACTGTCGCTAAGCATTTGGTTGAACGACTTTAATAACGACAAATGCCAAAAAGGTATTATACTAAGCATATCGTTATCGAGTTATCGTTATAAGTTTAACGATAATATCTAACTTTATGTTGATTTTGACAGAATAAATTTATATTTGTTTTTCAATTCAAATTTGACATTGATTCAAATTTGAAATTTTCATCGTACATAAAATTATTTATTATTCTCACCCTCGTTTTACAGTTTACACGCTCCATATCTACTTGCGCCGTATGAAATTTGATTTACATAGGTATATATCTATAAAATGATCAACAATAATATTGCAGATTTCTATTAGATATGATTATTAATGATTGACTTAATACCACATATGTATCTTTTTCTACTGATATGCTGCTTGCTACTGATTTCTGATAGCTTCCATGAGCAAAAAAATGCAAAGCTGCCATCTGAATTGAAAACAAAATATTTATGTGCATTCATATGTAATGTAATACGCATAAATAATAATTTGTAAATAATCTAGAATTTTTTGGCAAGCCATCACTTTAACGAGTTCCTCATATATGGTGATATTTGCGTAAATAAATCTCTACATGCTTTGTTACTCATCAAAAAAAAAAAAAAAAATCTAAAATCCGGTACAGTAAAAGGACGATTATATAAAATGTCATATTAAAAAATGTAATAATATAATAATTGTTGCTCAGCTAAAATTAATAAAATATCTTCTTCAGCCATTTTTTTTTTAAATATATCTAACTTTACGACTTCAACTAGGCATGTGAACTTGTCGTTCATAAACGACATAAAATAACGATAAGTAACGATACGTAACGATAAATAAATTAGTAGAATAGGGTTTTGGCAAAAATCGTTATTATAACTACATGTCGCCTGGTAACGACTCGTAACGATACATATTTTTTTTTTTTAGCAGAATATGCCTGTCAGGCATGGATGTTTGTATATGTAAACCCACTCTGGAATTGAGATTTATGCCGCAATTCTGAACAAATCTGTAAGTCTTACAGATCTGTAAATCTATAAATAATGAACAAAATCGCAACCAAAGATGCCACTCTTATGCATAATTTTATATTTATCAACAAAAATTGATGCGTTTTTGTCTGTTTTTTAGAGATTTGCCGATCTGTGAGACTTATAGATTTGTTCAGAATTGCAGGATTAATCCCGTTGAGGGGTTTAAAAAACAGTACTAGCGTTACTTACAAGAAATGTGTATTACAATGGGCAGGGGCCCAAAATGAAGAACAAATAAATTGAAGGATTTTTTAAAAAGTTCACAAAGTAAACTTTGAAAACCATGTGGCGATTAATAATATCCTCAGCAGTTATACTACTAAAAGTGAAAGATTGTTTAGCCATCGAGAGGAGAGCAGCCATTAGCTTAGTTGGTAGAGCACTATCCCGGCAAGATAGGTGTCTCGGGTCGAATCCCGATGGCTGACAATTTTTCACAATTTATTTCAAATATACAAACTGTTAACTCAATGGGCGCGTTTAGCGAACACATCAGTTGTAACTCATCTTACAACACGTTTACTGCTGATTAGTATCAACAATTGCATATTCGCTGAACGGACTTATATTTATAAGGTGTTCGTGTGAAGATAAAGATAATTTTTTCATTATGGATGAAATAATAAATGATTATTTTTTTGACGATGATTTTAATATGAATAACATAATTCAAGTAGTTATTACTGAAAATATTATTCCGGATAGAATAGTGCCGGTACATAATGAAGGATATGTGGAAAATATTGTACCTAATTATAGTTTAGATGAATTTAAAAATCATTTTAGAATGACCCGCGTTAACATAGAAGAATTGTTATTTATTACAACCACATTTACTAGAGACAAAAGTTTTGTTTTCATTATGGGTTATATCGAAGCAAGAAAGTTTTTTGGTAGTTTGGGCAGGTAGTGATAGATTTGTATTTTCTAAAGGTACCGGACATTACATTTTTATAAAAATTATATCTGCGATTATAGAACTAAAAGATATTCAGTGGCCAAATCCAAGATCATGTAGTGAAATAGCCTCCAGGATTTTGCTCTATAATTATATTTTCGCCAACTCCAGGTTCTTCTTCAGTCGCTTGATCTGCATTTTAATGTACAAATTTACTAAATATGCATCAATTCAAAGCTTTATATAAAATAATATGTACTTATAGAATATATAGAAATTAGTTGATTATTCATAAGAACATAATCATTTAAAAATATTATGTTTGAATTATTCGATATATTTAGCTGTTAACTTCAAACTTTTTAAGTTATTAATATTACGCTGACTGCATACAGCGTAAAAATTCACTGCTTACAATGCTGACAAACAGCTGAGAAACAGCGTATACTCAGCGGTAACGTTCAGCGAAAAATCAGTTTCCGCTGTGACAACTGTTGCGTTCGCTAAACGCGCCCTTTGTTAATATTTAAACTTCGAAACTTTGAGGCAAGCAAGTCTAAACCAGGGACTCGAACCGTAACGAAACCTTAACCGAAAACCTCGCTGAAAACCGCACCGATATTTGACTTTTTATGAAACCGAAAACCGAAACCTATATTTTATTTCTTCAAATATGGAAACCGAAAACCGATACGAAAAATAAATTCATTCTGTAACCGAACCAAAATAATATCGGTACAAAACAGTAAATTTAAAAATAGGTATTTTTTATTAACCCGCATTTTTTGTAGAAATTCTTTGCATGCCTTCGAATTCATAAAAAAATAGTTACTTATTTTTAAAAAAAAATTGAAGGTATTTTATTTTTTGCAAATATATTAAAATAAACTTAAGAACTTCAATTCAAAATTCGAAAAGAATCTGTAAGTTTTAAAGTTAGGTAAGTATTTTTATTTTAAGGTGTGGTCTAAAAATAAAAATTGCGATTCAAAATGTAACTATAAATTAAAGTTTTGACATTAAATAAAATAAACTTAAGAACTTTAATGTCAAAACTTTAATTTATAGTTACATTTTGAATCGCAATTTTTATTTTTAGACCACACTTTAAAATAAAAATACTTACCTAACTTTAAAACTTAAGATTCTTTTCGAATTTTGAATTCCGAACAAGCCGAATATATCTACTAGGACTAGTTGTTAGTAAAACGAGGAATTGAAAGAACCGAAATCGTAACGAAAACGAAATTTATTTGTTTATTTAACCGTAACGAAAACCGATATATTTTCAAAGAAACCGTTACCGATAACCAAAACCGAATTTTTATTGATGTAAAAACCATTAACCGTAACCGAACCACAAAATTTTTCGGTTCGAGTCCCTGGTCTAAACTTCGTTATGCAGAAGAAAACGGGCCTCTAGTTCTATATTAAATAACTTTCTGCCAACACCTAGCATTAGGTTTTGGGCGACATTTAAATTGTTTTCTCGGACATTCCTGATTCCTGTATATTATTGAAGTTCGTCCTCATTTTCATAATCATCCACAGTGTGTTCTTCTTCAATAGAATTAACCAATTTTGTTAGACTATTTATTGTTGTATCTTTGATTATCCAGGGCTTCACCTCATTCGGCCCCCATAAGGCCTGGATGCATCCCTTTTGGAAATAATGGACCATACTATCTGCGAATTTAGCTTCTTGTTTATATCTGACATTAATAAGGACCTCTGCAATATTGTCATATATAATATCATAAGTGGTAAATTTTTGTCGGAAAATTTTTCAGATTGTTACGAGAGCCGGTTGCCTAGCAATTTATTGAGTGGCATTGACAAAAAAATTACGAGTTGTCAAACGAGTGATTTTTGATCAATGTCACGAGATAAATGGCAACGGGCTCGAGTAAAGCAATAGGAAAATTTTTCCAGGATAAAATTTAACCACGAATGGTATTCGGATGACTATTTCCAAAATAAAAATCAGGTAATCATTTATATAATTTTTTTCTTGACAAAAATCTTATATTTTTTATTGTGTTTAGAGGTATCATGTTTCAGTTTGCTTTTTCAACGTTTTAAATAGATTCCTGTCCGAATCGACTCGTTTTTAATAAACACTGATAACACTGAAAATATACAGACTTTGACAGATATGTAAACATCATGTTTCTAAAACGTCAAAAAATTTTCGCTTATCAAAACTCACTTACTTGTAAAAATACGACATCTTATTGGCTTAAAGGCTGCGAAATTTTTTTTGTGACGGTGGTTTGTCGAAATGAAACTTTGTAACTATGTAGAATCTTTAATTTGGATTGGTTTATATATTTATGAGTGAAATAGTCAGTTTAAAAACCATGATGTCCCTTAATTTCGAAGTTGCTCAGTGTACAGTCCGAGAATTCGATGTAAATGTCGTCCAAAACCTAGTGCTAGATGTCCGCAAAATATTGCGCCTTATGGACGAACACAGCCCTGTTCATTTAATTAACTTCATAATTTTGTTGCTTATGAAATAGGTAATATGTAAGAAAAAAGAATTGGCTGAAATTTGTGGCAATATTTATGGAATATACGTTAGGACACATATGTTATTATCGACAGTCTGTATTATCGTCGCATTCGTATACCGACAAAAACCAACATCGTCCTCGTTGTCGATTACCATTGGATCCTCAAATTAGATTCGATGTGAACATATTGCAAATGCAGTGTGCATACTACATATCGCCCTCTTGCGTTGAGAGACGAGTGAGGCGCAGCCGAGCACTCAATGTTGAGATTGAATTTTTTATTAAATTTATTACTTGGAAATGACAGCGAGTGCTCGGCACAACGAAGGAGCAGACCTGAAATTTTGAATCGAATAGAGTGCAGTCAGTAGGAAATGGATGATTTGATATGATCAACAGGTTTTGATTTAGTTGAATAAATTTAGTTTGATGGATTATTATTAGTTTTATACTTGAGGTTATTCTTCTTTTCAGTTAGTAGGAGATTTCTCTTAACAGGTTAACAATATGAAACTAAATCTTGGATAATCCAGGCCAACCCTACAAAAATATAATTACTGAGTTTACATGCAGTTTTGAAACCGTTTTTAAAACGTTTTTAATTTTGAAAACGCCATGTATACAGTGTTAAAACGGTTTTGAATTATCTCAAACCAAAACTAAAATTCATGGGTTGGACTTGAAAAATAGTTTCAAAACTACTCATGTAAACACTTAAAATTCAGTTTCGATACTGCGCATGCGTGCAGAGCATAACGTTTCTGTCGCTTTGTGTTACTAACCTTCAAATATACTGACAGTTGTGTAGTTTTAGTGCGTAGTGGTACGAAGTATAAAAAATAATTGGAATAATAACAAAACGAAGTATTTGGAGTGAAGAGGATCTGTCACTTACATCAGCTAAATGCGCATGCGCCGAAACTGATTTCAAATCAATTTTAAACTTGTTTTGAAAACTGCATGTAAACAGTTTTGCATAATTTTGAATGAAAACTGAAACCATTTTCAAAACTACATGTAAATGTAGTAAATAGCCAAAACAATAACAACCGGCTTTACAACTGGACACAGTGTAGAGTAAAGATGTCGTATTGTAGGCATACTAACCAATTTTTCAACTGGACATTTATTGCTGAGTTTACATGCAGTTTTGAAACCGTTTTTAAAACGTTTTTAGTTTTGAAAACGCCATGTATACAGTGTCAAAACGGTTTTGAATTATCTCAAACCAAAACTAAAATTCATGGGTTGGACTTGAAAAATAGGTTCAAAACTACTCATGTAAACACTTAAAATTCAGTTTCGATACTGCGCATGCGTACAGAGCATAACGTTTCTGTCGCTTTGTGTTACTAACCTTCAAATATACTGACAGTTGTGTAGTTTTAGTGCGTAGTGGTACGAAGTATAAAAAATAATTAGAATAATAGCAAAACGAAGTATTTGGAGTGAAGAGGATCTGTCACTTACATCAGCTAAATGCGCATGTGGCGAAACTGATTTCAAATCAATTTTTAAACTTGTTTTGAAAACTGCATGTAAACAGTTTTGCATAATTTTGACTGAAAACTAAAACCATTTTCAAATCTGCATGCAAACTTAGTAAATAACCAAAACAATAACAACCGGCCTTACAACTGGACACGGTGTAGAGTAAAGATGTCGTATTGTAGGCATACTAACCAATTTTCCAACTGGACATCTATGTTGAGTGATTTTTCTAAATGCGATGAAGATGTCATTACGTTTTCTAGTGTATTCCAGTTGTCATTAAATGGAGAGGCGAATTAAAAAAAAAACTAGTTGAATTTCATATCTTGGATGATCTTTTAATTCCGATGTTTTCCGAAGATATGACTATACTCTATCCGTTTTAACTATAGAGTGATGTGAAGATAGATGCAGTTTGATCTTGTTTTTGATTGGTTGGATAAAACCCCGATATTATCCAATCAAACAGCAAGATCAAACTACACCTATCTTCCCACCACTCTATAGTTAAAACGGATAGAGTGTATGTACAGGCAGCATGATATTCCTAGTATTTCAGAATATTGTTCTCATTTTTTCTTGAATTGTTAGTGTAGATTTCCGGCTTTGATATATTACGGATTTATTTCCATTTTGTTGATGCTGTTACAATTAGTAATTTTGAATTTATTTCAAATCAAAAATTCAAGGAAAGTTAAGCAAGTTCTTTTTTAATATTGTTGGATTAATAAAAACTAATAATTTAAACTAATCAATGATTTCAATAGGATTGAATTCATATATTTAAAAACCTGAATTTTTTCAGGTTGTTACGAGAGCTGGTTGCCTAGCAAGTTATTGAGTGGCATTGACAAAAAAATCACGCGTTGTCCAAAGAGTAATTTTTGATCAATGTCACGAGATAAATTGGCACCAGGCTCGAGTAAAACAATCGGAATTTTTTTTCAGAATAAAATTTAACCACGAATGGTACTCGGATGAGAATATAATTCATGAGTCACGTGGCATGTTTTCCGCCAATCAACATTCAGAATCTTCATAGTTACATGTCTATCATAGCGATGATAAAAAACAAAAAAAAAATTCACCATATTTATATTAGTTAATTTTGAGTATAAAAATGTGCGATAATCTTTGGATTGTTGTAATGCCATATATTAAAAGTTAGGTTAGTAGCAGCACACATAATGTGTCACAAAAATTCATTATATTCTCTCATTAAATATAAGCTGAAACCGAAGTAGCACATTTCACTCGAGAATATCATCGATGATAATCATATCATTTGTTTAATTACGTATGACTATTTCCAAAATAAAAATCAGGTAATCATTTCTATATTTTTTTCTTGACAAAAATCTTCTAATTTTTATTATGTTTTGAGGTGTTATATTTAAGTTGACTTTTTCAACGATTTAAATATATTCCTGTCCGAATCGACTCATTTTTAATAAAAACTGATAACACTGAAAATATACACAGTTTGACAGGTATGTAAACAATTTGTTTCTAAAACGTCAAAAAAAATTTGTTTATCAAAACTCACTTACTTATAAAAATACGACATCTTATTGGCTTAAAAGGTGTGAATTTTTTTTGTGACGGTGTTTTGTCGAAATGAAACTTGGTAACTAGGTAGAATCCTGAATTTGGATTGGCTTATAAATTTATGAGTGAAAAGTCACAATTAAATAATAAACGTGATAAGTAAATTAATATACGAATGCTGGGCAATTCTGCTTCTAATTTCTTCCTTACTGTTTTCGAATTATAAGTATATCCGACAGTTGTCCGACTATTACAACTGTAAATTTATGACATTTTGAAACATCTAAATTAGTGACATGCCTCTATAGTTACCTCTGATATGTATGCGCTCCATAAAGGCTTACAATCCGGTATATATTTCATTTTATCTCGTAAAAATCTGATTTATATTCAGTTACCAAATCATCCCCATACTATTCCCAAATCACTTTTTATGTTTTCCTATTTTAAATGCCGGTTAATACTAATATGGCTATAAAAAGAAGTTTTATTACATCGGTTGAAATTTTTATTGATGTCACTACAATGATGAATGCTTAAGAATGAAAAAGAAATTAACAGATACATTATTGCTTTTTCATGTGTATTACAAATTTTATCCTTTCTTTATTTTTCTCTAATGAAATGTGTGTTAAACTAAATGTATCAATCCTGGGTTAAATTAAACAATTATTAAATTGAATTGCTCTATAATGAAAGACCCTATAAATTGTAATTCTAAATTAGATAGAATTAAAATTGATTACACCGAATTAAATACCAAAGATGAATGGAATTCTTTCTATGAAAATATATTACCGGTTTAGGTTAGTAATAATATTGGTGCCAGTGTCCGATTGTTTCAATTTGGCTGACTTTTCTTTGTTTCGGTTATCCATTATTTAGACGTGTGGGTGTTGATTCCTACAGCAATTGACTGTAAATTTAATTTATTTGACGTTTTAAACGATACCCAGGAAGCTTGGGTAAACTGAAATATACAAGCAACATTTCCAGTTACAGATCAAATTGAAAACAGATAAGGCTATTAATAAATATTCTAAATTATTGTAGGGAATAGTAATTTAATTAACTTTCCTACATTTCGATTCCAAATGAATCATCATCAGAGATAGATTAGTTATCTTTAGTTATTTCTGATGTATGCACGTATTTTATTACCTCTGATATTGTTTGACGTCATTTTCATCCTTACATTTTTAAATTTGTAATGTATTGATCATATTTTCCAACTGTACTTTAACTATCCCTGATGATGCTACATTTGGAATCGAAACGTAGGAAAGTTAATCAAATTACTATTTAATAAACACTGCTTACCACGACTGCATCTCCAATTATTTCTCATCCTCTCTACAATCATACTAACAGTCAAGTAATACCAATAAATTTATTATAAATTATGGAAAAACGGAGAATAATCAGTCTAGTGAAAATTAATTATTTCCTGACCTACGTTTCGACTGTAACTACAGTCTTCTTCAGGGCAAGAAATGGTCAATTATAAAATGTAACATAGGGGATACGACCCATTGGAGATAACAAGGTGTAATATTTAAATATATTTGTATAATTATATATCTAGTCAATTATTTTAGCTGGAAAAAACTCAACAACGTTTCTAAAAATAGAAATTTTCAAAAAATGTTTAAAAAACGTGTTTCTCAATGATGTAAGAAAATCTGGATGGGCCAGAACAATACCTCCCGCCATTTACAGCCCGAGTCACAAAAAAGATTAAGTTAATCCTTATTTTTGGATTAGCGAATTTTACTCTAATTTTGACAGTTTATTTCTTAAAATATAGTCTAATCTAATCCAAGTAACTACCTTTTTTTAAACTCCTCAACAGGATTAAATTCCAATTACAGAGTGGGTTAAAATTCACACACATCCATGCCTTAGTGGGATTCGAACCCAGAGCCCCAGGGCACTCATGACATGAGGCGTTGCTCTAACTATTGAGCCACCGGAACTATAATAAAATGAAGATTAAATTTTAAATACCGGGATAGAATAGAATTCACTAATCCAAAAATGAGGATCATCTTAAACATTTTTGTGAATCGTTAATTTTTATTAATCTAAATACGTACCTACGTATTTACTTATGCTGGAAATTGTATTGAATTCCTTTTCTATTGTTCTATTTACTTTCTTCTTTTTAAAACGTTAGTAATATTACTTTGAAATGATTAGATCTTTGATAGTGACATTTATCTGTCAGTCACATACATTTGAATAACTGCGTTTTGTTTGTTTAAAGTGTAGTCTCTGTGATTTAAATTATAGATATTTTTATAAATTTATCCATAAAATATATAGAAAAAGCATTAATGCAAATCTATAGAAAATTTAATAATCTTTAATTTTTATAATAACATTAGTCTCGAAAAAATTACATTTAAAGGTATTTTTCGAAGAAAAACCATTTTGAGCTTCTAGTAAAGTGCCATTACCGGTTATCCGATTTTCATCAAAATCTAATGGGCTCTTTCCATTACAGAAAAAGTTCGAAATACAAAGTTTCAAAATTTTCTGAATGATAGTATTTGAGTTAGAGTGGAGGATCCACACACACATACACACAGACATCATCCTGAAAATGTTAAAATTGGATTCTAAGGACCTTAAAACGTGGTCATTTACCAAAATCTCGATATGCGATTTTTAGCACGATCCCTATATACCTATCTTACCAATGGAAGCGGGAGGTAAAATAAAAATTATACTGTAGTTACAGTCGAAACGTAAGCCAGGAAATAAATAATTTTTACTAGACTGCATGTCTGATTATTTTCCGTTTTACCATTCCGCTACCGGTGGATCATCGTATTCAACCCTTCATTATAAATTTAAGAAGAATACATATCATCGCGGTATATTACCCATTGCTGGGTGTGCCAATCTGCTTTGTACATATATTTCGGTAATGATGATGACATCATTGCTGGCGTGGAGAGTGCACCATGGGGTCAATCTTGTGCCTGAGCTCATAGGTGAAAATCTTTTTTAGAATTTTGCATACACAATAATATAAGAGACAGTTTTTATATTTAAATTTGAACGAAGAAATCTACTTTTTCTGAATGAAAGCTTTTACAACTCCAATATTTTTTTTTCATTTTAATACTTTGCGTGTTTATTCCGCAAATTTGGCATTATGAAATTAAATCGTGAGCGAAATAATTCATGCCTTAAATAATAACTCTATAAAAATAAATGTTTTATTGGTTTCCTTCGGGGCAAGATAATTCTATAAACAGAACAAACAAGGAAGTGAAATAAAAGTCCGAAAGAGAATAAATAATGAGCAGGCCGGCTCTCTCTTTCCGAGTATCTTCGTACTCTTACCCAGACCAGTTCGGTTAATTTTTCGCTTGGCTAAATTCGATGTCTGAGGAAGACGGGACCGACATAAAAACTTTACCTTACCAAACATTACATAATTATTTCTCTGTTAAACATCTCACCTTGAATAGGTCAATGCCTGAAGTTACTCACCTACCGCATTGTTATTAGACACAGAAAAACAACAACAAGAAAAAGGAACTGGCTTCTTTTTAATTAATCATTGGAAAATTGTTCGTCTCTTATAAATTAGCCATGACAAAGAACATGGGATTTATAGACGAACATGTAGACTCTTCTGTAACACGAGGGGGGTGCAGCTCTGATGATGCTACTAATACTGATAACTGCTGTTTACTAATTCTTCTTACTCCAACGATGATACACTGACTCTTACTGGTGGCAAGCGTTTCGGGAGAAGGACTTCTTGAGAGGGAAGAACACAAATACACTTCACTTTTACACTGATGAACACTTGAGATTTACGGACATGGACATTACTAACATATTTTACTGATTACTGACTAACGGTTTTATTTACAATTGAACTAAATGATTATTAATTAACACTAAGCCTAACATACACAACTAAGCAAGTACTAAATTGTTACATTCCGTAACCCAGCGGGCGAGCGTTGCCCCAAAACTCAAACTCTTACATGTTAACTCTCACGAGTATCTAAACCGACTATCTAAAACAAAAACGCTATCTCCAGGACAAGATTATCTTAGGGGTATGGGGTGCATAGGTAAGGGCATCCATAGTCACGTACGCATACACAATAATTTGTAGACTTAATTATCAACAAATAAATGTCGTGACTGTCATAATACGAAAAGAATTTCTAAACTGAATTTTGACTTAAATAGATAAACAGAGTTAAAATATGGTTATTGAAACTATAATTTAGAAAGGTTTATAAAAAGTTATTTATCTATTATTGCTCTTACCCTCGTCTTGCCACACTACACAGAAAATTTCCACAATTAGAATAGGGGATTACAACTTAATCGAATTAAGAGAAATTAGTAAAAAATAATGAAAGTAGATACTTAATAATGAATATTAATAAAGAAATAAAAGGATATAATTGAAACACTTCGAAAATAAGGGTTTTTTTTTGTTTTAGCAGCTCGTCACTCATATGAAATCCATATATATTATTTCGATTGGCAACTCAAAGACCACCTACAAATACATAACGAATACCGACTTAGGGGGTGGAGTCTACTACCAATGGAAGTAGACAAATTCAAATTGCGGACACGTGGCTACCAGTCCAGTACTGCAATTCTTGCATTAAACTTAATAATTTTGATGCACTTGCAATTATAAAGCATGTAGACTCGTACAGTGTTACAATATTAATTTGTTTTTTAAAAATATAATTTAAAAATAGCATACATTTCAAGAACATTTTAGATCCACGAAGAAAACAGTTTTATATAAATACTTATATTCGTGACGTCACATTTATATTTTCAAACTTAGGGGGACCATAACTCGCTTATTAATAGGAATTTTTTCACCGGATTTTCAGCAATAGTCTTAGCATTACTTATACTTTCTGATGAAATTATAAATAAAATGGTGGAATCCCCTATTGTGATGGAACCAAGTCGGATCATTAGAAATATTTGTCAATAATTTTGCAATTATACAAAAACTTATTTCTAGAGTATATAAAGAAGCATGAAAGCAATAGGATGATTTTTAAAATTATCTACTTGATATTTTATATTGATCCCTGAAGCTGGTACAACCATTCCGGCACAATCACAAGAAATCAATCAGAAAATGTAGAACTCATTAATTCGCCTATGAAGTCAAGTAGGAAAATATGCAATAAACATATTCAGCTGGGGGTACCAAGCAGAACCCACTTTATGTCATTGTGGTCAAGAACAAACAATGGCTCACCTGCTCACGTGCGCCATCTTAAAAGAGGAATGCACGAGAGAAGATCTGGTTAAGACAACACCAGCTGCTATAAAGTGTGCAATTTTTTGGATGAATACTGTTTAGCTAGGCCACTTGTCTCTCAGTTTTTGCGGACGGTTTTTCCTCTGTCATAAGTAGAGAATTTCCGGAGAAGATGCACCCTCTCCGTCCTAGTTTATGCCGCTCGATGCATCGGGCCTATGATATTCAAATTTTACTATTTGTTTTGTTTTGACAAGTGCTCAGCAGACTCACTTCATGTGGTCCCGATCGGTATTTCGCTACCGAAAATCGGTCACTTCAGTTTGTAAGGAGTGAGAAAAATTTGTTGTATTATCTATTTATTGTTTATTTTTAATTTTTTATGTATATTGTAAATGGTTTGGAAAAGAATAATTATAATATTTAATTAATTACCAAAAAAAAAATTTATTACGTTTTTATTTAAAAAAAAAATAAGTAAGGTTGTGCAAATAGTAATTATTTATAGTATAAGTAGCGAATGAAAGTTGACGTTTAGATTATTTAATACATGTGTTTTCTTCTGAAAACATTGCCCTATATTTGATTTGAAAGGAAAGTGATCCTTATGTATTCCGTTACAGAAGATTAGGAGGCATATAAAATTACCTTAGCAACAGGATTCAAGGATGTATTTAAAAAATTTAATACCGCAAATTCTAGTTCGTTCGTCTCAGGTGTAAGTAACCCTCGAGTCGGAATCACTGTTAGAGGAAATTAAAAATAATCCTATTTCATAGAATTGCCAAACTAAATAGTTTACATATTAAAATATTTTGTTATAATCAGCATAAACGAAAAACGTTTAAAATAATTTAAAGGCACCCCTGTTTTAATATTCAGTTACCCTAGTCGGCCATCTATTTTCAGCCAGACGTAGTAATGCATTTCTGTGCTTTCCTAGTCCAGTATTTAAATGGGTTCATGCAAAAATTGAATACCTGAATATTTCGTTCAATTCTATTCTTCTCTAGGGTTTGAAAAGCAACCACATCTATAAAATAATTTAAACGTCAACTTTCATTCGCTAGTCATACCATACTAGGGTTACAGGGTCCAACAGAACTAATTTTTGCCAATAATAAATTTCAGCCCCACCTTCATCCCAGTTAAAACTACGATAAATGTAGTTCTTGCCGTCCTTGAAAGGTTAGCGATGTTATTTTAAACATCGATGCCAGTGTGTCATTAATTAGTAATTAATGAGTACTAAATTTTCTGATTGATTTTGTCGGAATAGTTGTGCCAACTTCACGAACCTTTTTAAAATTATAGTAAGTACTTACATAGTTAAAATATTTTCGTTTAAAAAATGATTTATTTGTCCTCGAAAACATTTCAGTAGGAAAAACACCAAGTTGTTTATTATACGAATGTAGGACGTTAAACGGTGTAAAAGTCACCATTTCCAACAAAAATAAAAAGTATGTCAAAAACATAAATATTTAAAAAACCAAACATTACCGTTATTATGCGTCAAATAATTAACCAATTACCCTAATTACATCAGAGAGACAACACGACAATTTACAAATTCGTAGAATTTTTTTTTGTGCCCCCTTTGAAAAATATTTCCCGCCGTCTATGAAAATGGGAAGTAACGCATTTCACGCGTGATTTGTGTCCCTTCCTCTATTGCGGTCAACTGTGGTTTGATATTTGGTTATTGGTTTTAGGGAAACAATTGCTGACAGATTTTAAATGATTGATAAATATTAAAAAGTTTTATTCGGAATGAATGATTGATATCTTTTTAATAATTTACCTTGTTTGACATTGGTACAATGACATATTTGGATATATACTATATTATTTAACATGCATACAAATATAAATAAATTTATTAATATTTATTATCGTATTCAGCACGTTTTCTCTTAGCTCCTACGAATAACGCTTAAAGCTACAATTTCTTGAGGGTCTGTTACCTACTACTTATTAGATTATACATACAGGTATGTATAGTAAATCTGGCAATAATTTTTTTTTCTTGCTTTCTATAAGAACTGGAGCCCCTTAAAACTGACTAATTACGTTATAACTAAAACGCTGTTTTAACGTTTTAAGAAATGTCAAATATCATTATTTAATACCAATAATATCAAATTTACCAAATTTGATTTTAAGGAAGAAAATATTTTTTTAAAAATCGTTCTTTAAACATATGGGTGAATTTAAATGTTAAAATTTGAATTTGATACTTCTTAAAACAGCGATTTAGTTAAAACAAGGTCTGAAAAAATGTCACATCTGTCACAATTGACATATAAAATCAATGGCGTCGCGCGTCGTGGTGGATAATTGGTATTTGAGACTTTCCCAATAAAAAACTACAGTGTGTTCAAAAAAATTCCTAACTCGGAGTAGGCTTTGAACGATGAAACGTATGTGAATTTAAGAATATTTAATTAATTGTCAATTTGACATGAGATATTGTCAAAATTGTTATGCAAAGGAATCAAAGCTTTTCTTCTTGAATCTTATTTTGGAATAGGAACAAAGTAGAAAACGGCGAATGTCAATATACTGTATCCTTATTTATTGTCTTTTCTCCTTAAAAATATATTTCATAATCAATTTTGACATCTTGACTTTTGAATTGAATAATGATCAGATATACGTTTCTCTGTTCATAGCCTACTCCGAGTTAGGAATTTTATTGAACACACTGTACATGTTTATTATCAAGGTATGGCATTTTGATATTCAATAAATCGAATAAAAATTTTACGACGCTAATGCAAAAAAGTGTTTCACTTCATTTTTGATAATCAACATTTTTTCCAGAAAACACCTATTTTTTTATTTTTACGTTATCCTAAATCGTAAACGTCTTATTACAGAGCTCTGTCTCTTGTGGTAAAAGAATTTAAGGGCTGTTAAAACCATAGAAACATATATACAGATTTATTTGTTCATTATTTCGCTTCGCCATATGTTTCCAAAGACTATTTCGATCAAATAGTTTAATGTATTGTGTTGTAGATGCCAATATTTTTTTTCAAATTATTTACGATTCAGTATATCATAAAACATTGTACATTGCTCAACCGTTACCCGAACTTTACGTGCTCGCACGAATAACAAGCTCGCTTCGCTCGCTCGTTAGGTACCGTGCACGCCCGTAAATTTCTGAGTAACGGTCTTGTAATGTAAATTGCTATAACAAAATTTTGAACTATTACGTAATTGATCAGTTTTAAGGGGTAGTTTTTATAGATAGCATGTAAAACAAAAATTATTGCCAGGTTTACTTATCTATAGGGTTAGCTCTACCTTAAGTTAAGCGTCGTACGCTTACTTAATTAACACCCTGTATAAACAAATATAATATGTAATATATACAATAGGGTCCTCCACTCTAATTTTTTTTATTTTAAATGAAAGTTCGTTTGATTTTGAAGCAATTCGTAGTATTAAAAAGTCATATTTTTTTTTAGTTCAACTGCATTTCATTTTTAATGAAATCTATAGCTATCTTTCTCACACTAGTTTCTGTAGTAGGCTGCGGGAAATAGATTGCAGTAGTTGCATGGCTGTCAGTGAGTCACTTTTTTAACTAAAGTTCACTTTTTTGGAGTTTGGTCTTATTTGTCACTATTATTTATTCTAAGTCACTTTTACTCACTTTTATATTATACTTTAGAAAATACGATACTGAATATTTTAGTTTAAAACTTTTTTAATTTACTACTTTAGAGATCAAGACCAAGTAAACTTAATTTAAAGACATGGTAAAAACGGGTTTAAGTATACTCTGAAATAACGAAAGAATTTTGATAGTTAATTGCCGCGTGGTTTAAGAGTCTGTTTTACACCGAAACATATTCGATGTTTAAAAAGAAGCGCCAATTACGCAAAGCCGTAACAGAATAAATACAGGAATATAGCCATGTAAAACTTGATAAACAACAAATAACGCACAATATTTACAATGAATGATATCCTAATTGACAAAATATTCAAATTGTGTAAACCGCGCTTAATTACACCGTATAGCAACCAATAGAATCACATAAGAATCCATCTGTCAAAATTATTTGGTTATTTCGAACAGAGTATAGCATGCGTTATTTTTATTTGTGGCATGTTACTGGAGTTGACAGTTCACTCGACGTTCATTTTTGCAGTAATCACATACTAAAACCATTTTCACCACGCCTTTAAAATAAATTTTCTCGGGCACCAAAAGCATAAATTTAAAAATTTGGGCACTCATAAATTCAAAATTTTAGTATTTAAATCATGTACAATGCACCGTATAAACTTTTTCGGGACGGATAATATTTAAAAAAAAAACTTTTTTCATGTTAAACTTTTTTGTAACAGACTTCGAGCGACACCCGGTATACCTATATTTTTGTAATATGCGAATGTTACTTTTAAATTTTATAATGAATTTTCATTAGTTCAAATAAAAATTATCATTAAATATAGTCTCTTTGTTAGACACTTTAAGATTTGGTCACTTTAGTCACTTTAAAAAAAGGGTCACTTTTTTAACTATGTTGGTCATACTTTTTGCTGGCAGCCCTATTGGTTTGACGTAGATGTATAGATGCTTAAAATCTCAAATATTTCAAAAACTAACAATTTTTAAAAACTTTTTTCGTCTTAATTATGATTTTTTCTACTTTCAATATAACTAACATTTTACTCAATTTTCTGTAATGTTGGACCCTATTTATTTTATAGAATGAAGGGGGGAGGTTAATTTCCCAGCCCTGGTTATCGCCAAGCAGGTGTCTCTACCAATTTTTGGGTTATTACCCACAAATGGCATTCTTGCTTAAAAGTACGAAATTTGATATTGGTTATTTTTACGTCAAAACACATATATTTTATTTAATCAAGCTGTTAAATATTTATGCCGTGATCATTAGTCTTAGCTAATAAGCATCTAACATAAATCTAAATCTGTCAATCAGTACATATTTGTTTTCTGTGTTCGATTTGTCAAAAACAAATCATCTCAAATTTAATTTATTCCTCCTAAGAATCCCGCTGCTTGTATCTAGTCAGATCAGTTCGTTATCTACGTGAACAATCTTCCTAATGCCCGTAACATATTCATCTGTATTAAACATAACCGATCTGAAAAAACCAACTCGTGATCTGGCCATAATATCCTTGTTTCTATTCTATGCTCACAGAGTTTTTTTTACTCCTTTTATTGGTTTTGTTGTTTGGCGGTTGCTATGGTTTTTTATCAAAGTTGTTCACCTCTTTTTTACAGCGAGAATTGTGTTGCTAATTTTGTAAACCAGTGTTTTGTTATCTGAAAAATTTGATAGATACGGCTTAGAACGCTTGAAGTGTCGTAAAGATAATAATTGCAATTATTTTAAACTTTGAACTCTGAGATAAGTGTTATTTTCACATATTCAATATTTATCTTTCTAATTATATGTTGTAGTTTTATGATACCTCATTAAAACGTAATATACATGAATGCATGTGTACATTTTTTGTAGAATGGTCTATTTCAATTTACACATGTTATAGTTGCTTTTTATAGCTCTCGTAATTTTTTTAGTTGAGTTATTTTTATATTCACACTGTTGGGAGATAAACTATAAAGTTTTTTAAATATTTAAAAAAGAATGCCAGCAAGCCAGCATTTATGCTGCTAGAAGTAATATATCAAATATCGTGAATTTGACGTTTCGATGAAATAGTTCTTTTTTATATGAAACTGTATTTATGTTCTCAATTATGGATAACCGTGCAGTAATTAAGTTCTTTTTATAAGAAAGCTTAGGATCTCATTTTTTAAATAAAATGTGTTGTTATTAAAAATCTGATGTGGCCAGCACATAACCTGTTAGCTTGAGGAATCCGTAGTTAAAAATGCCTTAAGTCTTATAGTATTTGAGAAATCGTGAATCCAACATCCACACATCCACACACACACACACACATACGGACATCATCGTAAAAATGTTATAATCGGATTCTAGGGACCTTAAAACGTGCTTATTCACTAAAATCTGGATATGCGATTTTTAGCATGAATACAATACCTCTCTTAGCGAGAGGTAAAAATACTCAATAAATATATAATACATTACAAAAAAAAATTCTAGCGAAATACCGCATCGAGAACAGTGAGTCTTAATATTAACAATGAGTTAACAGTTTGTATATTTGAAATAAATATAAACTGTTGTAAACTGTTCTCATTGTTAATATTAAAATTTGGTCTGATAGGTCCTTGATTAAATTATGACTCGTTCATTGGATGTTTAAACGCAGTGGTAGCTTGGCAACCCCACATCTAATCATGTGACGATTAATAATATCCTGAGCAGTTATACTGCTTTAAAAGTGAAAGATTGTTCAGCCATCGAGAGGCGAGCAGCCAATAGCTTAGTTGGTAGAGCATTATTCCGGCCAGGTAGGTGTCTCGGGATCGAATCCCGATGGCTGGCAATTTTTTACAATTTATTTCAAATATACAAACTGATAGCTCATTGTTAATATTAAAATTTGGTCTGGTAGGGCCTTCAGTAAATTATGACTCGTTAGCTAGATATTTAAACGCAGTGGTAGCAACCCCACATCTTAATCATGTGACGATTAATAATATCCTCAGCAGTTATACGACTTTAAAAGAGAAAGATTGTTCAGCCATCGAGAGGCGATCAGCCAATATCTTAGTTGGTAGAGCACTATCCTGGCAAGGTAGGTGTCTCGGGTTCAAATCCCGATGGGATTATTTCAAATATAAAGTGAGTCTGTTGAGCACTTGTTTAAAACCATATAAATAGTCAAATTAGGATATCATAGGCCTGATGCATCGCCCGGCATAAACTAGGACGGAGAAGATTGTCTCCTTATGTCAGAGGAAAAACCGTCCGTAAAAACTGGCAGAGAAATGGCCTGGCTAAATAGTATTCATCCAATAAATTGCCCAGTTTATAACAGCTGGTGTTGCCTTAGCTAGATCTTCTCCCGTGCATTCCTTTTCTAAGTTGGCGCACGTGAGCATGTGGGCCATTTTTTGTTCTTGACCACAATGACATAAAATGGGTTCTGCTTGGTACCCCTAGTTGAACATGTTTACTGCACATTTTCCTACTTGACTTCGTAAGCGATTTAAAGATTTCCAAATGGGCCATTTCTGGTCATTACCTGGTGGCAGTTTCTCATCTGGAAGGATACCCATTGCTTTATCTTCTGTCTTTAATGACTCATCCCACATTAAGCGTCCTTTTTTCTTGATGGGTTAATTCCCGAAATTGAATAATGAAAAATTCCAGGGAATTCTTTGGGAATTTTTTTTTGAAAATTTCCTAAGTAATTTCAAATATTTCGTAGCACCACAATATTTGTTGACGGAGTCAGAGTAGGTAACAGGCAGGTATAAGTCACAAACATGCAAAGCACAATAACAGACGCCAAAGTATAATATTATGTAAAATAAAATTTAAAAAAAAAATCCGGGAAAAAAGTAATGATATTTTTCCTTGCAAATTGTAGTTGCAGGAATTTCCGGGAATTTTCCCGGGAAAAACAAAATTCCTTGCGGGAATTTTTTAGTAGCACATCACAGGTCTTGTTGCAGTCCTGGTCTCTGTCATATAGGATGCACTGAAGTGAGGAGACTGTGTCCTGATTGTAGTCGACTGAGCTGGTTCTTAGCCAAGCTAAACATTGGGTGTCGAGGATCACGTCTAACTTTAGGTGGAGCTATGCCACTAAGCAGGTATAATTGGTTAACTGGTTTTGGTTTTAGTCAACCGGTAATTATACAGCAAGTTTTGTTTAACAGAGGATCCAGATATTTAGAGTTAGCTGATCTCTCCCAAACTGCAGCAGCATACTCGGCGTATGAATAGGACAGGGCAAGAGCTGATATGTTGGTTGATAGTGACTCTTCTTATAATAGTGTCAAAAAGAAGGCAGCCGAATTTAAGTTTAGTCGTACCAGCTTGGAAGATGATCCGCGTAGTAGACGCCTAAAAAGTGCAACGGCAAAAGAAATCGTCAACAAAATGCACGATAGGGTAATTCCGGGAGAGATGACACAGAGATAAAAATAATTGTTAGATGGAACTGAGGTTATAGTGTGTGCTATTGAAATTTTATCGATAGTTTCTCTTGGGGAAGTAGTTGCAATTTGTTGTATTTGTGTGGTGCGGAAGTTTTTTTTAGTATCTCATATTTTTGCTTGTAACTTAGATTTTTTTATTTTTAAAAACCTTTCAGCAGGATTAAATCCCAATGACAGAGAGGTTTACAAATACAAACATCCGTGCCTTAGTGGGATTCGAACCCAGGACCCCTAGCATACTCATAACTGAGAGCCGTTGCTCTAACCCGAGGTGTTCGTCACTCGACGTTTAAGTGTACAAAGATTGTAAATCTTTGAAGATTTACTAGATTCAAGATGATTTATAGGGATTTTATTAGATTGTCAAAGATTTTCAATCAGATTTTTATGTAAGTGTACAAAGATTTCTTGAATTAGTAGCTATGAAATTGCATAGATTTATCTAAGAATATAAGATTGCAAACAAGATATCCAAGATTTCTGGGATTTTACAAAGATAGTAATGATTTTTGGGATTATAATGTTGATTGGAAAGATTTCTGGGATTTTACAAGATTGTTTTAGGGATTGTTGTTTACAAAGATTGCAGTATTAAAGAAAGATTTTCAGGATTTTCAATCGGATTTATATGTAAGTGTACAAAGATTTCTTGAGATAGTTACCATGAACTTGCATAGACTTGTCTAAAAATATGAGATTGCAAGTAAGATTTCCAAGATTTTATTTTTTTTACAAAGATTGTAATGACTCTTGGGATTGTAATGTTGATTGCAAAGATTGCAGTATTAAGATAAAGATTTTCAGGATTTTCAATCGGATTTTTATGTAAGTGTACAAGGATTTCTTGAGTGACGAACCCCTCGCTCTAACCATTGAGCCACCGGAGCCGATTTACTTAACTTTAAATATAGACTTAAAACGTTAAATAACTGTGGGCCAAATTACTGGTGATAATAGTTCGACCAGTATTTTAAAGGTCATCTTCTAGTCCAAATTTAGATTCTACCGAGATCCTTTTCTTTTGGCACAATGGAAAACAACTTAGTAAAAATTCAGTGCGTATAGTAAAACCTACATTGCAAGACATATGGGGGAATATTTGAAAAACATATTCAGTTTTTGTAAGTTTAAAATCTATATTTTAAATTTATAATATATTTTAAATTAGTCGAAAGAAATTTGTAGAAATTACACACCACTTGTGTAGGTTTTTTAGTTTGTTTGTTGAAAATGTTAACCGGCCGAACTGTCATTTTATATCCCGAGCTCCATTGTATATACGATACATTTTATATTTTTGAAATAACCCAACCAACAAACTGTTAACTTTGTAAGCTCGTTATAAATCTCTAAGAGTATTTAAAAGTCAATTCATCTTATCATCTTGGTATATCATAGCTCTTTAATGTCATTAATTAAATCTTCCACCTAGTTAAAACAATAAAGAAGTATGAATTGATTGAGTCTATAATTATGATAATGACAGTGTTATTTGTAATTGATCTACCTTGTAGCAAGCAAGGCTCGCAACTCGTTAACCTCAAAGTTGCTGCGCGAGGCGGCTAAGGATAAAGGAGCAACGCTGCATGGCTGTCTGGATCCACATCACTTGACGTTGACGGAGAAATGGAAGCAGGTCAGAGTATCGCAGATATATTGCTGACTAGACCGAGACTGACCGAATTAGGTTAGGCCAATAACGGCGACCAGATTGAGATTACAACGCGGAGATATGGTGTTTTTGTAGTGGATTGTTATTCAAATAGATTCAATGTTTGCATTGTTGTAGTGCTATGAACTTGACTCAAATATAAAAAGGAAAAGAAATGTATATGAATACTCTTAGAGTTGAATGATACCCGATCTTCAAGTTATTTTTATCGCGATATAATGGGATTTTCCACGATTTTTTCTATAAATCAGAAAATTGGATGACAGGAATTAAAACAAGTTATTAGTTTTTAAATATCCCAGATTTTAATGCACTTACCATGTAGGGGAGACCGGTGTCAATTGTTACAAAATTTAAATTTTTATTTTTCACGAGTTAACGTTACATTTCGAAATTTTGAAATTACTTATATGAGAATCTACGCACCTTGCAAATTGCAGTTTAGGTAAACATAAAATAGGTCTTTCTTCGTACAATTTAACTTGCCCGATGTCCAGATTTCACATTTTCGCCACTGCAACCAATCTCCTGTGCTCAAAAAATATGGGCCAATACATATCAGAGAGTATCCTCCTCGGACCCATCTGAAGAGTAATCTGCGACTGTTACTTTCGGAACTGTTTTTCGTTTTTTTTTTTGCTTTTCTTTTGTTTTCGATAGCATTGATTTTTCGTGTAATTTTTATCATGATGAATACTATATTTAATTTTTAAAAACGTTACAATCGACACCGTGGCATGTGTTACAACTGACACCGCTTCACTTATAAAGATAATATTTGCTTTTTTGTATTTATTAGGTAATAAATCGAAATGTTTTTTAATGAAAAATAAAAGCAGATATAACTCACAAACTGACCCTTAACTTGAAATATTTCCGAGCAGAGCGCTTATAGTGTTTTAGAAACAATGTGTGTCACTACCTGTATTTACTTTTTTGTCGATTTATAGACATTCGTCAGAAACAGACGCCGTATTTGCGCGTATGTACTTACACTAAATACCAAAGAGCTATGACTCTTTCTGCTTCACTCTGCAAGCACGTTTTAATCTACTTCGAAAAGATGGCCCTGTTACCTACCCTTGTTACACTTGACACCTGTTACAATTGACACCGGTCTCCCCTACGTCACACACATACTCTATTCCAAATCCTTTGTATTTTGAAGACTTCTGTTATCGCCTTTTTGAAAACTGGAATACATTTTCCAAGTAAATATGTAAATAATACAGTTCTTGAAGTATTGGATGTTTTGAAAGTATTAGAGATCTCGACTTCGTCTCGATCTCCAAAATCATCGTCAACCGGTAGAAGCACTTACTGACCGCAATGCTAACTGTTCTTGCGCGATCAACGTCTTATAGATCTGTAAAAACCTGACAAAAACAAATCTACTTTTGTTGATTATATAAAATTATATATGAGTTGCAGCTTTCATTGCGATTTTGTTTATTATTTACAGATTTAGCGATCTGTAAGACTTGCAGATTCGTTCATATTAAAAATGTTTGATTTTCATTTTTAAAGTAATCTCTTATAGTTGTTTTTATCTATATAGAATAATTATTTGATATCCAACCTAAATGTTTAAATCGTAGAAATGGGCTTTAGGATCCAGGACAAATTTATTTAAACGAAAAAAGAATTGTGAAAAATTCATGGACCTCGCTGGGATTCGAACCCAGAGCCTCCCAATTGCTCCCCCGACTAGTGATTGGGAGGCTCTGGGTTCGAATCCCAGCGAGTTTCATGAATTTTTCAAAATTCTTTTTTCGTTTAAATAAATTTGTCCTGGATCCTAAAGGCCATTTCTACGATTTGTTTCACATCACTTACCGTTCAGTAATTCGTTAATAATGCTTAATACAAAGGGCTAATTTAATAACATTAGGTGTGCTAGACGCAGAATTTAATTCTCTAAAACTATTATTTGAAGCATTTATTTCTAAAATCAAAATAAATCCATTTTATTCAAGAAAAACTGTTAACAACTTCAGGTAATATATCACTTCCGGTTAACCTATTTTATCCAAAATCTATGTTATTCCCATTGACATAAAAGTCTTATATACCATATTTGAAAAGTTTTGGATTTCATTTTAAAATAGTTTTTCATTTAAATCTACTACAAGTAAAGTTCCACTTCTGGAAATTATGTAATGACCAAAAAGGGAGGTGCACAACTAGATATTATAGTAGTCCTAAATACAAAATTTCAACTTTCTACGGCTTACCGTTTTTGAGTTATGCGAGATACGTACGAACGTACAGACGTCACGACGAAATTAGTCAAAATGAATTCAGGTATGATCAAAATGGATATGTCCGTTGAAATATGAAAACCGAAATTTTTCGCGATTGCACTACTTCTTTTACTATGTACAAGGAAGTAAAAAGGTTTCTTTTATTTGACAATTAATAGGAGATTGCACCATTTTTTGAATATAATTTCATCTGAAGGTATAAGTAAAACTAAGACAGTCGGCGAAAATTCGGTGAAAAAATTCCTAGTAATAAGCGAGTTATAGTCTCCCGAATTTTGAAAATATGGATGTGACGTCACGAATATAAGTTATTATATCAAACTGTTTTCTTCGTGGACCTAAATGTTCTTGAAATATATGCTATTTCTGAATTATATTTGTAAAAAATAAATTAATATTATTATACTGTACAAGTCTACATGATTTATAATTGGAAGTGTATTTGAATGATTAAGTTTAATGCAAACATTTATATTCAAATAAAAACTGTTTGAGAATTGCAGTACTGGATTGATAGCCACGCCTCCGCTATTTAAATTTCTCTACTTCCATTGGTAGTAGGCTTCGCCCCCTAACTGGGTATTTGTTATATATTTATAGGACGTCTTTGAGTCGCCAATCAAAATAATATATACAGAATTCATGAGTGACGAGCTGCTATAACAAAAAACCCCTTATTTCCGAAGTATTTCAATTATATCGTTTTATTTCTTTATTAATATTCATTATTAAGCATATACTTTCAATATTTTTTCCTAATTTCTCTTAATTCAATTGCGCTGTAGTCCCCTATTCCGGCACTCTTATTGGAACTCCATTAGAATGTCTGTCAGATATTTTGTAGAAGTATTACAGAAATTTGTAGACACTGTAAAGGCCTGTGTCCACGATGCTAGAAATCGTTCCAAGTTCTCGATCACATTTTTTGATCATAAACATTGAACTTGTACGACTACAGATGTCAGGTTGGTCGAATTTATGAAGTTAGTTTCAGCCATTTCTACCAATACTAAAAACTAATAAAACATAAAATTATCCCGGCAGTAAGTAAATTAAAATTTTACAACGAATATATTAATTTATTTAATTAATAGAATTATGTAATATTTTATAACATTATCATTTTCAAGCTTATCAAACATCAAACGTCAAGATTTTAAATTGGTAACAGTTAAATGAAATTAGCTACTTGTACGAAAAAATGGGACAGAACGCATTTTTCCATTCTAGTTTTCTATTCGATTTTTGCGTCCGAGTTGGTAGTGTCCACGATCCTAGATATCGAATTGCGAACTATATCTGAGAACTCGGATCGATTTCTAGGATCGTGGACACATGCCTTAAGGCAATATATTTCTATGTATTTGAAGTTAGTCGTAACAATTATTTTGACCTTGCGTCTAGTGTTTAATGTTTGTGTATTTGGCATCACATCTTGTCGTCTGTAAATGAAATAGTTGGCACGTCGGTTTCCCCGGCCAGGCAATTACCAATCCAATGTGTGACCTTTTCACTTTGATTTACAAAACTGAACCGCGTGAACCGAGCACCGAGACGAGGGACGTGAGAATGCTGCCTTGTGTCTTGCGCCTTGCTGCCGGCCTCGTGCCCAATCAACAGTATACCAACCACATTTCTTCCACAGTACACATATAAATTATGCCATCAACAATATATCATTGTCGTATTAAAAACAGGGCACTAAATGCTAGAATATACAACAAAAAATTAAGTTAGCGATGTGATAACATATATTTCAGAATACGTCAATTGTACTTCAGAAAAGTCGATTTAATTTTTACAGGGAACACTTATTTAGTAAGGTACTTGGCCCTGCGGACCCGTCAGACTTAGCTCGCAGACCCCCGGTTGAGAAATACTGCATTATTTATACTATGTTTTATATTGTCTTTTAAAAAGTCTTATGAAACTAGACATGTTTTATATTTTATATTTTGAGTCCCTTATATAGTTGTATTAAGATTCAGAATGGTACGGACAGTTTACTGATCGAAGACAATGTTTCGCTTCACTCAGTCCCCAATATTGTCTGAGATCGGTAATTCCTTAACGTGCCTGATGCTAATAACATTTTTGCATGTTTAACATATGAAATTAAAAAAAATAAGGTTTGAAAATTATTTTGACTTATTAAAAAAAATTGTTGTGATTTTTACCTCTCGTTAAGAGAGGTATTGAATTCATGCTAAAAATCGCATATCCAGATTTTAGTGAATAAGCACGTTTTAAGGTCCCTAGAATCCGATTATTACATTTTTACGATGTGTGTGTGTGTGTGTGTGTGTGTGTGTGTGTGTGTGTGTGTGTGTGTGTGTGTGGATGTGTGTGTGTGAATGTTGGATCCACGATTTCTCAAATACTATAAGACATAAATAAAATAAAAATAAATATATCATCACGGCTTATTACCCATTGCTGGGTGTGCCAATCTGCTTTGTACACAGAATTCGGTAATGATGAAATATTTGCACCGTGCGGGCGCTTACCAGTCGTCACCCCACGGGCACTCATTGCTGGCGTGGAGAGTGCTCCACAGGGGTCAATTTTGTGCTATTTAAAATTGTAAATATTTGGTGCCGGTCGGGATCGAACCCGGTTCCCCAGATTCGCGACCTGACACTCAGGCACGCGGCCACGAGACCCCATCTATAAGACATAAGACATTATTAACTAAGGATTCCTCAATATAACAATAATGGGAAGAGTTGATTAAGTTTTGGTAATAATTGGACAACCGGAAGTAGTAGTTACAAGAAAAAAATCATCTAAATATTATTTATCGAAAATTTATGTAAATACTTATATTAAAGAACATTAAATTCTTTATTCGATAAATATAAATTCATTATTATATCTTCTATAGATTTAGAGATAAAGAAATGCATATAAAGTAATTTGTTGTAAAAAATCTCAGATCAAACTACTTCAAGGCAAGAAATTCAAATGTTTGTAATTGACACATAAATGTCACTGTCAAAAATATTTGTATGCCACTGTCAAAAATATATCATTATGAAAATAAAAAAGTCAACAACACAAAAAAATATACGTAAAAAAGAATATAAAAGGAATTTGCGAAAAAATGACGATTATAAAGAAAAAGAAAATTTCAGAATATTGAATATAAAGAAAATGTATGTATTGTACATAATTTATATTAAAATATCCCATAGATTTTGCAAATATATGTGAGAATTATTTTGTAGTGAGACATGAATATATGTATTTGTATTTAAAAATATTTTTTGTATTATTCGTACAACCACGTAAAATATCTGGCGAGAGGTTATGTGCTGGCCACATCAGATTTTTAAAGTAAAGTAAGCATATCACTTACCTATGTGATTCATATCGCTTACCGGTCTGTAATTAGTAAATAAAAACTACTGGCTTGGAAACCCTGTGGGTAAACATTGAAAAAACTGATGGTGCAAAAAAATATTTAAGAAAAACTGCTTATACCAAGTGATTTAGGAAAATTTGAATGTGTAATGTTGTAGTTGATAACATTGGATTGACATTTGTTCAATTATTTTAAAGATCATGTCAATTGTGATTTATGAACATTAGTAAAAAATGTCATCGAGTACCAACTTTTTAAAACAAAAAATTGCATACCGAAATTAAGGCTCTTTCGATACTTGGGTTTCGTAATGACTTCATTAAGAACGCATTTGTTTTCTTTCATGGCTACGTTGATCACATATTTTTTTTTTGTAGTATCAAATATTTGGAAACATTGTATTAGTGGAGAAATGATTGAAATTATTCGTGTTTCTCACTTGTGTATAAATCATGGTAATGTAATCTGAAAGCCGATATTTGATGGCAAACAAATTACAGGGAACGGGTGAATTGAACACACAGTTGATATTTGTGTTTATAGTTATGATATATCATTTAACTGTATTTACCGGAATAATCAAACATAATGAAATAACAATATAAGCTGCATCGAGGACCGCGCGTCGCGTGTGTCCACGCTAAACTGACACTACGCGCCCTCTAAACTGATTTATGCTTTCAGATATTTCAGTTTTCAACTAAATGCTCTGTTCATTTGTAATTAATAATGGACTGTGGGGCCTTTATTTCTGGTATTAAAACATTATATCGCGAAGATTATCAAATAATTTTGTCGAGGATTAAATACATACATGTATTGAAATTAATTCCATATATCCTAATAACATATGTAACAAAAGTTTTGAGGAAAATTTTACGCCCCAAATTTTATTACTAAATAAGGTCCGAGATTCGAAATGTGTTATTTTCTTGAACTCTCTTTAAAACTTTAGTATGGTCAAAAAATATCCAAAATCGAAAGCAGGATCAAGTAAGCAAGTCTATTAACTGAAAAAATTAAATTAAAGAAAGTAGGAGAGACCGGTGTCAATTGTTACATAATTTAAATTTTTATTTTTCACGAGTTAACGTTACATTTCGAAATTTTGAAATTACGTATATGAGAACCTACCCACTTTAGTGAATAATATTTTGAATTTTAAACTTTTGAAAATGTGACAAATATAAAAGTAAAAGGATGTTTAGTCAGACATTACAAATGTTACAATTGACACCTAACTGGTGTTAATTGTAACAAATTTTAACAGTGATAAAAGACGACGATATTGAAAAAATAAACATTTATTTATTACCTCTGTTGGTGACAATGCCTTTAGTCGCTAACGAAATTGCAGTTTAGGTAAACATAAAATAGGTCTTTCTTTGTACAATTTAACTTGCCCGGTGTCCAGATTTTACATTTTCGCCACTGCAACCAATCTCCTGTGTGCTCAAAAAATATGAGCCAATACATATCAGAGAGTTTCCTCATCGGAGCCATCTGGAGAGTAATCTGTGACTGTTACTTTCGGAACTAATTTTCGTTTTTTTGCTCTTCTTCTTTTATGTCTTCGATAGCAGTGCTTTTTCTTGTAATTTTCATCATGATCAATACTGTACTTAATTATTAAACACGTTACAGTCGACACCGTGGCATGTGTTACAACTGACACCGCTTAACTTATAAAGATATTATTTGCTTTTTTGTATTTATTAGGTAATAATGCGAAATGTTTTTTAATGAAAAATAAAAGCAGATATAACTCGCAAACTGATCCGTAACTTGAAATATTTCCGAGCAGAGCACTTATAGTGTTTTAGAAACAATTTGTATCACTACCTGTATTTACTTTTTTGTCGATTTACAGATATTCGTCAGAAACAGACGCCATATTTGCGCGTATGTACTTACAGTAAATACTCTTTCTGCTTCACTCTGCAAGCGCGTTTTAATCTACTTCGAAAAGATGGCCTACCCTTGTTACATTTGACACCTGTTACAATTGACACCGGTCTCCCCTATGTCAAAACTAATAAGTAAAAATCTTGTCTGGCCATCACAATACCTCCTGCCATTTACCGCCCGAGTCACAAAAAAGACTAAGCTAATCATTCTGTTACATTCGTCACATGTATTCAAATACCCTAATATTTGTAATGTAATGAAAATATAATGACTTTCGAAACTATAATGATTTACTGAGAAATTTATTGATCTATTCAATATTCTTGTGGTAATTAAAATGTTGCCCACTCCTAATTACCATTTTATTATTTATACCATGTATGACAATAGCGCATAATGAAGATTTTACGAAACTGATGATTATCTCTTCTCCGAACATGATCATCAATAAAGTGTAAAACATGAAGGTGAAGTAAATTTTTGCTTGTAACTTACACTCCCATTATTCGCGGCATTCTTTCTCTCTGTGGATTTACGACTGGTCGATGATGAAGTACAGTTTTTATTGCTTTTCCATATCGTCGAGGCGTCGATTCTGACTCTGACTGAGTCTGAATAAGGTTCTCATATTGAGAATGTTAGAGCTCTGGACGAATTACGTGTCAACAAGATGGTGAATTGTTTTTTGTTCCATGTATCTAAGAGCTATTTTCAATTAAAGATTAATTCTGCTGTGGTCGCAAGGAATCGGGAGTACAGGGGCCTTACTAGTCGACAAGTTACAAGTGACAAGTGTACAAGTGACAAGTTCTAGTAATTTCTGTTTCAAGAATAATTTTTGACTACTTGTCAGTTTTCCAATATTACTAGTGTATTTTTACAAGTTGACAAGTTTGAAACCATGGTCTCATAGGTTTCATAGTAAATGTAATATGCAGACACCTTTGGCTTAAATATATATTTTAACCAAATTAAAAAGTGTGCGTTTTAAAATAATTTAATTTTATACACATTTTGCCATTCAACCCTTGCAATCAACGAAAGTAAAGCAGGTGAAATTATAATGATTTGAAATTATATTTAATATAGCAAAAATGTTGTT
This sequence comes from Harpalus rubripes, assembly GCA_963082715.1. Classification (NCBI taxonomy): domain Eukaryota; kingdom Metazoa; phylum Arthropoda; class Insecta; order Coleoptera; family Carabidae; genus Harpalus; species Harpalus rubripes. The sequence continues at coordinate 59,874,232 of OY720454.1, forward strand.
AAATTGGCGTTTTTTCGGGAAATTGAAGAACATAAAGACATTCTAATTGGCGCTTTTTCCACAAATTTAACAAAAAATATGAAATGCGAAAAATAGAAATTAATCTATGCAATATTGCCGGGATCAGGGATTTGTTAACAAATCCCTGGCTAGGATATGTTATGAACAGTGGTAAATGCTTTTGTTATAGACTCACAATAAAACATTTTCTCTATTTATTTAAACATAAACTCATTTTCATATTTTCTTTTAAAATTTTAATTAGATTAATACATTTTTTTTTAATATTGGAATAATTGCTCCCTTTTAAATATTGATATAGTCCATTTCCCCGAAACGAGAGAAATTGGAGCTAACCTGGGATCAAGTCATTCTTATCGGTCGATGATGACAAATTTGAATTTGAATCTTCAGATTTATCATCATCGACTAATAATAATGACTTAGTTCCGGTCCCGGGTTAGTTCCAATTTGTATCGTTTCGGCTAAAGGACTATATCGAAAAGTATTAAATTATTAAATGCCTCAATTTTTATGAAGACAATCTAAATCGTTCATACTTTTGTTCAATATATTCGTAGCACAATTTTCTTATAAAAATTCTAGCCCGTTGAAAATGAACATGAACATCTTCCTCTTTCGAATCACTGGACCACATGTTTTTTACATTACATAAGAAAATTCCTATAATTAATTGTCATAAAGATTTCAACTGTCAACTTGTAATTTTAAAATGACCAATCTTTCATTCATGGTTACTGTTAACTTTGTAAAATACTAGTAGTAAAAACCAGTAAATATTTTTTGAAACGCTACACTTGTAAACTGCAAAAATACACTTGTAGAAACGGACTAGTTTACTTGTCACTTGTAATTTACACTTGTAGGTTTTTGAAACAGAAACTTGTCAAATTATTCGTTTGACCAGTTCTACAGTAGTAATTTACAAGTATAGAAGTTTTATGAAACAGGGCCCAGGTTGTTGTTTAATAATTAACTGGACTATTTATTCTTAACTTATATCGAGAATTTTCTTTTGTTTCAAAATGTAATAATTTATTCTTCGATATTAATGTTGTCCCCTTAAAAGTATTCCCCTTTAGATATAATGCACTTTCACGGGTTGTCTAAAAAATCTGACCTTCGGCTGGAAAAAAAATATTGCATACCGGACGGGGGTGGGACCCTAATCCCCTTCAAAGTGGGCCGTTTGTGCCTCTACACATTTAGACCACCGATCCTTCCACTGATGGGAACACCTGTGGAAGCCTTCTTTCCGAAAGGTCTACAGCTTCGCCGACGCATTCCGCATTATCTCTTCTCTACTCTCAAAGCGGGATTCTTTCAGTGGACTCTTTAATTCCGGAAACAACCGGAAGTCGCAAAGAACCATGTCTGGGGAGTTAGGGGAGCTTGGCGAACTACAGAAATTCCATTTTCGCCAAGAAAGCCTAGATCAGGTGCGATAAATGAGCTGGAGCACCGTCATGAAGCAACTGCCAGTTTTTCGCCGTCCACAGGTCTGATCTTTTGCGTCTAACTCCATCACGAAGACGACAGAGAACTTCTTCTTTATCACTGTCCACTCCACGGCTATCAAAGAAGATAGTCACTATCACCTTGCTTCGAACCTGTCGCGCTTTTTTCGGCCTTGCAAACGAGGGATGCTTCCATTGCGATGACCGTGGTTTTGTTTGAATAATTGTTTCGCTTTGGCAGTCGCCAAGCATTTGACAAAATTTGATGCAGCATCTCAAGCAGCGAATGACGCATCCGATGGCGAAACGAAAATTCAGCCATGCAAATGAAGGTATCCCCGTCTACTGTGGAAAGTGGCGTCGCTCTACTGTCTTTATTTTGTGCGTAAAAATTGAAGGTCGGATTATTTTTAGATAGACCTCGTATGCTAAAGTTGTTTCCAATTTGCAAAACACTTGTGAAATACACTTTGTGGTATAACCTTCAATTCATTCAGCAATTTTGCCTGTTATTACTTTATGCTTGCAAAACGTTGCCCTTTATGTACTCTTCATCTTCGTAATAAAAAAAATCTGATGTGGCCAGCACATTACCTTCCGTCAGTTCTATGTATTTTGTATTAAAAATGTCATACAAAAAGTTCCTTGCAAAAGATTCTATTTCCTGTACATTACCTTAAGGCAGTTGTATGTATTTTATATAAATTCTATTAAAAGATCCTATATTTCCAGCAAAATTATAATACAAACATACTATCAACTACACTTCACACTGACACCTTTCAATCAGAATTTTCTTAATATAGCAGCTGTTTCCAGAGTTATAGCATAGCAGGCTAATATATGATATTTAAATTCTTTATAATTTTTTAACTCTTTATCCATTTAATATAAAGTATAAAATGCATTCATATCGTATAGAGAATAAAATCATCTTTAATATTTATAATAACATTAAATGTGAAAAAATGATATTTAACATCGTTTTTTTCAAGAAAAACTGTTAAAAACGGTATTTCCGGTTGACCAATTATAACCAGAATTTAATCAGCTCTTCACATGGATGTAACGAAGAGGTATACGAAAGAATTATAATTTTTGGAATTGTAGTATTAGAGTTATCGCATTAGAAAATTTTGTCACACACAGACACACACACGCACACACACACACACACACACACACACACACACACACACACACACACGCACACACACACACATCCACACACACATACAGACATCATCGTAAAAATAGTAAAATCGTATTCTAGGGACCCTAAAACGTGCTTATTCATCAAAAAGTCACCACCGAATTTTTTGACCAAAGACAATACCTTCCTTACCTAAAGGTGACGGAAGGTAAAAAGTTACACCCTACCTACATCCTAGCGTTATATTATATTCAAAGTTTGTCACATTTCATTGATGGTTGATATGCTGGGTTTGAACGCTCGGTTCTGTTGTCTTCTTCCACGCCTACACGGCTCTCTTTAAAACATTTGTTCCTACCATATATAAACCCTTGGTTTCGATCTAGCTTCGCCAAAAGCTGTGATGTTTTTTTAAACCTAAATTGGTGGATTGTGTCATGTTACTCGACCTGGTTGTTCGGTTAGGAGGCCGCCAACTTTTATATAGTGGAAACGGGCTGGGTTGAAACCACAAGAATGGTTATAAAAATGGAATAAAGGGCACCACGTAATTTTTAACACAAAATTACAAAAAGGACGGTACAATCGAGATATAAAGTTTATATTACCTACCGTGACTGTTCTTTCCTGAAAACGACTGAGGATCGAGAAATAAAAGAAGGATTCATTAATGTTACTTTTGATTATAATTGTACAATAATGCAATAATAAAAATAATAATAGCAAAAACCAATATTGTAATAAAAGTAAGTGTACAATGTATTGTGGAGTCTCATAACCCAGTTTCGGGTGCAAGTATAAATATTTACGCGGTGCGTCGAGCGGGCCGTAAACAAGTCAGTTAGATCACGCGCACGTTCCCGAAAGTCTTGACAATGGGCAACAATGCAATCAAATAATATCAAGAATACCACTTTATATAAAATAATTTTCCAGCATTTCCACAACTTCACTGCACTTTATACCAATTTTTAACACAAAATGTAATGCAGATTTTTTGTTCCGTCATTTTTAAATAAAATAATCACCGAAATTGTCAAAATGTTTCGTCAACATGAAGCTGTCAAACACAAACTACGCATCAAATATGAATGAAACCTGACATGGCTACAGTTGTTACTTTTTTATCATACATCGTATGTCGGACGTAAACGTTCAAATAAACATCTCTGTGACTATTTTTAGTTCCTGGATGTTGAAAAACACTGCGGAGTCCGATATCACAACATTAAATGTCACAAACAGCAAAACGCGTGCGTTAGATCGCATTCGTGACTTTAATAACTTCATATCGCTATAAAATGATACAATTTTCTATTGCTGCATGCACAAATATTTACTTTTACTTACACAGTTTGACTCATAATTTTTAATTTATTGTTTACTCGGCAAGTAGATAGTAAATAAAATAAACGATAATGTATTAAGAAATAGTTTTTCTGAAAGTAATTAAACAGGTGTTTAGAAAAAAAGTTGTTGAGTATAGGATGTCTCATTTTCGATGTTTTTTTAAGGTATCTCGGGTAATATTAATGATAGAGCGAAACCGTTTGCACATTGCAGGGTCAACTTTTCGAGATAAGTTTAATAGTCACTACAGGAATTTTCGATCTTCTTTTGTTTCTGAGCTACAGGCAAAAACTCGTTTTTCGCTCATTTTGAAAATATATCATATCTTATTTATTATGATAGAGAAAAAATGTTTTTCTACAGTCTATATACAAAGTAGCCATTTGCGCTCTCTTTTGTCAACGCAAAATGTCACTTTGTCGCTCTAGAGCGACAAAGTAGAAAAACGCTCGCTCCTCAAATTTCTAACTATATAATGTTGAGAAATGTTACTTGGTTACATTCGTAATGGAAACGTTTAGTCAGGAATTAATGACACTGTAGTTACACATTACCCACTTACATAACCAAACAAAATGCCGCACTGTTGTGAAAATAAAATAGGGCATTCATTTACAAAAACGAAAGTATAAAATGCTTAGATTAGATTGAAGCAATAGCTCAAGAAGAATGGAAAATACCGATAAGTAAAAATAAATAAAAAATAAATTTTTGTTATGGTGGAGGACCCCATTGTGGCGACTGTAGAAAAAATCTTGTGTGTGTTTCGAGCGCAAATGGACATTGTCGATTTCGAGAGAATGCATCGCTCCTGCGTCGCGCGGCAACAACCTCTCAATCGACAATGTCCCATTTTGCGCTCTTAATACACAAATAGCTATTTTATAAAAAAATTACCGTTTTTTAAATAGAATAAAATGGCGTAATTAGATTTTTTGAAAACTTAATAATTCTCGAGATATCACACAAACTTATGATTTTTTAAATGGGAACCTATGTTGAAAATAGTCTCGTCTTTTTGCTTATAAACTTTTCAATGATATATAACAAGTCTACAGTCTTTTGTTTTAAACATTAATAAAAGACGAATTATTAATTTGAGGTGAAAATATTGGAAATTATTAAGCAACAAATGAAATAATTTATTACAAATCATCATTTGTTTATTTTGATTCAATATCTATTAATTTTGTTCTCAAAATTATTCTTAACCAACTATTTTTGGGTTAGTTAAATTACTATTTATCGACGTTACAGTTGGCTTTGACATGATCCGAACAAAATGGTTTAATATGCTTTTGAAGTAAATAAATTGAAAAAATGAGTAAAACTGAAACAAATACTATTGGAAATATGCGAATGATGATCTGGAATAGATTTTTTCATTTGTTTCTTAATAATTTCCAATATTTTCACCCCAATAAATTAATAATTCGTGTTTTATTAACGTTTAAAACAAAAGAATGTAGACTTGTTATATATCATTGAAAAGCTTATAAAATAAACAAAAAAATTAGACTATTTTTAATATAGGTTCCCATTTAAAAAATCAATAGTTGTGTTATATCTCGAGAATTATTAAGTTTTCAGAAAATCTAATTACGCCATTTTATTCTACTTAAAATACGGTAAAAAATTTTTAAAACATTTTTTCTCTATCATAATAAATAAGATATGAGATATTTTCAAAATTAGCGAAAAACGAGTTTTTGCCTGTAGCTCAGAAACAAAAGAAGATCGAAAATTCCTGTGGTGACTATTATAAACATTTCTGGAAAAGTTGATCCTGGAATGTGCAAATGGTTTTGCTCTATCTTTAATATTACCCGAGATACCTTAAAAAACATCGAAAATGAGACCCTGTACAATTGCCGAAATGTAAAAGTTAAACATTAACAGAAAAATATGTATAGTTGTGAACAAAGATACTCGTTAGCATATCTTTATAAATGGAATAGACAACAGTAACTATGCATTAGCATTTTGTATAAATTATGCTAATACACACGTCAATAATTATACTTGCTATCAATCATTTGTTAAACATCTATCATTTGTTCAATAATTCGTTGTTAGATCAAATGTCAATTTGTTCGATTAACTGTATGGGTAATTATTTCCTCCAATCATATGCAGAAGCTTTTTCCGTGATCATATCAGACATTAAACACTTCAGAAGTGGCTACTTAACAGATTTATCTCTTATTTGCTTTCAAATTGTGATAAGGGACATAATTATGTCACCGTAATGTATAAGTTCGTGTTTTTAATTCGGCCATTTATACACAAATAGCCTAGTAGTGCAGTTATCGTTTTGAGAGATCTTTAAACTTTGAAGGCAAAAGTTGTCTTGTTTATCTGATTTGATTATGTGTGAAGAATTTTATTTATTGTCAATATATTCAAAATGGCGGTGACATTTTTACAAATTATGGAACCTTGAGTCATCTTTCACTTCATTCATATTCATAAATCGATGTTTGTAAGGTTTATAATAAATAAATTTCAATGGCAGAAAACTATCTCCAGTTAAAATTGTTCTTTATAATTTAAATAAATTTATAATAATTATATTGGTGAATTTGTCAAAATTTTTAAATTAAAATGTATTTAAGTATCAAAAATATAAATAGTGATTCATAAAGCCGAATAGCTTGGTTTGAAATAAAAAATATCTGATCCCGCCATTTAATTTTTATTAATTTAAATATACATACCTACATATTTATTTATGCTGGAAACTGTATTATGTTCCCTTCCATATTACTATTGTTCTATATATTATTTTCATTTTAAAATGTTACTATTATTAATTTGAAATTATTAGTTTTTTGACAGTTACATACATGTGGGTTCTGAACTGTGTAACCAAGGAGTTTTGTTAAAAGAGTAGGTTGCAGAATTTAAATTATAGATAATTTTATAATTTATTCATAAAATATAAGGAAAAATTTAATGCAAACCTGTAGAAAATTTGATAATCTTTAATTTGTATAATAACATATCTCAGCATTTGAAAGTATTTTCGAAGAAAAACTATTTTGAGCTTCAAGTAAAGTGCAATTTAGAATATTAGAATAAGGTAAACAGACATACAAGGTTTCAGAAATTGTCTGAATGATAGTATTTGAGATACAGGATCCACAAACACACAGACACCATCGTGAAAGTGTTAATGTGACAAGACGAGGGTAAGCACAATAACAGATAAATAACTTTTTATAAACTCTTCTAAATTATAGTTTCAATATTCATATTTTAACTCTGTTTATCTATTTAAGTCAAAATTCAGTTTAGAAATTCTTATCATATTGATAGTCACGACATTTATTTGTTGATCTTAGGTTTTAGAAATTATTATGTATACGTGCCCTAGCCTATGCATCCCGTTCCCTTAAGATAATCCTATCCTGGAGATAGCGTTTTTGTTTTAAGTCAGTCGGTATTAGTTAGCCATGGGATAAACATGGGAGAGTTGAATTTAGATACTCAAGAGAGTAACATGTAATAGTCGGTTTAGAGACTCGTGAGAGTAAACATGTAGAAGAGTTTTAGTACGTGGCGTCGGAAAGACGTGTTTTGGTTTGGACATGTAGTGTCCTTTAGTTTGGGGCGACGCTCGCCCGCTGTGTTACAGAATGTAACAGTTTTGTTAGCTATGTTAGGCTTAGTGTTAATTAATAATCATGTAAATAAAAGTTTAGTTATTTAAATAAACCAAGTATTTGTTCATGTCCGTAGTGTTCATCAGCGTAAAGTGTAAAAAGTGAAGTGTCTGTGTGTTTTTTTTCTTCTCACAAGCCGTGGACGCCAGCCATCAAAGCGTCCACCAGTCCGTAAGTGTATCATCGTTGGGAATCATCATCCTTAGCATCATTATCAGTCAGCTTCAAAGACCCCCCCTCGTGTTACATTAAAATTGGATTCTAGGGACCTTAAAACGTGGTCATTAACCAAAATATTGATATGCGATTTTTAACAAGATCCCTATACCTCCCTTACCAAAAGTAGTGGGAGGTAAAAGAACTTGGCTTGTAAATTCAAAATTTTACAAACTTCAAACTTGGCTTCATTTGAGCACAAGCTTAATGAAAGCATGGGCTTGAAATCTCAAGCTTTTTAAATTTTAAGCTTGGCTTGTTTAAGTTTATAAAGGGTTTTCAGACTTTTCCAACTTTGTAAACGATAATTCTTATTAATACTTTTCAGAAGCTTGTTTTCAACCAAGCTACTTGATCGTCCAAGGCTCAATTTAAGTTCAATTTCAAGCTTTTTAAAATGCAAAGTTTACCTTAGATTGGTTTGATTTTTCACACCTTTCCAGTCATCAAGCTTCAATGTTTCATAAGCACTGTAAGTTTCTTGTTGATTTTGAATCACTTATTCCCACAATTACTAAATGTTGATATTAGTTGTTCTTGCATATTATAATTATCCTTATCTAACTAAAATTAAACCCTACAATCCCTGTGAAATGTTCCTGAAATAAAATTTGCCCCGTGGGGTAGATTAATGACGTACAGAGAGGCTGTCAGGTCGAATGAGTGAGCAAACCGAGTAGAGTAAGCGACCGAGTCACAGAGCACGTGATACGTAGTGCAGATGCACTGAGCGCGTTCGTTGCCAACCAGAGCGCGAAACGCAGATCCCTGTAAATGTTCAACTTGTTCTACATATAAACTTGAAACGTACAACAGCAAATAATACAAATATTCTGCGTAGAAGCTGAATATGATTAAGAACAGTTGTTTATTAATTATTATTGTGGTGTTTGTTATAAATGAAACATCTTTAATAGTACATTAAAACACAAGTATCATAAGGCAATCTGTTAACGTACGAGTCCAAGTTTGGAAAACGAGCCGCCAGGCGAGTTTTACAAAGGACGAGTGCGTCAACAGGCCTTATGATACATGTTTTTTATACTATTTTTTCTATTGAGGTAATTTTACAATTAGATTTTTTAAAAAAGGACTTGTCAAAAATATGAGTTGGTGTCTTTTTTATCAGTTATGTTGGTAGCGTTTCCCGCTAAAAATTGAAATTTCACATTTTGACAGTTTGTGAATCTTGTGATTTTGTCTGATTGTTTACATTAAAACATTGTATCAAGCATTCTACAATAATTATGAAAGAGGAAAACCAATACATACAATGAACTCGAAGGTTTATTAATGAACCATCCTGATTTGACATATCGGTAGTTCGTGTTGGTTATTATCATAAATAAAACTTGAATATAGGATTGAAGGACGTTACGTGGACCATCATGCCTTCTTATTAAGAAAACAACATATAAATAAAACTCTTTAAATAATGAAATACTTTAATGAACAATTTATTGATTTAGACTTTTTCATATTTGTTTGCTAGTAGCCGCCACAAATTGAGTAGACAGTGTCAACATTTCCAAGTAACGTGCATCATACATTTCGTAACCTGCCTGGAATAACAATACATTCAATTCAAAATTGCATTACCATAAATATTTCAACACAAATAATTTACCATTTTGAGGTTATCTGTCAGTTATGAAAACATGACTACCACCTCTAGAACATGAAAGGCGCCAAAAACAGTACGTTTATAGATTTTCTAAACATCGTGTTTTCAGTGATAAAAAGTGCTTTTATAGAAACATAAGAACACCGAAATAGAAAAATAGTATTATATACTTTTTATTAACCCAGAACGTGATGTTGCTTCAACTACTCTAAACTTACAACTGCCAAAAGCCAAAAAAATACAAAAACAGGTAAATTTAATTAAATGAACCAATTGAGAATCCAGTGATTCTCAAAACTTTATACCCATATATTACAATTATTATTATTATTTTATTAAGACCCATTATTCCCTTGCGGGACATAGGGTAAGAAAAATACATTTCATTTCATTACATACAGTTGTATGATTATATTGTGTCTGTATATTTTTTCCAGCCTTCTCGGTCCTGTGTTGTGGTATAGTTTTCTTCGTTTCATCAAAGACGGTTCTTCTCCATGTTGCTCGGGGCCTGCATCTTGATATCTTTCCTTGTGGTTTCCTTTCTAATACAGCATGGCTTGGTGTAGTTTTAGGTTTCCTCAAGGTGTGTCCTAGCCAACCGTATTCCCTTTTTTTATTTCTTTGTGTATATTTTCCTGGCCAGTTCTTTGCCATAGTTCTTCATTTGATATGTAGTTTGGCTACCAGATTCCAAGTATGTTCCTTAGGCATCTGATTGTAAGGGTTTGAAGTTTTTTCTTTAGTGCATCGGTTAACGCCCATTGTTTATTAATAATGAAATCAAATTAGAAAAATAAAGTGTTGCTTTTCTGAAATCGGATATCAAGGTTCCAGAATTTGTAATTTGACCATTAGGAAGGTACTTTACCATCAGTACTCTGTTCGTGTTCCGAAAAAACAGAAGCCAATGTACGATCAGTGGCGTATCCAGGACCCATGGTAAGTGGGGCTTGCTATATACCTATTAGTTATAGGTATACTGCCCATTGCCTATTTGCTTACTTTCAAAGAATTTTGTATTAAAAATAAGGTCGGTTAACTATAGAATATCTATGTACTAAAGCTCGATCCTACCACCTCTAGTTAAAGTGACAGTTTTTAACTATTACTATTAGTTAAAAATTAAACTGAAGGTTAGAAGCGATGCGACCAATAATTTCAATTTCCAATTAGCTCTAATCAAAGGTAAAAACAATTTTGCGACATAATCGTTGGTTATCACTAAATGTCACTTTAACCATTATTTAATAATTAAAATAAAGGTTAGTAGCGATTCGAGCAACAGTTTTAACTTCCAGTTAGATCTAACCAAAGATGTTAAGAACAATTTTACAACATAACTGTTGGTTAACACTAACTGTCACTTTAATTCTAAGTGGTAGGAGTGGGCCTTGCATTATCAAACCAAATAAAAAATGACAGTTTGTTCATTCTTTATTAATAATAAAAATTACAGTGAACATAAGAACATACATTATAGATTATGATGAAAAATGAAAAATTATAGATTAGTAAGGACCATGTACGCACTTCATTAAAACAGAAAACTAATTGTTGACTTCTAACATTTCATTATAATTACAAAACGATATTTATTTTTCTACATTTTTTGGAAAATTTCTAGAAATACCTCTATATCAATAGGATTTTTTATATTATACCCGAGAGCTACACCATTAAGCCACTCTTATGCCATTGTACTTCTTGAAGAAGTATTCAAATATGTATAAAATGATCAATTTAAATACATATTTTCAAATCACTGGACTTTAAGCGGGGGGTGGGGGGGGGGCTTGAGCCCCCTGAGCCCTCCCCTGAATACGCCACTGTGTACGATTGTTTTCCGTTGTACCGTTTTGCGCCACCAGACGGAAAATTTTATCTACGATTGCGAATATAACTCATATTTACACCATTTGGACTATGATTCTTTTTGGCAAGAGCTCTTCAGTTGTGCATCTAATAAACCTATTAAAATAATGTATAGATATTGATGGCTCATTGATTGCAGTTTGATATAAATTTGAATAATTAAATGCAAGAGAACTTGTCCAAATTCCAGAACGAGATGGCTATGCATTTCGCAAATTTCTTCCAGAATCTATTATTAATTCCCATCCTCTTTAGTCCAATTACAGTAGCCACCTTGCCTTTATTTACAATTCACACTCCTTTTCTTGTAGGATCCTCCTTTTAGCTTATCATATTAAGCTCGTTCTACACTTTAATTACCAGATATAATCTCGGTGTATCTTGTTAATTATTTCCTGCGCGGTATACTGACTACCTGGGCGAACTCTAGTTCTCTAACTCCGACTACAGCAGGCAAGCTGCGCGCCGCAGAATTAATGTGATTGTTACGACTTTGCCCACAGGAGCACCGACACAGACTCACTGTTTATTTCACGTTTCTCGCCTCGTAAAACCACCTAGGCAGCGACAAGAAAGAAAAAAGATATAGTGGAAGGATTGAGGAAATTAGGTTGGGTGAACTGATAACGTATGTAACGAAAGTTTTCGGAAAGTTAGACTTCCATCAAATAGAAAGAAATTTTTCTTGACATAAGGGGTTGTTCCTGTGAACTAAGGGTGAGAAATTTAATATTACAACACTAATAGACGATCATTATCTTCAGTGCGACGCATTTTTTAATAGCTTGTCTCATATTTCTCTGGACGATGTTGTGACAAGACGAGAGTAAGCGCAATAACAGATAAATAACTTTTTATAAACTCTTTTAAATTATAGTTTCGATAATCATATTTTAACTCTGCTTATCTGTTTAAGTTATAAATGTCAAAATTCAGTTTAGAAATTCTTTTCGTATTATGACAGTCACGACATTTATTTGTTGATCTTAGTCTAGAAATTATTATGTATACGTGCGTGACTTTGAATGCCCTATGCACCCCGTACCCCTAAGATAATCCTGTCCTGAAGATAGCGTTTTTGTTTTTAAAGATAGTTGACATTAGAGAGTCATGGGATAAACATGTAGGAGTCGAGATTAATTCGTCGAGTCGTGAAGACGTGTCTTGTTTTTGGACATGTAGTGTCTTTTAATTTTGGGGCGACGCCCGCCCGCCGAGTTACAGAATGTAACCTATTAGTAATGGCTTCGTTATAGATGTATTAGTTTAATCATGTAAATAATGTTTAGTTAGTTATTAAAACACAAATATTTGTTCATGTCCGTAGTGTTCATCAGTGTAAAGTGTAGAAAGTGTATGTATGTTCTTCCTTCTCTTGAGTCCTTGTCAAGAAATCCTTCTCACGAGTTCCTTCTCACGACGTTCCTTTTCACGAAATGCTTACCAGTCAGTTAGTGTGTCATCGCTGAAGTAATCACCAGTAAGCAGTATTAGTATCATCATCAGACACAAAAGAAGTAGTAGCAGTCAGCTCTTCCGCATCCCCCTCGTGTTACAATGTTAAATCTATTTCCCAGATAGTCAGAAATATTCTTGTCTGTAAGTGTTCTTCGTTTTGGTATACCCAGCCATTATTGTATATTTTACTGCTAATAAATGCCCAAAAGTTTTCAATCAGTCGCACCTGATGAACATTTGGGGAATTATACACTCTCTTTGTGTTTTCTATAAAATGTTGACTCCTTAATGCTTTGCAGCATCTGGCGTTTCGCTCAAACTGGACCGCTGTCAATTTGACTACATTATATTATTTCTTTTTCGAAATTTTAAATCATTTCTGATCAAAAAATGGCGTATGCTAGAAATTAAAGAAAAACTAAAAATGCATCCTTTAAGTTTTGCTCAGTTTTTCTCAACCAACATTTTCGCTGTTGGAAGAAAAAATATAAGCGCGTGAGTCAAAATAGACAAAAAACCTAACCTAATCTAACCTATCTTAACTTAACCTAATCTAATAGTATATTCCGTACCTTAACCACGACCGTGGTTATGATTTTCTTGAGGTTCACGTGGTCAGGTTATGGTTATTGAAAAGTGGTTGTGATTCTGAACATCTTGGTTAATTTGTGTCGGTAAAGCAGGGAGCCACCGCATCATTAGAAATAAGTGACAACGTAATTCTATTTGTCTATTTTATACTAACGTAAATATTATACATATCAGTATATATTAATAATAATTATATGTTTGTACAGTTGTTGACATGTGTCAAATTTATTTTACACAATAAAATTTACTGCCACGAACATCGGTGGAGTAATTTATTCTGCAGATTTACTTAGCTAGTATTTTTACCTTCCGTCACCTTTAGGTAAGGAAGGTATTGTCTTTGGTCAAAAAATTCGGTGGTGAGTTTTTGATGAATAAGCACGTTTTAGGGTCCCTACAATACGATTTTACTATTTTTACGATGATGTCTGTATGTGTGTGTGTGTGTGTATGTATGTGTGTGTGTGTGTGTGTGTGTCTGTGTGTGACAAAATTTTCTAATGCGATAACTCTAATACTACAATTCCAAAAATTATAATTCTTTCGTATTCCTCTTCGTTACATCCATGTGAAGAGCTGATTAGATTTTGGTTATAATTGGTCAACCGGAAGTACCTTCATTTGAAGATTTTAACAGTTTTTCTTGAAAAAACGGTGTTAAATATCATTTTTTCACATTTAATGTTATTATAAATATTAAAGAATTATTTATTCTCTATACGATTTTAATGCATTTTATACTTCATATTAATTGGACATAGAGTTAAAAAATTATAAAGAAATTAAATATCATATATATTAGTCAGCTTTGCTATAACTCTGGAAACAGCTGCTACATTAAGAAAATTCTGATTGAAAGGTGTCAGTGTCAAGTGCAGTTGACAGTATGTTTATGTTATAATTTTACTGGAAATATAGGATCTTTTGTTAGAAACTTTCTGTATGGAATTTACATACAACTGCCTTAAGGTAATGTACAAGAAATATAATCTTTTCCAAAGAACTTTATGTATGACATTTATATCAAATACATAGAACTGACGGAAGGTAATGTGCTGGCCACATCAGATTTTTATTCTTATTTTGACGAAAATCTCTGGAATAAACTATGTTACTTCAGGAGTAAATTTTACTTTGCTAGTGCTTTACTTATCCATCTTTTATAGTACTGGGTATTAAACTATGAAATATAACGCTATAATATATTAATAAATAACTAAGAACTACGCTAAAGAATCAAAAATCACGCTGCACTATAAGTCAGACCTTATGTCACACAGTTGTCATTAAAGCAATCATTGACAGATACATTTGTTTTTTTTTTCATCATCTTTCCAGTTTTGTCATTGGCTAATGTGGGTACGTTCGGCATTAACATTTTGAGCGCTCAGAGCCGTCGATTGCGTTCGGCATTAACATTAGAGCGATCTGTAGCGTTCGGCATTAAACTCGCTAAGCATATTGAGCTCGCTCTGTGTGCTCGGTGACCAAGCGCCGAGCACACGGAGCTCTCAAATCTGAGCATGCGTATAAGCCTTTAACTCAACTGTCATGTGGCATGTCAGTTAAAAATTTCATTTCCCCTTTAAAAACTAGCAACTCAGAACTTAAACCGGAGGAGGGTAGTTCTCAGAATTCTGTACCGTGCTCTCGCCTAATAGTTCTAAGATATTTTGACTCATTTATAGCAAAAAGTTTTAAATATGAACAACAATTTATTTACATGTACTTTATGTTCATTTACAGTTAAAGCATGTTTTATAGAAACATTACAAAAACATGTTGAAAATGAACATAAAGATGTAGAATATAGGGAAGTTAGAAATAATATTTTGTACAAATTACTCAATATTCATATAACCTTTTTCATAAAGCTTGTACGAACGTAATTTCATTTTTACCTACTAAGAAAACTTATAAAAATATAATATTTTAACACTTATGTGAAAAACTATTAATTCATTAATACGCGTTTTACTCCTGTACTATTCCTCTTCCTAGTTGCATATTTGTGTATTATAATTTCCCGCTTAACATATGAATCTGGAGCGTTCGGCATTAGCATTAACATCTGTGAAATCCGTCACGTGAGCTAGGAGCTCTGAGCAATCCGTAGATTTCAATGCCGAACGTACCCTGTATATCTGATGCCACAGACTGTAATTTGGCGCCAATTCAAAAAGTATATTTTTAAACTGCTACTGTGCTTAATATATACAGAAATTTGAACAGAAAATCATATTTAATAATACTGTAGAACGTACTTATTCGAATTTTAGATGAAAAAATATATGTTAATTTTTTTTGCAACACCTCATTATGCAATAGTTATTTTCTTTTAATTCCTACATGGGAGGCCAACTTCACCGGGATCCTTATTAATGAAGAGTTGATTAATTTGTTTCTGAAGTTTTCCATTTGATTATTTGGGAATAATTATGTTAGCTATAAAGAATTTATTGTAAGTAAAGATTACAAACTTCATTGCCTTTAGCATCGTATTATTTTTCCTTCAAATCAAGTTAAACATCTTAAAAAAGGAACAACAATTCCAGAACTCCGGGACAAATTTTGCAAATCCTTTGCCGTTTATACTTTTATAGTCGGTAATATTTCGTTGAAATTTGCAAATGTAGCACGGAGAGTATAGCACGGCACGTTGTTCGTCGGTAAGAAAATTCAATATGATTTATTCAGTGTGCTTTACACGATGTTAAGGAACAGCCGCTCTGCTGGAATCCGGAATCGGAACGTTTCCAGTTTTCACAATTCCACTGGAACTTTCAAACAGATGATGTGTTGAAATTCATACTCGGAGAGAATTGATGGTGCTCAATTTAAAAAATAAATGGAGAGAGAAATGACTCTTTCACTTCTTCCGCTTGTTGTCCTGGAGGCGACAAACAATTAACAAAATAAATATGCTAAGACGATTTGTGTTTGTTGTTTATTTGTCGAAACTAATTTGGGAAAGTTTTACGAAGAAATTAAAAAGGCAAATTTAATTAATTTTTCCGTTGTTACATCCACATTCATTTAAAATATAAAAATTAGTCATTGTATTTATTTTTAGATTCTTCCCAGATATACATACCGGGTGTCTACTTTTTATAGTTCATAGGATATATAATACTATAATTTTCATATGGCTGTAAATTCTGCCCTTTTCGTTTTAGAACTAAAGTGCAAATACAAAAATGTTCAGAATTAATAACTGCATCAAATGAGCCTAAATTTATTGATTTAAGATATAATACAGGTGACTCACAACTCGCGCCCCAGACGAAACTGGCACTTGCCGACGACAATAGGTTGCCAACAAATAGAAGATAATAATAACGGAGTTACAAGACTTTTTAATCCACCAATCCCGGAAGGATATCTTGAGGTGTGATGATATTACAAAATAAAACTGGTTGCTAGGTTTTAAAAATACTACTAGTGAGTTACAAAATTTGTTTGACTTACTGTAATTTGGACACTTTAGAGTTGACTTTTCACTGTCAACAAATTTAGGTTAGCGAAGGTGTCATCCGAGATCATCATTTATATCGTACAGTGCAACGTGTTGTAGCAGCTGTGTAAAATGTGTTAAACGAAAATATTATTGTCATTTGAATTCTTTGAGATTAAAACAACAAATGGTGGTTCTAAATTTAATTTGACACTGAAATTTTTCGAAAACTACAGTCGCCCACACATTTTAAAGAAGATTTGATTTATATAAAACCCTAGTAACGTAAAATTACGGCAAACACACGTTAAAGGTGTAGGTCTCTGATTGGTTAATTTTAGATTTTTTTTCTTTGAAATTACACATCCGAGTGCAGTCTCGTGTTTCCTCATTCGCTCTGGGGCGCGAGTTGTGAGACACGCTGTAGGTTCTTGTCATGAGATAAACGAAGAATAAAATATGCGTCTTAACTTTTTTACATGTGCCATGCAAGATAAAACATACAATTCAAATAGTCGTATTGTTTGATTTTGGCATATAAAAGTATATTTATTGATATTTAATTGTTCATATTGTTCCATTGAGTTTTTTCTGCGATGGTAAATGTATCCATGGTTACTGATAAATAAATTATACTGTATTTCAGATTAGAATAGGCTTGGGGGCGCTGTGGAGTCAGCCTATCGTACACCCATAAAACTTATGAAATAGTTTTGTTGCGTGTATGACATACTTGACAGCTAGCAATGTCAAAATTTGATCAATTTAAGTCTTAATAGTATATGTTCCATAACGCAACCGGTGCGATCAGGTTTACGGTTTTGTGTTCCGTAAGTCCTGAAATTATTTATCGCTTTCTATTTGGAACGCGGTTCCTGAAAAAAGTTGGTAAAAAGTCGAACCACGGCAACCACGAAATAATCTTGGTTTCTCTGGTATTTTTACCCCCACTACCGCTGCTTTCAAACAACATTACAACAAAATCAAACGATATACGTCAATGTCAAATTTCTAAACCGCATTAGTGGTATTACTAATAATTATTATAGATGTAAGTTTAAAAACATTATCTATATTTGATATATTGTTGGTTGTGGTATTTTTATTGGCAATTAAATGTAATAGAATGTTCAATTTCGTTGTTATATTCAAAGTTATCATTCATTTGGTTAATTTATATTTTTCTTTAGCTGTCCCGAAATAGATGAAAATATTCAGGAACCATGGTGTACCTGGAATCAACTGTTTAATTTTTTTGTGCTATTGCTCATGGCAAGAAACACATGTAAACAATAATTTTGAATTTGTTGGATGTAGATTTTAATTCTGAACATTTTTTGCATGTAAACTTTTGTTCTAAAATTAATAGGGCAGAATTTACAACAATATGAAAATTTTACAACTGTATTTCCTATGGTCCACAAAAAAAAGTCGACACGTGGTATACATACTACATTCACTAATTTATACATACATAAGATCACGCATTTTTCACTTAGTGGAAACAATAATAATAACATCAACCACAAAAATAATCACTCTCTCTTTCAACAACATTCTTACTAACCTGACATCATAAAACAAATATTCTTCATTCTTAACATATTAAAGTGACCGATTTTCGGTAGCGAAATACCGCAACCGGACCACAATATACGAAACAATCATCCTTCGCCACACATTCCTGTCTAAGCACATTTCTTTCGCCTCGGCCACATTCATAATCGCATTCATACACGCTCTTCTTCTCTTCCCATTCGGAAACTCTCTTTTATCACCTAATCAATCACATCCATCCACTTACCTACTGTACGGCCACGCAATCGAACACCCTCAATTTCACCAAGATATATACGCTTTACAAGCCGTTCACTCTTCATTCTCTCCACATGACCAAACCATCTCAACTGGCTCATTCCTACTCTCTTAACAACATTCTTCGTAACCATATATTCTTCATACACCAAATTATTCCTCACGCAATCCCGTCTTACATATCCACATACACCATATAAATACCTCATTTCCACGTCAGTCACTCTCTTTTTATGCTTTCCCGTCTAAAAAAATATTCCATAGAAAAATTTAATCTAATGAACACATTATCTCACACCATAATAAGTATACAACACATTAAAAAAAATGCATCTCGTAAGGTGCAGAAAACCATCGCGAGTCTAGACTATCGTTTAAAGCTACAACAGACGTCCGATTTGATATGATTTCTAAATAAGTAGAAGACGACAAGGCATAAGGTAATGGCGAGACGAGGAACCAGTTAGCCGTGATAATAAAATTATGCAACGTGAAGATAGCTGCGCTGTGATTCTAGAAGCTGTTCATTAGAATATAGTCAAGGACAGCGGTTCAAAGCGTGCGGACACTATATTATCAATCGCAGCACTCATACTGAATTTTAAGTGTACGAGATTTTGTTCTGAAGCTGGTTTGTCCAATTGAATTGATAATGTTAAAATTATTGTAAATGTACTGGTAATATTTTTTCTTTTTATCTTCTGCTCAAAGAAAGTTTTCTATCATTGCAAAAGACTTTTTCAGTTTTACACCGGGTTCATTTTCCCAGTTTACTATTTTTGAAATCATTATTTTATTCTAACACTAATAGCTGTTCAAATAATGACTAGGTATCCTGCCATATTATCAGTTAAGTTCGGTGACGATTCTGTAATGAATAATCTGGATTCTGAAACATCACTAGAAACTGATTTCCAAATGTTTTGCAAATTCTTCGCAGAGCTGATTACGTTGATTGTTCTAGTTTAGATGACTTTGGGTAAAATCGCGCTAATTATAAAATTTTCAAACCGCAAATTAATACCTTTTTTAATTCCTGAAATTTTTGCGTTCAAACTTGGACTTTAATACCCGGTTTCTCCACAGCAACTTAAGGTGTTGAATTGCTACTTAATTGTAAGTAGGCCTTATATCCCAATTGCGTTGCGCCAGGAAATTTAAATGTGAACTTAACTTATGTCACAAATTACATTGGCAACAGCGTAATTTTGCTCTCTGATTGGTCAATTTAAAATTTTGCGATTCAAAATGAAATACCGGCTGTCAAACGTCAGAGCTGTCATTGTGTTTATCAGTGTTTAAGCTTGTATTCGTTTCAACAATATTCGATATACATTTACGGGATTGCCGTAATTTTGATAAAATTAACGTCGTGGATAATGTGGACGAAGTTGGTTTGTTAGAATTCCGTGACAAATATATAACAGAATTGATTTGTTCCAAATATATTATATTATTTATTTTTAATATTTATATGTGGACCACAGCCAGTCCTATAAACGCAAGCCCTTTTCGTCCGTGACGTGTTCCTGGTATCAGTCTTCATATTCCCACATTTTACATAGGCTTGCCACACCCTCTATATACATTTAATATATGTTCTTTAAATGCTATGGCATGGGGTCTCATGGCCGCGTGCCTGAGTGTCAGGTCGCGAATCTGGGGAACCGGGTTCGATCCCGACCGACGCCAAATATTTCGAATTTTATATGGCACAAAATTGACCCCTGTGGTGCACTATCCACGCCAGCAATGAGTGCCCGAGAGGTGACGCCTGGTAAGCGCCCGCACGGTGTAAATATTTCATACCGAATTGTGTACAAAGCAGATTGGCACACCCAGCAATGAGTAATATGCCGTGATGATATGGCTATGGCAATTATTTTCCAGGTGTTATCTTTTTGAATATTGGAAATGGACATTGATTTATTTATTTTCAATATTCTCTTTAAATTTTATTCTTTTTCGGTATAATTTATTCCTTTCTTCTCCATATCGTTGAATTTAGTTTTCACACTGTAACAGTCCAAAACGAAACAAATTTACCGCGATTTACCGATATGCCAACTGACATATGACACATAAGTCACCGTTTTTTCGACTTTCATTTAAGTGCTACTTACATCTCACATTTTGACATTTTTGCGTGGTGCAACAGTTTAAGGTGGAACTTAGGAATAAGCAACGACTTAAGTCTTAAGTTGCTCTAGAGAAACCGGGCATAAAAGTTTCATTTTTTGAGCAATCAATAACTCAAAATTGGGCGCAGTACATGCCTGGCGACTTCGCAATTCCACTGTAACGACAAAATTTCAAAATTGAATCATAGAAGCAATTACTAGAACAATATAACTACAAATAGTCAAAAATTGCAGGGATTTGAGTATTTTCATTGTGCAAACTCATCTAATACGACAGATTTTAGTGTAAAAGCTTTAAATTAGGAAAATGTAGAGTTGGATACTATAAATTGTACATTTGAGGTTTTATTCCATTTATTATTAATAGTATTCTAATGACAAAAGCTGTTTTCATTTGATTGGGCTTAAAAAACTCATCATTATATAAGAAACAACAGAACTGACTAACAATTAGCATACAAACAGTGCAATAAAATTCGACCATGAGTGAATGGTGATAATTTAGCGTGTATCACATGTGTGCAGTATATCGTATGTGAGTGTATGTACTCGTACATTAGTCCGCAGTTGTAGTGCATATGGAAGTATGCGGACGTGAACACGGATCACTAGAGTTTTTGTAGGCAAATGCCAGGAACTGGCCGTGAGACGGTGACCTTAAGAAGATAAACAAACATTCAAAGAAATTCATTATCGACACACTAGGATAAACAGAACAAATTTTGTAACAATTCCGTATTGTTCGTTGTACATTCGAATTATTAGTTTAAAATTTGGTTTGATTATGAAATTGTTTAAAATTTAAGTGTCTATGGGTACCGTCAAAAAGTACCCGGAATCGCCTAGAGCCAAGCAGGAGATCCCTGGAAGGAAATTTATTTTTCTTGACAGCAGCCACTACTAGGTATGTATAGACCTTTTCAATTTAACGGCTATCTTTTTCTATCGCTGCAAATAGTAAGTAATATGGCGCCAACAACTGCCAGGTGAGCTGTCAAACGAAACGTCAAAATTATTGCAATCATTACAATACCTGTGTTCTCGATGAAAATTTGCATCATTAGACATTTTAGCTTCAATAAAAAGCTTTTGTAAGATCTTTCGACAAGTTTTTTAAATTTTTCTGAAACTTTTCTCACATTTGACGTCAAAAGCTATTAAAAACAAACGCCATGAATGTCTGTTTCTTACAGGCCTATTCTACTAAAAATATGTATAACGATATCGTTGCCATACGACTGTCGCTAAGCATTTGGTTGAACGACTTTAATAACGACAAATGCCAAAAAGGTATTCTACTAATCATATTGTTATCGAGTTATAGTTATGATGAGTTTAACGGGGTCTCTTGGCCATGTGCCTGAGTGTTTGGTCAAGAATCTGGGGAACCGGGTTCGATCCTGACCGACGCCAAATATTTCGAATTTTAAATGGCACAAAATTGACCCCTGTGGTGCTCTCTCTACGCCAGCATTGAGTGCCCGAGAGGTGACGCCTGGTAAACGCCCGCACGGTACAAATATGTCATCATCATTACCGATATCTGCGTACAAAGCAGATTGGCACACCCAGCAATGGGTAAAATGTCGTGATGATATATTTATTTATTTTATTTATTTATGAGTTTAACGATAATATCTAACTTCATGTTGATTTTGACAGAATAAATTTATATTTGTTTTTCAATTCAAATTTGACATTAATTCAAATTTGAAATTTTCATCGTACATAAAATTATTTATTACAGTTTACACGAGGTATGTATATATCTATAAAATGATCAACAATAATATTGCAGATTTCTATTAATGAGCGTAGGCTCTGGGATTTAAATTATAGATAATTTTATAAATTTATCCATAAAATACATAGAAAAAGTATAAATGTAAATCTATAGAAAATTTAATAATCTTTAATTTTTATAATAACATTAATCCCAAATAAATAACATTTAAATGTATTTTTCGAAGAAAAACTATTTTGAACTTCTAGTAAAGTGCCATTTCCGGTTATCCGATTTTCACCAAAATCTAATGGACCCTTTCCATTACAGAAAAAGTTCTAAATACAAGGTTTCAATATTTTCTAAATGATAGTATTTGAGTTAGAGTGGAGGGTCCACACATACACACAGACATCATCGTGAAAATGTTAAAATTGGATTCTAGGGTTCTCGATATGCTATTTTTAGCACGATCCCTATACCTCCCTTACCAAGGGTAGCGGGAGGTAAATAAATGAACTATACCACTGTAACTTTCAGCAGCTTATATTAATCTATTGTGGTTAGCAATTGGAACTGTTGCAATCCGATGTTCTTCTCAGAGAACTGTCGATCATGAAATCCCCGTTACATGTGCGACATTTCCCTTCGAATTATCCGTGAGTGAGATGCATAAAGAAATGTGATTTATTGTATGCATCGCATGTTCCCGCTTCGTGATTTACGGCCCGCAGATTCCATTTGACGTAATTATTATTTTGTTTTGTGTAAAGTGTTGGAAAGCTATAAAACTTTCCTCACTCAACACTTCTGTAGATCCAATGAAGGATTTTCAATCTTTCACGAGACAGACTGAGCTGCATGCAAGCAAGCCTTTCTCTTTATGATTAGAAAGTTAATATTTATTAATTTATGCGATTTTTCTCTTGTTACGTGAATAGGAGCGCCGTAAAAATCGCGCAGAATGAATTAAACTTTGTTGTTTTATAATATTCTAGATAAGCTTCTTATTTGAATATGTTATTCAATTCCTAATAAGTACATACGTCGTTAACAAGAATGACAGAATAAGTAAATATTTATTGGAATTCATTAACCTTAATTGAACTAAATACATTCTTTACATATCTTAACGTAAATTAATATTCAAATATATTTATTTAGCGAATCGTTAATTGCGATTTATGGTACAGCATTTAATTTAATTTTATGAAAGTAATAATCATTAATATTATAAGGCAATGTCCTTGTCAATGTACTAAGCATTTGTAATTTAATATTATGGATTACATATTTTTATTTGGGATACTAATAAAGGGATCTATGTACGTACCATTTTTATGTTTTAATGTTAAGGTAGCTACATCATCCATTATTATTATTAATAATAATAAAGTTTTATTTTCCAAAGATCAATACGTTGGTTAATAAATAGTTAGCACAGATATGAAAGTATACATAAAAAATCTGATGTGGCCTGCACATTACCTTTCGTCAGTTCCATATATTTTGCACAAATTCCATACAGAAAGTTTCGTGTACCTAAATTATAACAGAAACATGTCAATTGCACTTAAAACTGACGTCTGTCAATCACCATTTTCTTAATATAGGGCGCGAGCAGACACGTGACTCGAGCAACCTTGACGTGTTTAGAAGCAGCTGATGTGTGCGCGTGTCACTTTGACAAGAACAATATCAATTTGACGAAACCAATGTTTTGACTTATTTTGATTTTGAACTGTTAAATTGTTAATATTTTACAAATTTTGGGCAGTAAAACACAAACTTAAAAATAGTAATATTTTACCAGTGCAAAATTAAAATGTCAAAATATTGGTCCTGTCAAAGTGACATTGTTTTTGTCAAAATGACAGGCGCACACACATCAGCTGATTCTAAACACGTCAAGGTTGCTCGAATCACGTGTCTGCTCGCGCCCTATAGTAGCGGTTTCCATGGTTATAGCATAGCTAGCTGCTTTATGAAATTTAATTTCTTTATAATTTTTTAACTCTATATCCATTGAATATGAAGTATAAAATGTAATCAAATCGTATAGAGAATAAAATATTCTTTAATATTTATAATAACATTAAATATAGAAAAATTATATTTAACAGTGTTTTTTCAAGTAAAGCTGTTAAAATCTTAAAATTAGAGTATTTCCGGTTGACCAATTATAACCAAAATCTAATCATCTCTTCACATGAATGTAAAGAAAAGGAATACGAAAGAATTATAATTTTTTAAATTGTAGTATTTGAGTTATCGGATCCAAAAAAATCGTCACACACACATAGCCACATACATACATGTATACATACATACATACATACATACATACATACATACATACATACATACATACATACATACATACATCATCTTAAAAATCTTATTCCAGGGACTCTAAAACGTGCTTATTCATCAAAAACTCATCACCGAATATTTTTACCAAACACAACACCATCACCTAAAAGATGACGGAAGGTAAAAATAGTATAGTCTACGAACAAAAATCTTGGCAAGATGGAGAGTTTGAATATATATCTAACCGCCCTTTTTTGTAACTTAACAGCTTAGTGTGCCGCTTGGGAGCAGCCCCAAAAAATTATTCCATAACATATACTGAGTTTACATGCAGTTTTGAAACCGTTTTTAAAACGTTTTTAGTTTTGAAAACGCCATGTATACAGTGTCAAAACGGTTTTGAATTATCTCAAACCAAAACTAAAATTCATGGGTTGGACTTGAAAACTAGTTTCAAAACTACTCATGTAAACACTTAAAATTCAGTTTCGATACTGCGCATGCGTACAGAGCATTACGTTTCTGTCGCTTTGTGTTACTAACCTTCAAATATACTGACAGTTGTGAAGTTTTAGTGCGTAGTGGTACGAAGTATAAAAAATAATTGGAATAATAGCAAAACGAAGTATTTGGAGTGAAAAGGATCTGTCACTTACATCAGCTAAATGCGCATGCGCCGAAACTGATTTCAAGTCAATTTTTAAACTTGTTTTGAAAACTGCATGTAAACAGTTTTGCATAATTTTGACTGAAAACTGAAACCATTTTCAAAACTGCATGTAAACGTAGTAAGTAAATAGAATAAATCTTAATCTGTTGAGCAGATAGCAGATATATAGGATGTCTCACAACTTGCGCCCCAGACGAAACTAACACTTGCCGACGACAATAGGTTGCCAACAAATAGAAAAAAATAATTTGCGGCTGCTTGCATAACGGAGTTACAAGACTTTTTAATCCACCAATCCTGGAAGGATATCTTGAGGTGTGATGATATTATTACAAAATAAAACTGGTTGCTAGGTTTTAAAAGTACTACTAGTGAGTTTCAAAATTTGTTTGACTTACTGTAATTTTGACACTTTAGAGTTGACTTTTCACTGTCAACAAATTTAGGTTAGCGAAGGGGTCATCCGAGATCATCATTTATATCGTACAGTGCAACGTGTTGTAGCAGCTGTGTAAAATGTGTTAAACGAAAATATTATTGTCATTTGATCTGGCATAACTTGACCGGTCTCATGCGTCCTTGCGATGGCTCTCACAATATCACTTTATGATCCACACGATTTCTATGCGGAAAACATGCCAAATAGACTCGTGCTGCCTCTCTGGCGTTACGTCCACATTCTCCGAAAATTATAATCATTTCTAAGTAATCAGCGGCTGAATACATGGTAACAATTTGCCTTTTTTTATTCACCTTGTCTAATTTAATTTGACACTGACATTTTTCGAAAACTACAGTCGCCCACACATTTTAAAGAATATTTGATTTGTATAAAACCCTAGTAACGTAAAATTACGGCATACACACGTTAAAGGTGTAGGTCTCTGATTGGTCAATTTTAAGACGTCTTTTCTCGAATGTCTTTTAAGCTAGATTTTTTTTCTTCGAAATTATACATCCGAGTGCAGTCTTGTGTTTCCCCATTCGCTCTGGGGCGCGAGTCAATAATGCCAATCTACGACAAATTTCGTCCACATAAGAATTTTGCTTACTTGTGGAAGTAGCTGATTATCGCAACGAATTAATGCATTTTCGGAACGCTTAGCATTAGAAAAGTAAGTTCGTATTAAATTCTGTAAATGTTTCTTTCTGCTGGGCGAGTGCGTGACTGTTAATGTCGAGTGGAGGTGCGAGCAACTATCTCTGACCGATATCTGGGTTTCACATTCGACATTTAAACATTCAGCCAGCCAACTAAATGCTGTGATAACCGTGGAGAAAGGTGCGCAAAGAAACAAGGATGGGATTGAACACCGACACGATTAATTGAAATTTTCAAATCGTTGATTTATTGCAGGTTTCCACCAAGGTGGTCTACTTACAGTGAGATTTCGAACGGTGAAAGAGTTAATATTTTAAGACTTACCTAAAGTATGTTGAATTTGTTAACTAACAAGAGTAATTTCTTGTACGACTGTAGTGCAACATCGAAATTATTAAATAAATGTACAGTGCGGGTCACTAGTCTTGGGCTGAGGGGTAAGGGAAATAATTGCTTAATACTGTAGCTTTGTGCTTCTTAACTTATTTGGGGACGCTTATGATCCGAGTGTAAACTAGGCAGCAACGACAAATTGCACAGATCAATTGTCAATATAAGAAATACTACGTAGCTTTAAAACTTATTTGGTCAACTGTTATATCGGTGTCTACTTTTTTTGGACCATATGAAATAATGTCCATAATTAAATACTGCATTAAATGAGCTTAAATTTATTGATATAATAGGTTCTTGTCATGAGATAAACGTAAAATAAAATATCCGTCTTTAAGCTTTTTACAGAGTACCATCTAAAACAAAACATAATTCAAATAGTGGCTTTTTTTATTTTGACGGATAAAACTTTACTAATTGGTATTTAATTGTTAATATTGCTCCATTTAGTTTTTTCTGCGATGGTAAATGTGTCCAAGCTTACTGATAAATAAATTAAGCAATGAATTTAATAATTATTATTAAAATGGTGTCACTTGCCAAACTCAAGCAATACAACTGTTTAAAATTTTATTCACAATCGGTTGGTAATATGACGATTCCTGACTTTTAAAAAGTTGGAAAGTTGGTTATTTTTCAAGAGTGTGGAAAGTATAGCATGAATATAGCTGAGGTTGGAACCTGAGCTGTACTATATGCCTATATCACATCCCAACTTTAGGGCTGAGAGATCAGCGATAAGTACATATTTTAGATGTAAACAAAGTTTCTTTACATTTTATATGTAAAGAAACATATGAAATTGTAAATAATATAAACAGGGATGGGTGTGTAGATCACTTCTCGTCGACAATGTAATAGGGAGTTTTTGCATGACGTACGAGAAGATTCCGTCAACTCTAACGTTACGTCTTTAATAACGGACGTACAAAGTAATGGGTTTTCAAAAGTTTGGATTTTGCATTACGTTTTAATCACACGTACGTTGATTTTGACGTTCAAATGACAGTTGTTTAAATAGCTGTCATTTTCATTGTATTTTGGTAAAGAAATCAAATACTAATGGAAGAAATATTTAATGTTTACTATATAGCTTTAAAAGATGTTATACATGTTATACAGGTTATTTTTAATGATGTTTCATCCACATATAAAGATTCATGTCTTACATTTCTTAGCAATTTCAAATTATTGTCGATGGTAAATACTCTCAATTTTAAACATTTTACCCAATGGGGTCTTAATTTGACATCATCCGCGGCGGATCGGCGGCTAACCTCCCTCCACACAATTTAGAAAAGGACAACAATTTTTTAGAAAAAGCGAGGTGATACACCATGGCCGACTCAATCATATGCTCTCCCCTTCAGCACATCGCCTTGTTGATCCTACAATTTGTTTGTTATTTAGTATCTTGTACTAAAGTGTAGTGATCCTTGAATTTAAATATCACTAAAAACCCAAGTTTACTAATAAATAATGAGTTTAACACAAGATGATGTACCGGAGGCACGATTTGTGTTTAAGAACATTGAAAACCATTCTGTCTTACAGTTGAAAAGATGTTTTGAATGCCGGGGTTTGAAGAAAAGTGGATATAAATATTAATTAATTGAAAGGTATGCGCTGTATAGATCATATACTTAAATAATTATATAAAAATGTGTTCAGTCTGACATGTTTACGTTTCCTTTCAAAGAATAGTTGTTGTGATCACGTGCTGGATCACATGATAAATGTCAAACTGTAGAGCTAAATCTTGTTCACTATATAACTACTTATTAAATACTTTTTTACTCACTAGATGGCGTCCAAAAAATTTGAATTTTATAAGTCCCCATTTAAGGAATAAATAAAAAAGGTCGAATTTTTATGACAGTTCTGATTGTAAAACAAAAAGGTTCTGGCGTTTTAAAATAAATGCTGGGCCTACTAGGTTATAGTAGACGTACGTCAACTGGCCCGTCTTTTACCCCAGACGGACGTATTACGTGCGACAAGGAACAAATATGATATTGCCTAGCAACCAAGCCGTTAGTGTATACGTCTTTCGGAAAAACGCTATGCAGCAACTCCCTAATAATTTACTTGTCGACAATGACGTAGACGTAGACATTTTCAGATATACCGTGTGTCTGTCTTAAAGGTGTACATAGGAGATTAACATGAGAAATCAGATTTTTGCAATTTCCTGCTCGCCTAATTATTTTAAGCAAAAATACGTCAATAAAATTCTGCATCTAAATCAATAAACATAATTACCGTTACATGCTTTGTAACAGCAGAAATTAATTATGAAAATGTCGAAAATTACGTTGAAAATATCGACAGCCATGGAATTGAACAAAAAATAAATAAATTCTTGACGTTTTATCAAGTTATCAGAACCGTCAAATAAGTTAACTTACGTTGTGACATATAAAACGTCAAGCATTTATTTACTTTTTGTTCAATTCCATGGC
Source organism: Harpalus rubripes (assembly GCA_963082715.1). Lineage (NCBI taxonomy): Eukaryota > Metazoa > Arthropoda > Insecta > Coleoptera > Carabidae > Harpalus > Harpalus rubripes. The sequence continues at coordinate 59,903,715 of OY720454.1, forward strand.
TGTTGATATTTTCAACGTTATTTTCGACATTTTCATAATTAATTTCTGTCGTTACAAAGCATGTAAAGGTAATTCTGTTTATTGATTTAGATGCAGATTTTTATGCCCTAAAACTTTTATTTGACGCATTTTTGCTTAAAATAATTAGGCGAGCAGGAAATTGCAAAAAACTGATTTCCCATGTTAATCTCCTATGTACACCTTTAAGGCCCTTAAACCGGCCCGGTTGTACAATCACAGTTTAAACTATGTTTATTGCAAAACCATGGTAACGCGCAAAAATCTTGTTGTACATCAACGGTTCACTGTTTGTACTTAGTTTAAACCACTGCACTTGTGTTAAACGATCGTGATCGACCGTTTAAACCACAGGTAAACTTAGTTTAACTTTAAACTGCCGATATTTTAAGCTGCAGTCTAAACTGTAATTGTACAACCGGCCCTAAGACAGACACACGGTATAGACAATGTAGACAATAAAATTTGTATATATTTACAGAAATGTGAATATTTTACCATTGTATTTCTTATGGTCTACAAAAAAGGAGACACCCGATATGTTAAATTAGGTAAGCGCAAATTAAATTAATTGTACTCCATGTGGTCTTAAACGTAGCATATATATATATATATATATATATATATATATATATATATATATATATATATATATATATATATATATATATATATACATATATATATATATATATATATATATATATATATATATATATATATATATATATATATATATATATTACAGTGATTCGTGCTAACATTCTTTCCGTAGCCTATCATTCGTGTCCCGGATTGTAAATATATATATATATATATATATATATATATATATATATATATATATATATATATATATATATATATATATATATATATATATATTACAGTGATTCGTGCTAACATTCTTTCCGTAGCCTATCATTCGTGTCCCGGATTGTAAATATTGTAAAAATAAAATTGCAGAACTTAATTAAAAGATTTGTCTTTTCAATATCTGGAATCTACTAACATCGTAAAGTTTGCGATTAGCAAAGTCTGTAATAATATTTCCGTCCGTTTGGTTTTATTTGCATGTAAATCTCGTTTGTGAGAACAGTGTTTGAATAAGAAATAATAAGTATTGTGTGTCCAGGCCAGACCAGCGTAGAGTAGTTCATACAAATATCAACATAAATCTCATATGAGTTCCTTGCTACCAGGCAAATTGCTTCTGTCTAACTTAAGCGTAATTTATGACGGATCTACAGAGCTACTGTGTGCTTTACAAATAAATTATGCCGGCCACTAACTTTATTCCACATAATCGATAATGAAATATTTATTTCTTAACTTGTTATGGGGAGATTATTATTTTTGGAATAAATCACATTTATCTTCATAAGCGCCGAACGACTATTATTATAGTCATCTCATTGTGGAAATACAGGGTGTTCATTTTAAGTGGGCCACCATTGCTATCTCGAGAACTATAAGAGCTACAAAGATGGTTAAATGGGCAAACAATTTCTATTTCACAAGACAAATTTAAATAAATGAAAAATTATTTTTTTGGGGCAGTGGTTCTCAAAATACTACGGGACATAACTTTTTAATTTTAAATGAGAACGTATATTTTTTATTTGCTCATTTGTTAGAGAATTTTATTCAAAATTCAGTGATATATTTTTATACCCTTACATAACTTTTTGAGAAAATTGCATTTAAAGTTTTACAGTAATTTGATTAAACTATGCCTATAATAAGAGTGCTACGAATGGAAAAAATGACTATACCTTATTCCATTTAAGCCATTCAGTATTGCAGAGCATAGGGAATAGTTTTGACCTCTCTGATTGGCTGAAATTGGAGACAAGAGACAAGTTTACCCAATGTAATTTCGGCTACTTCAAGTTTGCGCTGTTGTCAGCTCATTCTACTGAATGGCTTAAATGGAACAGAGTATACATGTTATTTTTATTATACAGGCTGAGTCTGGCAAGACGCCCCCCCCCCCCACTTTAACTTTTTTATTATTAATAATAGAAAAAAATGGCTCATATAAAAGTTTTATTATTTTACATATACTATTTGATGGCAGATGTAGATATTTTTTATAAAGTCAGGTTTACAAGATACGACTATCAACTTTTATTTTTCAAATGGCAACCTATAATTATTTTGATAAAATAGAAACCGCCATTTTTTTTTCTTTTCAACGATGTATTATTTTTTATTAATGTATTTGAAAAATTTCGAGAATAATGAGATAATTTAGAAATTCACACACACGCACACACACACACACACACACACACACACACACACACACACACACACACACACACGCACACACGTGCTTATTCATCAAAAACTCACCACCGAATTTTTTGACCAAAGACAATACCTTCCTTATCTAAAGGTGACGGAAGGTAAAAATATTAGTCAACAAATTTCAGAGTGGATTAAAAAACACGTCACCATTCTTTCACTTATCGCCACCAAGACTTAAGAGTTTCCGCAAACAATTATGGAATAGAAAATAATCTATACATAGTTATTGAGCAATAAATTTATAAGCCAATCCAAATTCAGGATTCTACCTAGTTACCAAGTTTCATTTCGGCAAAACAACGTCACAAAAAAATTTTCACAGCCTTTAAGCCAATAAGATGTCGTATTATTACAAGTGAGTTTTGATAAGCGAAATTTTTTTGACGTTTTAGAAACATATTGTTTACATACCTGTCAAAGTGTGTATATTTTCAGTGTTATCAGTTTTTATGAAAAACGAGTCGATTCGGACAGGAATCTATTTAAAACGTTGAAAAAGCAAATTTAAATATAACACCTTAAAACACAATAAAAATTAAGAACATTTTTATCAAGAAAAAAATATAAAAATTATTACCTGATTTTTATTTTGGAAATAGTCATCCGAATACCATTCGTGGTTAAATTTTATCCTGGAAAAATTTTCCGATTGCTTTACTCGAGCCTGTTGCCAATTTATCTCGTGACATTGATCAAATATCACTCGTTTGACAACTCGTGATTTTTTTGTCAATGTCACTCAATAAATTGCTATGCAACCAGCTCTCGTAACTATCTGAAAAATTTTCCGGCAAATTTTACCACTTATGATATTATATATGATAATAACTTAATTAAATTGTTTTAAGCACTAATATAAAATCTCCATAAATAAGTGAAAATCTTAATGTTACTTATGTGTTGTTGAAGAGAAAGGGAAATAAATCATTGTTAAAGCTTGTTGTTAAATACAATAATTGTTTATATTGTTATAGAAAGTTTTATTGACGCTGTTTATTCTGTTCCAGGTGAGTCCTTTGTTCATCTACATCTCGGTGATATTAGATAAGTCGTCAAGTCGGTAAGTCAGGCTGTATTTCCTCGTATTGAAAAGCAATATATTACGGTGTAAAATGTGAAACACAGTGGAACTTTCTACGATACTTAGCGCGTTCGCGTCACAACACAACTCACATATCCTGAAAGCAATCAAGCCTTTCGCGTCTCGCGCAGATAACCAATTTAGCTCCAACATGGAGCGTTTTATCTAAATAGACTTAATTAAAACTCCTACCGTTGCTGCATTTGAAAATCACAGCTGCTATAAGCACAAAACAAGAACGTATCGATTATTACCAACACAAACACATCGTCAAAACCATCTTTCTACTAACACGCGTAATATCTTCATAATAATAGTATATATTATCTAACAAGTTCTATAACGTTGCAGTAATCTCGACTTTTCACTAGTCACGTACTATATACATTTTTCTTAATACAGTTTCCGCAATAACTAAATATGTAAGTCTGTATATTGAAATTAATAAAAATTAAATAGCGGGAGGTTTGGTGTTGGTCACATCAGATTTTTGGGTATCAGGGTGGTGTGGTTTAAAAAAGGGTCGAAATTTTTAAAAAATTAAAAATTCTGAAAATATTTATTTAAGTAGTTTGAAGGGTGTAGATTGAGGATTTTAAAACCACAGGTCGATATCTCTTTTCGTGTCCGAGATATTCGTCCTCAAATCTTTGCTCAAAAATGCCCATTTTTGGGTCATATCACCATTATATTCTACGAGCAAAATTACATAAGCATACCAATTTTCATTATTTTTGAACAACTATTACAATCTCTAGAAGGAAAAGTCTGAAAATGGCCAAAAGTCGCAAAAAATCTAAGGTGTACCCCTTGCGATTTTTTCAGTTTTTGACAATTTTAAGGAATGTTTAATAATTAATGTATCCGTTGGAATATTTTGATGAAAATTGGTATACTTATGGTTTTTGGTACGAGGAATTTACTGGTGAAGTCGTTGAAGGTGTACCGAACACTCATTTTTGGGTATCAGGGTGGTGTGTTTTAAAAAAGGGTCGAAATTTTTAAAAAATTAAAAATTCTGAAAATATGTATTTAAGTAGTTTGAAGGGTGTAGATTTAAGATTTTAAAACCACAGGTCGATATCTCTTTTCGTGTCCGAGATATTCGTCCTCAAATCTTTGCTCAAAAATGCCCATTTTTGGGTCATATCCCAAAAATGGTCAATTATACACTGCTGGCGATATCACCATTAGATTCTACGAGCAAAATTACATAAGCATACCAATTTTCATTATTTTTGAACAACTATAAAAATCTCCAGAAGGAAAAGTCTGAAAATGGTCAAAAATCGCAAAAAATCTAAGGTGTACCCCTTGCGATTTTTTCAGTTTTTGACAATTTTAAGGAATGTTTAATAATTAATGTATCCGTTGGAATATTTTGATGAAAATTGGTATACTTATGTTATTTGGTACGAGGAATTTACTGGTGAGGTCGTTGAAGGTGTACCGCACACCCATTTTTGGGTATAAAGATGGTGTGGTTTAAAAAAGGGTGGAAATTATTGTAAAAATAAAAATTCTGAAAATTTATATTTAAGTAGTTTGAAGGGCATAAATTTCAGATTTTAAAACCACAGGTCGATATCTTCTTTCTTTTTCGAGATATTCGATATTTTTTACAAAAAAGTGAATACACCCTTTCTCTCGCTTATTATTGTAGATACACATATTGCTTATTGAATTGTGTGAAAATTGTAATTATGTAAATTTAAATATAACCTATACTATTTTTTAGTTTCATATTTATTAAAACAGTTGAAATTTTTAACCAATGTAATAATACAATGGCTAAAAATGATATTTAACTGCGTTTTTTCAAGAAAATCTGTTAATAACTTCCAATATTGCCTTTTTACCAATTATAACCAAAATCTACTGACCTCTTCATAAGGATGAAATCTCGAGGAATACGCAAAAATTATAATTTATGCGGTGTGACAGATATACGTAAATAGTGGCATTACTTTCTAACACACTATAAATAATAATGACATATGTCGTAGAATTACAGTGAAGAACATAAATCTTTCAGAAAGGCATTATTTAGAAAGAAACATAATTTTCTTTTTTTTTCAATTAAAATGTGTCTATAAATATTTTATGTTCCATGCCTATGCAAACGAAATGCAATGAAGTTATCTGCAAGTAATATTATATCAGACGGCTCACAAATGACCTTGAATAGTCATCTTTCGTGAATAATAGTTTACATACACACATACATAAATTCAGGCATCACCGTAAAAATAGTAAAATTGTATTCTATGGACTCTAAAACGTGCTTATTCATTAAAAACTCATCATCGAATTTTTTGACAAAACACAATGCCTTCCTTTGACGGAAGGTAAAAAAGTAAGTACAAATAACGAAATATACTAAATAAAAATCATAAATAAATACAATTTATGTTTGATTTAGATATTGCAATAGTTGTACAATATTGTTCTGGGCCGTCCTGCGAGAACGCGCTGAGAAGTAAAAATAAAATTTTGTTCGTATTCTTATGGCTCAAGAACTCAAGATGTAAGGGAAATGGTATAAGACAATAAATACTCCAAAAGTTTTGAAGACTAGTCTTGCTTGTGATGAGATAAACGTTAAATGTAGTTCCATTTTTACTCGAGAGGCGACACTACGGTCGCAAAATTGTGACGTCATTTGAAATTTTATATAAACTTTAAAAAATTATTGAAACTTATGTGACATAAAATATATATTTTCATAAGCAGTTTTAAGTGTATGTAGGTACTTTCAGAAAATAAATAAATTGGAAAATGTGGTATGTAAAAATAACAATTTAATCATAAATAGAAACGTCAGAATTGTTTTATATTTCTTATCCAAATGCAACTCTCAAAACTCAACAGTATAAATTACGACCTTTATTATCATTCTGCGCAAATTAGTAAACAATTGTTGTTATTTTATTCTTTTTCCTTTGATGCACCAAAATTGTGCTTGTATTAATATTCATGGCAGTCACTTTCGCATCTAGTTGTACTGCAATTTACATTCAAAACAGAATATTTAATTAACAAGTGAGCCGGTGAGTGCGATGCAAGCAATTTTGAGCGCGGTTTAAATTGTTTAGCTTTGAGGTCGACTGTTTGAAACTAATAATGTTCATTAACAACGTATGAGCTGTGTTCGCAGAAAGGTGGCTTTGATTATATGTTGTTGGTATTAGACGATTTGTTCTTGTTTTGTATACTCACAGCAATTGTGATTTTCAGCAGTTTAAAGAGATTTAAAAAGTATGGATTACCACATTGCTGTACCCTTAATTATTCTAATAATGTTTTTCTAATCATGTGGGAAATTCTAATAAAGGTGGATTTATTCAGCCTACTTTTTATTTTACTTTTTCTTTTACTTTATAAAAGTTAAATGTGTGTTAATATATGTACTGTTTTATGTGCGTGTTGAGTATTTGTTTTTGGTTGTAGGTTTTAGGTTATGCAAATGAAAAATCAGTAAAGAACAAGATTGTATATTATAAGATTTAATTCAAAAATATCCCCACTTATATCATAAAACAGATATTTTATTCAAGGATAAAGTGGCCGAAAAGAATGTTTGGAAAAGTATAGCGTCTGTATTAAATGAAACTGGTTAGTATATTTACTTACTATGTAATTTTGTATGCACAAATTATTAGATTCTTGTCCATTTTAACAGGATATATTTATCTATTTACATTTGCGACTATATGCCAGAAAAATCACATCTGCGCATGTGTATTTGCTTTAAAGTAGCTGCATAAAGTACCAAACTTAAAAGTAAGAGTAAAAGCTAAAAGAAAAATAAAAATAAAAATAAAAGTAGACTGCATAAATCTACCTTAAGTGTTCTCAAATTCAAATTGAATGCTAGACAGCCGATTCCCGACTAAAAATAGTTTGGAAATAATGTTTCTCGCAAAAAGTATTCTAGTTGCAAGTTATTAGACATTTTAAAGTTTAAGCGTTTATTCAAAAACGTCTTGTAAAAATGACTATAGTCGCCGTCAAAAAGAATGGACTGATGCTAAACTTTTACACTTCTCCGCACCCTGTCCCTTTCCCTTCGGTATTACCGCTTCTTCATAACATAGCATTTTCAAAATTGCCCATGAATTGACAACAATGTAAAAATGTCCAGTCAATACTTATTTGACGGCAATTATAATTATTATGATTCTTTATTTTATTTCTTAATGTCCAGTAAATCATTTTGTAATATTTTAACATGATTCTGAATAAAATTAAGTTACAGTAATCTTTAATAACAAGAAAACTAGTTATTTTTTATTATAACAAATTTGAAAAAATGGACAGGTTGTTTTTGCCAAAAGCTCCTCGTCATGGAAACAATTGTAATTATTATAATTTTAATGGATGATTATAGAAAAAAATATTGTTTTCGTATCTCCATCCATTTTGACTAGTATTACATAAGTAAAAATCGTCCAGAAATGCGTTGTTGCTGAGGCTGGCAAAAAGAGTTGGCATTACTGTTCTGGTGATATGTCAGTTTAAGATTATTTTCAACACAAGAATTAGCAAAATGTTTACAAATTTTAGGGCTAAATCTTTAATTGTTGTAACTTAAATAACTAAATTTTGTCATAAAAATAATAATATGCTGTCATTATTGACATCTCGTATAGATTAACTTCAGGACTAGTTTGTTTTCTAACTACAACTAACTGCACGTGATACAAATGAGATTTCGCCATCTGTCATTAAAAATATGCGAAAGTATATATAATATATAAATAATGTTTGTATGTTATATTTCCAATAGATATAAAATAATTACGCATTTTAAGCTCAAATGTAAGTAATTATAATTAAACTTGCAATGCAAAAACCGATAAAAACATATGTTCATCTTTTAGGTTATGTAACATAGAATAAAGTGTTGAGAAATATACAAAGAATTTATGGAGAAGTCTGTACAAAAAATCTTGTGTATCACACGCCCAGAAACAGTTTTGCGAGATTTCGTATTTGCAAAATAGTTTCTGGCCTAGTGATACAAAGAACTATTGCAATACACGCAGAAAATGTGATTCTGAAACCATGTAATTTACAAAACTCGCTTGCATTCGTTTTAGAATCAATAATTTCCCACACTTATTACAAAAGTAACAATTTATAAAAAGAAAAATTATTGTTGTTCCATTTTTCCACTAAGCCCCTAATATAAACTGATAGGAATGTGAAAAAGGAGAAATTTACTGTAGGTATATTCTATAATCGCTACTTCACGATTGCGGTACGAATTGGATCTCCACATATCTAATGTCAGTTGAGTGGCGGGAACGTATCACATAATCTGGATAAACAGCTTCTTGTACACGAGAACCGTGTTAACGGACACAGTTGTTGCGCAGTCACTTTGAAAATGACTAGTTAACACGTACACGTCGCTCATTTACACACATACTCACACATGAGCACAACACACTAATCAACCTACCATCGCAGTAGATTATTTTGTTTGACGGCCTACGACGACTACATGGAATTGAAAACACTCTGTCATGATAGACTTGAAATTTAACATTGAAATATGTTTTTATCTCATAAGATATACAGTCTCATACAAACGTTTTGCCAAGTAAAAGAATTCATAAAAATAGATATTGTAAATTTTTAATGGTTTAGGCCCACTTTTACAATTGATGGATAAACTATGGTATAGCTATCGGAGGTATAACTTTATCCTAGCAATTATACCTTCGATAAACAAGACTGTCTTTTACAATGCATTTTTATCTGTCAGATAGTTATACCAGGAATTACGATAAATCACTTTAGGTTGGTACTGGCACAATAAAATTATCTTCTTATTAGACTATTTTTCTTCAATATTGTTATTATTTCTGCCTTCTAATTTGTATTTTTCACGATGTTAGTTTATATAAATGTTATTTTTGATTCGGACAGTGATGTTGAAATACTTGATTGACATCTGTCAAACGTATGAATAACAAAACATCGTTCGTGTTTACGTGGTATCCATAAGAAGCAGGGATAAAGTTATCCGACGTTTATACGACCGATTTCCATGGGATAAGAAATACTGGTGTTTATTCTATCTGAGGTTTATCCAAGGATTGTAAAATACAATTTCCAATTTTATACCAGGTATAGCGTTATACGAGGTTTATCTAATGATTGTAAAAGCGGCCCTTAGGGATATTAAGAAAATTAAATTATTATACAGGGTGTAAATGAAATAAGTACATTAAATTTAACCAGTAATATAACTCGTCGAGAGTAACAATATTTCCTAATAACTTTTTCTCGAAATCGCATATTTTTTAGCATTTTTTTAAACGCCGTAAATTGACGAGTCGTTCCACGTACTTTTCTAATAATTTAATGCAGTAGCAGTAGCTATGAAAAAATTTACTTTAGCAATTGACGGTCTTGTCAGTTGTTGCAACTAAATATTGACATTAGTAATAAACTTGTTTATAAGGTAAAATTCTGGAAAAGTGCTTATGTTTACGAATAGCAGATACACACAGTGGCGTAACTAACGGGCCCGCATTGCGGGCGGGCCCCCGGCTCTAGGAGGCCCCAATTTACATGATTTATAATTTTGTTACTACTGCGAAATTTTAAATTTAATATTTTTTTTGTAGCAACATACAAATTTATTTAGTCTTTTATTTTTGTAAATGTCAATTTCCAAAAATTATGTTGGCTAAGGGGCCCCTTATCCGCTATGCAAAATCAAGCTCTTTATCTTCTATTACATTTCGGTCGGTAGAATTTCGATTTCTTAGCAAATATTTTCCTGCTACTGATGCAGAGTTTTTCTTTAAAATAACCCCATAAAAAGAAGTCTGGGGATGTCAAATTAGGACACCTGGCGGCCAATGTGTATTACCAAAACGTGGGATTAAATAACTATAAGAGAATGATTTTCACAAAATTGCTACTATTTAAACTGTATGATACTGATCCATCTTGCTAATACCATATATTGTCCAAGTTCTTTCATTTGGGATAACAAAACTGTATGAATAAATTCCCTGTAACTTTCACCAATGGACTGTATCACCAATTTCATTTTAAAAAAAATACGGGCCAATCACATTTTTATAGTAAATGTTACAACATACAATGACTTTGGTGGGATGTAAAGGTGTCTAATCAAGGATATTCAGGCCTGCCATATTGGTTACTTTGCTTTTGTCAACTCAGATGAAAGTGAGCCCAGTCACAATTTCTGCAAGTTCTTGTGGTATGTAGTTCTTCATGATAAACGCTACAATTAAAAACGGACCCCAAAAAATTTTTGCGGGCGGGCCCCCGAACTCTTAGTTACGCCACTGGATACACAGACAATGTAATTACCTATGGTGAAGTTCTCAAGGCCAACGAATTTACAAGAAAATCATCCTCTTCTATATTCACACATTTATGTTGTACAACATACAATATCTTCGATATTTTCACAGTATGAGGTGCCACATATGACAATTTGGAATAATTTAAGAGAGCAACGGTTACATCCATACTATGTGCAAAAATTGCGTTGTTTCCCGCACTTCAATTTTACGAATGGGTTATATTGTTCACTTTTAGGGCTGGATTTATTAGAGAAAGTGTCTTTAATAATGCACAATACACTTATCTGGACACAAAATCCTCATACTGTAAGAAGGAAACACAATTTTCAACAAAAACATCATTAATTGTTTGGGCGGGAATAAATTGATGAGTCATTGGTCCTCATATAATCCCACCTCGTTTAAATGGACAAGAGTATGTACTTACATTTTTTGAATAACGTATTTAAACTATTATGATTTGTCGTGTTGACACACGAAAACTCGTCTCATAACCAAGCTATGCTCTTCCTCCTCTTCCTCTATTCACACAAGTTCAGAAACCTGTTTTAATACACACTTATAATTTTCTTATCCAAAATTTAAGTTTCTTTATTTTAAATATTGTACTATTACGAATTTATTAATAATAAATATGTTTTCCGTTGATCGTTTATTAATTACTGTGTCTGCAAGGCTGCAACTACCAGCCGACAATTTTTGTGCTGTGTTTATCGAAGTTTAATTCAGACTGCAGGGGGCAGCAGCGATGCTTCCTTGGGCGGGTAACCAAATTTGAAACGAATCTTTAAAGAATTTCAACTCAAAAATTAGAAGATTTAGAAAAAAAAATTATTAAGAAATATTGTTGCTCTCGACGAGTTACATTACTGGTTAAATTTAATGTACTTATTTCATTTACAGGATGTATATACCGTGAGTTTCAGCTAAGATGCATCATGTACTACGCTGTTATTAATGTATTACTATGGATACTAATTTATTATATGGTACTGCATCCAACTGCATCGTTCCAGGATAAATGCAACATAGGTTGTCAAAATTGTCAATGTCAAATAACTTGTTATAATAATTTACTGATCTATAATTAACGTAAGTAATAAGAGCAGTAGCAATAGAAAATCAATATATTTGAAAAATTACAACAAATTTTCAAAAACTGCACCATTAACAATTAAACAATAAAAATTTTCGTAGACAGAATGTAATATTTCGGAAGTTAAGGTGCATTCACAAATGAAAATTAGGTTTAAATTTATGGTTTATACTTAAGATTTAAAGACTTTGGCCGCATATTATGTAATGGCTCCATTCACACTTCAGAATTTAGGGTCTCTAAATCGAAATCATAAAGCTAAACATTGCAAGGTCCAAACTTTAGGTTTATGATTTAGTTTGACGTCACAAACTTCACCAATGAGAACGAGTCTGAAATGATATAGATATATACACCCATCTTTATTTAGTATCCACTTGGTGAATTCGGCTTTTTAAACAAATCTGAGAAGAACATGGAGACTGTCATAATTAAATTGCTGAAATATAACCAATAATGCCAAGCGAATGACAGTTTCACGGCGCACATGTGTCTTGTTGAGTACTGTTCTACCGATATTTTAATCTTGTTTTTGAAGCATTTACACAGATGTCTGTACATATCAAAACGAATTTTCAAGTAATTTAAACTTACATTTATGAATGGCTTACTTAAACCTGAACAAAAACCATAAACCTAATTTTCATTTGTGAATGCACCTTTATTGTTGACGAAGCCTCTCTAATTTTAAATATAGGTTCTTCTAGATTTCCTGTATTTCTTCTTGAAATCCGGTTCGATATTACTTGTCTCAAAAAGTAGTTCGGAAAAGGCATTTCTTTTCTCATGGTCATTGTTTAAAGTAATCGAAAGAATTTTGCAGATATATCTAACCATTTGTGAAGGTTTTATAATTTATTGAAAATTTAATTCGGCCGAATTATTGTGATCCTGAGCTTGTCTATAAATATAATTTTCTTTTTGTCAATTACATAATCAGTCACCATTGACATTAGTTGTTCTTGCATTAACCCATACATAGATTTATGAAAACCACCATTAATAAACCACATGTAAAACAATTCTTGTTTGAAAACTCCGTTTCAAACAATGATGTTTTGTTTATGTGTACGCCTACACTCCACGCCACGGTATCCGTTCCAGTCATCCATTGAGTCGGTCTGGAACAAATTACAACGTGGCTTCAAACGCGTGAAACAGCAGCAGTCGACTACGAGAATCGCAACTGCAACAGTGCAACTAGTAAATGCACCGTGACTGCACCAACCAACTTCTGTTTGTTTTCAATATGTGTAACGATAATGCACCGTGAGCATTATACTTTGCTCTGAACAAAGTATGCCTGAGAGAATAAAAGGATGAAACATTGAGGAAATTAAAAGGAACACGGGAATTCGGCAATGAATTCAAAATAGTGTTAATAATTCATTTTTATATTTTGCGTTCATAATGAAGTCATTACGATCGTAATGACCTTCATTTCGATACGCAATTTTTTGTTTTAGACGGTTGGTACTAGATAACGTTTCTTTAACCCATTTTTACCTAATTTATTTTTATTATTTATTTATGTCGAAATTATTATTTTTTTTTTATTTTGGGGAAGATTATTTATATGAAAATGTACAAATGCTTACAAATATAATCACAAATTGAGTAAGTAAATGTTATTGTAGAAGGCGCAAAATATAAAAAATAGTATAAAGAACTCATTTTATAAGACTTTCTTTCGCACTTGTCAATTAGAAAACTCGCTAACGCTCGTTTTCTAAATTTTGACGCGTGCGAAAAAAACATGTCTTATAAAACACGTTCTTTAATATACTATTATGGATTGTTAGAAATTGAATAAGAATCTTATAATAAAGTCCTCGTAACACTATAAAAAATCTCTAACATGCATACAAATAAAAACATTCTGGAATACCTGCAGTCCCGCAGAATGTTTGAGATTCTTCAATGAGTCTTCATTCTACTGGGACAGACTTCGGAACGTCTGAGAACTGTCTCGTCCACAATCTTCTGCGAGATTTCTAAGCTTGTCTATGTTTTGTTGTGAACGAACGGTTCAGTCGTTCAATATTGGAGTATGTAAATATCTTTGATTTAAATCTTTTCAAGTCGCTTTATTGAATTTTCCACATACAGATTTTTTTTATAGTAGAATATACATGTTGTACTAATAAAAAAATCTAATGTGGACACCACACGACTTTCTTGTACCCAAGACCATAATGAAGATGAAGTATAGGCCAAATTATAAAATTGCACGTGTTTGACGCAATTTGACATTAACATCTATTTTTTTATTATTTTTTTTTGTTATTTTTTGTCCTAATCCGTAGCAAGCTTCATTACAAAAACCAAAAAGTATATAAGTTTTAAATTTACATATCTCGCTTATACAAAGGGCTAATTTAATAATGCTTGATGTGCTAGACGCAGATTTTAATTCTCTAAAACTCTTATTTGAAGCATTTATTTCTAAAATCAAAATGAAACCAGTTTATTCAAGAAAAACTGTTAACAACTTCAGGTAATATATCACTTCCGGTTACCCTGTTTTAACCAAAATCTGCTATGTTATTCCAATTGATATAAAAGTCTTATATACCCATATTTGAAAAGTTTTGGATTATATTTTAATATAGTTTTTCATTAAAATCTATTATAGGCTTCAAATAAAGTACCATTTCTGGCAATTATGTAGTGACCAGAAAGGAGGGTGCATAACTAGATGTTATAGAAGTACTAAATACAAAATTTCAACTTTCTACGGCTTACCGTTTTTGAGTTATGCGAGATACGTACGTACATACATATGTACGTACGTACGTACGTACAGACGTCACGACGATAGTTTTCGAAAAATGTCAGTGTCAAATTAAATTTGACGAGGTGAATAAGAAAGGCAAATTCCTCGGCAAATTCTTATCATGTATTCAGCCGCTGATTACTTAGAAATGATTATAATTTTCGGAGAATGTGGACATAACGCCAGAGAGGCAGCACGAGTCTATTCGGAACGTTTTCCGGATAGAAATCTTGTGGATTATAATGTGATATTGAGAGCCATCGCAAGGATACATGAGACCGGTCAAGTTATGCCAGATCAAATGACAATAATATTTTCGTTTAACACATTTTACACAGCTGCTACAACACGTTGTACTGCACGATATAAATGATGATCTCGGATGACACCTTCGCTAACCTAAATTTTGTTGACAGTGAAAAGTCAACTCTAAAGTGTCAAAATTACAGTAAGTCAAACAAATTTTGTAATTCACTAGTAGTATTTTTAAAACCTAGCAACCAGTTTTATTTTGTAATATCATCACACCTCAAGATATCCTTCCGGGATTGGTGGATTAAAAAGTCTTGTAACTCCATTATGCAAGCAGCCGCAAATTATTTTCTTCTATTTGTTGGCAACCTATTGTCGTCGGCAAGTGTCTGTTTCGTCTGGGGCGCGAGTTGTGAGACACCCTGTATAGACGCTGTGGAGGTCGAAAAACTGGCAGTTGCGTCATGACAATGCTCCAACTCATTCATCGCTGATCCAGACTTTCTTGGCGAAAAATGGAATTCCAGTCGTTCACCAAGGTCCCTACTGTCCAGATTGTTTCCGAAATTAAATGGCCACTGAAAGGATCCCGTTTTGGGAATAGAAAAGAGATAATGCGGAACGCGAGGGAGGAGCTGCAGTAACGATCACGCAATATTTTTTTGCCAGTGGGATGTCGGATTTAAAAGTTTTTGTATTCAAGTTTATTTGTTTTCTGAATATCCTTCTTTTAAAAAACACTATCAATTAACATTCGAGTTAAAATTTCTTTCAAAAGTAGACATAAATCTTCAGTTCTCATGAAATTAGCTTTAATAACATCTGTTAGCGCACTTTCTAGTTACAAATTGAATAAATGTTGTAGCAAGAGTCATATAATGAATAGAATGATGGGATATGTGATTAAAAATAATTGCTGGAAATAAGTAGCATGCGCATCGGAAATAAATAAGCATCGTGAAAATGCTGCTGATTATCTCAGCAGGCGATCTTTAAGTATCTTACATGAAAGTTCATTTGCTCGAACTGGTAACTAGAAAATTGAGCACACCGAGTGTTTATAAGAAAATTTTACGTTAATTTTAATTAATAGCAAAATGATTTACTACTTTGCATCACCATAAATTATTTCTCACGTCTGGGATATGCAATTTTACGCAGATATTACTTGGAGATGTCATGTTTTTCAGATTTATTGAGGAAAAATTATATTTGTTAATTGTTTGTAATAATTATTATTTCTAAAAGTAATTTATATAAGGAAACATAAATAATTTAATTACATACATTATTAGTGTACTATGTTCATGTAAAACAACTAATATTATACGGTAGATTGATTCGAATTCATTCTAAAACATATGTAAGTAGTTCTAGTGTGCGACAAAATCACTTGATTCAAATAAATACACAAATTACTTTGTAACAGCAGAAATAGACCTTTTCAATTTAACGGCTATTTCTTTATATCGCTGCAAATAGTAAGAAAATGGCGCCAACAACTGCCAGCTGGGCTGTCAAACGAAACGTCAAAAATATTGCAGTCATTAAAATGCCTGTATTCTGAACATCGTTAGACATTTTAGCTCCAAAAAAAAGCTTTTGTTACCTCTTTCGAGAAATTTTTTTAAGTTGTCAAGGATTTTTCTCACATTTTACGTCTAAATTTTTTAGAAACAAACGCCATAGATCTCAATTCTTACTATGCGCAGATCCCCATTTCACATATCTTCTATCTCTTTAAATTGAAAAGGTCTATTACTGAAATTAGTGATGAAATTGTAGAGAATCAATTTAAAAATAGCGATAGCCACGGAATTGAAACAAAAAATTAACAAATGTTAACGGTTTATCTGTCAAACTGATTTATTTTCTTTTTATTATTATTATTATTATTATTATTATTATTATTATTATTATTATTATTATTATTTGTAATTTCTATTCAAGTGAACAATTATCTATTAATTTATGTATAAATTACAAATAAAGCCTAATAAAAATAAATTAATCTAGCGTGACAACAAACCGTTAAACATTTGTTATTTTTTCAATTCGTCATTTTTATACCCACGAAATCGGGCTGTTGCAAGAATTTTTATATGTTTTCTAAGTATTAAATTAAAAAAGATATCATTCTTTAAATAGCCTCAAATTTGAAAATATTAAATATTACGAAATGTTTATTAGATATTTTACTATTAATTTTGGTAATTTGGATAATATTTTGAAAAATCACCTGATCTGAAGCAGAATGTGACGTCAAAATACATACATCGCCTACTCTTATTTATTTAAAAACTTGGGTGATAGACAAACTGTTTTCTTATTGGCTGTGAATGACGTAATGTACGTGCTACGTCACAGGAGAGGAGGATTGTTTTTTATAACTATTTTTGGCGCCAATCCTTTTATTTAATTATTTACGATAACAAGAAATTATTAAAATAAAAATTATTCCGAAGAAAAATATTGCATAAACTTTATTTTAAAATACTTTTTGAAAAATGTGAAACAGGCTCATTGACCCCGGTGGTGCAATCTCTACGCTAGCAATGAGTGTCCGTGGGGTGACGCCTGGTAAACGCCCACATGGTACTAATACGTCGTCATCATTATCGAAATCTGTGTAAAAAGCAGATTGACAAACCTAGCAATGGGTAATATAAGGATATCTATTTATTTTTTACCTAATTTCTAGGCATGCAATAGTATATTACATTACAAGTCATGAAAATGTTTCATTGCAGACGAGGAGGCTTGTTTGAAGAATGCGAGGATGCGCAGCGTCCGAGCATTTCTTCAAAGCCTCCGAGTCAAGCAGTCATTTTTATGACGCGTGATGTATTCTACTTTTTTTAAATCGGCAATTATAGAAGCTTAAAATTATAGAAAAAATTAGGTTTGGATAAATCATCAGAGCTGTGACAAATTTTAGAAAACGTTGTCATGACAAGTAAACAAAGTGACAAATTTTATTATTATAAAAATTTGACGCGTTTTGTTTCTTGCTACCGGTAATTTTCCTTTTGAAAACGATGTCGCAATGCGAACTTTATTTTGATGGTGAAGATGAAGTACCGATGGACATAACTGAAGCTGCGAACGTCGCTGTGGCAGATTTACTACCAAAAAAATCTAAACAGCGGTACGAAAAGGAGTACGATAGATTCAAAAAGTGGTGCAGCATTAGAAAAGTGAATCAAATTAGTGCAGACAGTGGAAAGTAAAAATGACTAGTCATGAAGATTTTATTTTCATGACTAGCCATGGAAATCTTACTTTCGAGACTCAAATTAGTCCGGAAATGAGGATTTTCATGCCGATTTAAAAAAATCTGATGTGGCCAGCACATTACCTTCCGTCAGTTGCGTCAGTTCTATGTATTTTGTACAAATTTCATACAGAAAGTTCCTTGCTAAAGATTATATTTCTTGTACTTTACCTTCCGGCAGTTGCATGTATTTTATGCAAATTCCATACAGAAAATTTATAGCAAAAGGTTTCATATTTCCAGTAAAATTATAAGACAAACACACTATGTCAATTTCACTTGACACTGACATCTTTCAATCAAAATTTTCTTAATATAGTACAAGTAGCTGTTTCCATAGCTAGGGCTACTTTATGAAATTTAACTTCTTTATAATTTTTTAACTCTATATCCATTTAATATTAGGTATAAAATGTTGTCAAATCGTATAGAGATTAAAATATTCTTTAATATTTATAATAACATTAAATGTGAAAAAATGATATTTAACATAGTTTTTTCAAGAAAAACTGTTTAAATCTTCAAATGAAGGTACTTCCACTTGTCCAGTTCTAACCAAAATCGAATCAGCTCTTCACATGGATGTAACGAAGGGAAATACGAAAGAATTATAATTTTTAGAATTGTAGTATGAAAGTTATCGTAGACGAAAATTTTCTTACATACACACACACAGACACATACATACATACATACATACATACATACATACATACATACATACATACATACATACATACATACATACATACATACATACATACACACGCGCGCACACACACACGCACACACACACACACACACACACACACACACACACGCACGCACGCACGCACACACATTATCGTAAAAATAGTAAATTCGTATTCTAGGGACCCTAAAACGTGCTTATTCATCAAAAACTCACCACCGAATTTTTTGACCAAAGACAATATCTTCCTTACCTAAAGGTGACGGAAGGTAAAAAAAATAATTTTGCTTAGGTCTTATCCTACCACGTCTAGTTAAAGTGACAGTTTATTGACCATTAGTTAAGAATTAAACTGAAGGTAGAAGCGATAGGAACAGTTTTAACTTCCACTTAGCTCTAACCAAATATGGAAAGAACAATTTTGCAACATAATTGTTGGTTATTAACTGTCACTTTAACTATAGGTGGTAGGAACGGGCCTTATTGATTCAGATGCTAAATTTTATGCTCTACAACTTTTATTTGAAACTCTTTTACCTAAAATAATTAGGGAGGTACGAAATTACAAAAGTTTGATTTCACATGTCAAAGACGTACGTTCGGGAGTTCCAGTTTAGTACCCTGTATATTATAAAACGGTATATCGTCAGAGAAAGCTTCATTTGTGTCACCTATAAAGCGATAAGTGTACTCGTATTGGCCTTCTATAAATTCCAGTTGTAATTTAATTTGGAACACTTAAGAATACGTAATAGATCTCCAGTTCTTGGAAACAATATAAATTAACTTGTTTCTCAGTAAAACACTACGTCATCGCAACTATATAGTCGCATACTAGGCACTGGTACAATAAAGATGATTTTATTTATACTGTTTACACAGTGTATTAGTGTTAGAATGTCTCAGCTTCTTACGGGAGATTCCGAGGAGAGAAGTACAAATCTGTTGCATATTTTACGAAGCATTATCTAGTAGTTTGTGTCGTCAGATGCTCAGTTGCTCAGCTTGAAGTAAGATGGTATTAATATGGAAATACATAAGTTTATCTAGATGTTTATTCCAACATATGCATATTTGACAAGAGACAACACATTCGTTACACACAATGTATTATTCAAAATTTTCTGCCATTAAATTTATATTCACTAGGAAAGAAGATATTTTAAACTTGCATTATAAATTATTTAGAGAACCGTTTTAAGTAAATAGATAAAACAGAAAACTGAGATAAGAATGTTAAGGTGGATGATGGATAATGCCTCATCTACACGTTGGCCGAGATTAGGCGAATGAAAGCCAACGCCGAGTTTACACCAACGTGTAGTGTTGCCGCGAGACAAGATTTGTCGAGATTTTACATTATCTCGATCTCGACATTTTTTTTTTTATTATTATTAAAACCAATCTTGATCTTGAGCAACAAAATTAAAATTCATCTCGATCTTGAGGTCGAGATCTCGACGATCTCGACTTTTCGGCTATTGTCGTGCAAATTCGTTAAGATTCGTTCGCTCGGACGTATTGCATTTGCGCATTAGCGCATTGGACATGTGAATGCGTAACATATTTAGACCTGTGACTTGTCTGTCTGTAATATATATCATGCGATTTCAGGTGTAACCGTGTAACTTCCATTCTCATTTAATAAACGTGTTAAGTCAAGTCATCTTTGATCTGCTCTCATACCGCATAAAATCTGCACACATCCTACAATACTAATTAATGTATAATCAAACACGAAAATTGTATTTTTTATTCTGATTTCACAATTTTTTGTTTCTTGTTTTTAATGCGTATGTCCCAGAATGAATAAACTCAGTAAAAAGTGTATGGTAAATATAAATACATATGTCTATACGAATAAAACACAATACGTGTACATACTATATTTATAAAATACATTGTTATTTTCTTAAAATTTTAGGAAGATAAAAATAATAATTTTTTTCATATACATTTCGAAAGCGATGACGTCAAAATCGAGCGGGAATTACAATACCTGAAATATTGTTGAAATATGTATCCGGTTTGTAAGTGTGGCCGTGGTGAATAAATCGGATTATCGGGCAATTTAAATAAACATCATCTGGGTGCAAACTTAAGTTTGAGAATGTGTATTTTTCACCACGGCCGCACTTACAAATCGGATAGGTATTTCAAGAATATTTCAGGTTTTGTAATTCTCGCTCGATTTTGACGTCACGCGTTTGGAGTTTATCAAAATTGCAAGCAAATAGACCATTTTCATTGGTGGTGTGTGCATGATTAGAGTAAGAGGTCAGAATTGCCCTGTTAAATTATTTACATGTCAGATGAGGAATGAAACTTCGTCATTTTCTTCACAAAATGTGTGTTAATAAAACTTTGTGTGAAGAATAGGACAAGTTTCATTCCTCGTCTGATAATTCCTTCACGATAACTCAGCAATTGTAATTATTATTTACATGTTGCTGATATGGTCAACTAACTTCAAAGTTGTTTATTTCATACTGTCACCTCTCATTGCCAAATAAAAAAAAATATGGTTGGCATACATTTTTGTGTCCCGGGGTGCAAAAACAAATCAAATGAAAACAAAAATGTGTCTTGGCATTTATTATCTGCGGATGGTAACGGCTGACACTGTTGAGTTGAGAGATCAGCAGAGGTCATGTTAAGGTTGCTTTGTAGAAAATACAACTTATTTAAAGTTTCAAAAATTGGTAGTAGATGTCTCAATCTCAATGAAAATTGTATAAATGTATTTATAATAAAACTGCCTAGTATTATGCACAGTATTGATGAAATGAAATAAATGATCGAAACTTGTGTATGAATAATTAATAAGTTTTTCAAGATCAAGATCTCGCCTAATCTCGTCAAGAATTGAAGTATGTATTCGTCTCGATCGAGTATTTGACCTTGAAATTTATTTGGACCTTGATCTCGAAAATTTACTCAAGACGAGACGAGATCAAGAAAAATCTCGTCTCGGCGGCAACACTACCAACGTGTGGAAAGTGGAAAGCCTTTCTGTCTAGCTCGAGTTGGCTGCTGTATGAAATTTAAGTTCTATATAATTTTTTAACTCAATATCCATTGAATATGAAGTATAAAATGTAATCAAATCGTATAGAGAATAAAATATTCTTTAATATTTATAATAACATTAAATGTGAAAAAATGATATTTAACAGCGTTTTTTCAAGAAAAACTATTAAAATCTTCAAATGAAAATACTTCCGGTTGACCAATTATAACCAAAATCTAATCAGCTCTTCATACGAAGCGGAATACGAAAGAATTATAATTTTTAGAATTGTAGTGTTGGAGTTATCGACGGAGAAAAAATCGTCACACACACACATACACACAGGCATACACACATCATCGCAAAAATAGTAAAATCGTATTCTAGGGACTCTAAAACGTGCTTATTCATTAAAAACTCACCACCTTTCTTAAAGGTATGACAGAAGGTAAAAAGTACGTTTATTCCAGTCCAAGTTAGTTTTGATTAACACTGGCAACCTTTATTATTTCCGTATTCATTTACACTTGAAAATGGATTCCGGATTTTCAGAAGGTCATATCAAAAAGCTTGAATGTAATAAGAATAAGACTAGATAGTCTACTCCAAATTCTGACGTATATGTTAAGGACATTAAAAATTTGAATATTAACTAATAACTTTTTAAAATTTTGATAGTCTCAATCAGACAGTTTGCTTTGGCGGAGGATCCCATTAATATAATTTCTATTTATAAAAATACAATATTTGGTCCTGAGTTATTAATTCATATTTATTAATAGTCGACGCCTCAAAAACACTTTTTGTATTCTTCTAATATTTACAAATTCATATATTATAACTTATTTGTAGATACAAGTTCTGCTATTTTAAAATCGTTGAAATATTTAAAATATCTAATAATATGCTTCAAACAGATTTTCTTTTTTTTTGTAATAAATTGATACTCTAAATATAGACGTCAGTCGTAATAAAACGAATGAAATATTGTAAAATAAGTCGTTTTTATGTAATATTGACAATTCCATTAGAAAATATAGACTTTATATGCGTTTGAGGTTATAAATAAGTCAATACTGAACGTAATAAAAAGCTTAGACGTCATTGAAGAACAAACATTTGACATAAAATGTACGAACACTTATAAATCAATAAACAAACCGATGGAACGAAACATTTCTATAAAATCCAACAATGTATTTCATATGAATCTAGGGAACTATACCAGTTCATTACAAACTTCTAGAAAATTGAGATTCGTGCAACGAGATTGTTTTTACGTTGGTACTACGATCTGGAAAGTGTATGTCCGGTTTCATTTATATTGGACGCTTAGTTTGTGTTTGACAGCTACATATTAACAAAGAATTTATACACGCTCAGCATTTTTTTTCTACTAAAAAAAATGACTAAAGTATCTGTATTAAATTTTGTGTTAAAACTGTATAAGGAAGGTGCAATGTACAATGAAGTCGAAACCAAGGATTGTTGATCGCATATCGAGATTTTGGTAAATGACACGTTTTAAGGTCGCTAGAATCCAATTTTAACATTTTCACGATGATGTCTGTGTGTATGTGTAGATCCTCCACTCTAACTCAAATACTATTATTCAGAAAATTTTGAAACCTTGTATTTCGAACTTTCTCTATTATGGAAAGAGCCCCTTAGATTATGGTGTAAATCGGATAACAGGAAATGGCACTTTACTGGAAGCTCAAAATAGTTTTTCTTCGAATTATACCTTTAACGTTATTATAAGAATTGATTATTAAATTTTCTACAGATTTGCATTAATACTTTTTCTACATATTTTATGGATGAATTTATAAAATTATCTATAATTTAAATCCCGGAGCCTACGCTTAAACAAACAAAACGCCTTACGCGGTTATTCAAATGTATGTAACTGACAGATAAATGTCACTGTCAAAGAACCAGTAATTTCAAATTAATAATAGTAACGTTTTAAAAAGAAAAAAGTAAATAGAACAATAGGAAAGGAAATCAAAGCAGTTTCAGCATAAGTAAATATGTAGATATGTTTTAGATTAATAAAAATTAACGATTCGCCAAAAAGTTTAAGCTAATTCTCATTATTGGATTAGTGAATTCTATTCTATCCCGGTATTTAAAATTTAATCTACATTTTATTATCAAAAAAGGTAGTTATTTGGTTTAGATTAGACTATATTTTAAGAATTAAACTGTCGAAATTAGAGTAAAATTCGCTAATCCAAAAATAAGGATTAGCTTAATCTTTTTTGTGACTTGGGCGGTTAATGGCGGGTGGTATTGTGGGTCACACCAGATTTTTTAATTTACTATTTCGGTTGATCGTTTATTAATAGGTTATACTAATATATAGAAAATAATTCGTTGATGACACCTATTAATGTATGATTTTTAGTAATGAACGATTTTAATAGGTAAGCATAGACCACATACAATTGCTGAACAATTGTCAAAATTTATGTGTCAAACGTTACCTTAAAAAATTGTCATGGAATAAAATTAGATTTTACAATTCACTAAGATACGGTCATTGGAAAAATATTGTAACTAACACGTCTGCTAATTTTCTCAACAATTAATCGCCCTCATTAACACACTTAAAATTTAAATAACTATTTCGTTATAAGGCTAACCCTTCTAGTAGTATCTAACTACCTATATACTGATTCAATTTTCAAAAGGCATTTATGATAATACAACACATCTCATTGCTATGTGCTCATTGCTTCTCTTTGTTTAGATTTAAAACAATCAAACAAAACCTCTTAGTACCTACTTACAAGTTGTCTGTTCTCTATTTCCATTCCAGAATGTAAATTCTTCATGACCTTTTCTTTTGTTCTTTCTGTGTTGGCTTGGGCGAGGGAATGCGTGTACCTTTCCGCTTCCGGTACAGCCGTGCAAGATGTCACGTGGTTCACGAGTTATCAGAGGAAAAAGCAACAGCAACGCGTAAACCGCAACAAAGGCTTCGTTGTGAAATAGATAAAATTTTATTTTTATCCTGAATAACGCACAACGTTCGCCATTGTTACGATTGTATAAATATAAGCTTTCCTGAATGTGTAAATATAGACGATGATGATGTAAACGCAGTTTTGACCACAAATAGGTACAAGGAAAAATTTACTTGAAGCATTTCAATTTACAAGGATCCAACTATCTAGAAAATATAATATACTATACAAAATTAATAAATTAATTTTGATTTAAACATATTATACCTACTTAATAATAATCATGTTTCATATTCGTGATTCTCCCTCTTTTTCTGGTTTTTTTACTTCTGTGGTCCAAATGTTATACATTGTTAATTTTTTTACCGGTTTCTGGATATTATTCCATTGTTTGCATGTACGAAAGTAGGCTGGTAACTACGTAATAACTGTATCTGTATGGTAATATTATTACCATACTGACTTGTCAACGACGGTCTACAAAATGAAAATAAAATAAAATGAAAATATAATGCTCTTCATTAATATATACAGATAACGTTAGCCTATCCTTCTAAATACAGTCTACTTTATTCTAAAGTAATAAACATGAGGAATAAAGGACATAATTTGAATATTTATCGTACTGACATATGTCAAAATAATTGTGCTGTTAACCATAGCAATCTGAAAGTAGCATTAATGAGAGAATTTCAAAAAAATATATTTATCAATAATGTCTTAATTTTCTGAAACCAATAAACTATTGAACAAACCACGGATGTTATTAATCATAACAAGTCTTAGATGTCTTAAAATCCTCGTTCTACGAGCTCGGATTTCAAACCGACATCTTCGGCAGTTATGATATACATAACATTCCTAGGTATGTTAATAGCTATAACATAACGTATACAATCTGATGTTTTTGGGTTTTCAGAAACACTGACTACGTTTACACTGTGATACGCAGATAAAGTGTATACTGAAATTTATCTTAGTATGGTATGTTTATACCGGTATTTAAATAAACATACTAAATATTTATACACCCCGCCCTCCTTTGAACGTACCAAAAATGTGTACCAATAGACCTTTTCAATTTAAAGAGATAGAAGATATGCGCAATGGGGATCTGCGCATAGTAAGAACAACTGAGATCTAAGGGGTTTGTTTCTAAAAAATTTAGACGTAAAATGTGAGAATATCTCAGATAACTTTAAAAAATCTTATCTTACATAAACTCTTATTGAAGTAAAAATTCAAATTTTCACTGAGAATACAGGTATTTTACTGACTGCAATAATTTTGACGTTTCGTTTGACAGTCCAACTGGCAGTTGTTTGTGCCATTTTCTTACTATTTGCAGCGATAGAAAGAGATAGCCGTTAAATTGAAAAGGTCTATTGCGTACCAAAGGGTTTGATACATTGTGTTTACACCATTCGACGCCATCTTGTTACGTCACTCAAGAAGACACCTATGCGCCGTGAAACTGTCATTCGCTTGGCATTATTGGTTATATTTCAACGATTAAGTTATGACAGTCTCCATGTTCTTCTCGTATTTGTTTAAAAAGCCGAATCCACCAAGTGGATACTATATAAGGATGGGTGTATATATCTATATCATTTCAGACTCGTTCTGATTGGTGAACTTTGTGACGTCAACTAAATCATAAACCTAAAGTTTGGACCTTGCAATGTTTAGCTTTATGATTTGGATTTAGAGACCTTAAATTCTGAAGTGTGAATGGAGTCATTACATAATATGCGGTCAAAGTCTTTAAATCTAAAGTATAAAACATAAATCTAAACCTAATTTTCATTTGTGAATGTACCTAAGATTTTTTAAATGTAAGTTTCAATATACATGTATTTGACTTTGAATTAAAATAAAAAAATACACTCCCCACTATCCTTGAACAAAATTGCAGCTCTAAATTTTTCAAATTATATCCCCTGCCCGTTAGTAAATATTGCCTACTACTGTACCATTTATTGTTATTATCTTCTAATTGCCTAATTTGTAATCACAAATTCCATTTAATCTCACCTGTACATTTTCAACAAAATCTCATTAACAGTTCGTATCGCATATCAAACCAAATCAATTCCAGCTTCAATCACAATAACCTTCACCTTTTATCCTGTACCAATAATGTTCCCGGGCATAATTACATGTAAGGGGAAACATTAGGCGATGGTTAATTGAACGGATTGGGCTCAAAGTGAGTGTAAATCATACAAATTGAACTATTAACCCTCGGAGGAATGCAGGTTTATCAAGCAGGTGGGACAAGCAAGATTGAAAGCTATTTGTACATTATTATTGCAGGGCATCGATTTGTAGATTGAACGTCTCAGGTTTGCAAATGGGGGGTTAATATTTTATGCTTTTGTTGAACGGTTTGTACATAAAGAAAACTAAATGAAAAATTGCATTAGTTCAGTGCGCACAAAAATAATTGCCCGTATTTACATCACCTTTATAACATTTTTATTTATTTAATGTGGGTTTAAACTTTAAAGATTTACCTAAATATTTATTTACTTAATTAAAGGGGCCAATTCAGAACTCAATATTTGTGTAGTCGTTATGGTCTTTATGGTTTTTATCTCGGTTTTTATGTACTATAAAGATTGTAGTTGGTAACACATAACAGTTAAGATTGTGGGTTCAAATCCCGCCGGCTAGCATTCTTTTCTTTCTTTCCTAGATTTACAAAATCAAATAAATTTTACATTCATCTTAATCTACTAATTGTTAAAATCAAATTTGGTATTCTCAGCACTGAAAGTGGTTACCGTCAACAATTGTTAAGTGCTTTGACAGTCTTTATTACAACGACCGCTAAAACTATGTATTTATGGTTGTTATCACATTGTTATTTCTAATATTTGACGTGTGACAGGTTATTACATCAATCAAATATTATTATACTAAATATTGGTGTTTTTTTTATCTTTTAGCAGGGTGCAGTTTATTATACGTAGGTATGAATCCTTCTTCGACTTGAATAGTGATTATAAGATCGATAAAAACTGCGGTGGAAGAAAGTTATTTTTGACATAAATACATATTTCCTACAACTGTGCGTGAAAAGTACTTTTCATGCACTCGTTACAGTGTGTAAAGTGTCACTTTTTTTAAGCTTGAAAAGTAAATAAGCGTTGTTGGGTTACATTAAAATTCGGTTTAGTCAAGTATATAATTAGGTAGTAAATAATAATGAAAGTAATAAAATTTATTAATAAATATGAATATACACTGTAAATGAAACTAAAGAAATCTGCTCCCTGGAATAATGTTCTTCCTGGATTAGCAAATTTAACAGAGTCGCAATATAAATGAATTTATTAAGAATATAAAATGACAACTAACATTTATTTTTACATGTCAATTACAATATATGAAAAACTCGTATTTCGTATCTATAACAACATATTTTTATATGTGATTACTTGATTCTAACATCCTCACTTAATCAAATATCAAAATATTTTATGGCATTAAATATTTTATGGCATTTCTTCAAGTCCCAATTTTTCCACGCAGAACAAATGCTTCGGTTTGGGTAGTGACTTCGTTAGTACATCAGCTGTCATTTCACTAGTCGGCAAATAATTCATAGAAATTTCTTTCTTCTCCGCTAGTTCTCTCACATAATGATATTTTATGGATATATGTTTCGTTCGATTATGAAACATTGGATTGTATACTAATTTATTAGCTCCTTGATTATCATTATGGATTACTATGGTTTCACAATCTTGGTAAATTTCTTTAAATAATCCTTTTACGAAGACTGCTTCTTTCGCTGCTTCACATAACGCCATATACTCAGCTTCGGTTGTACTTAATGCAACACTTTGCTGTTTCTTGGACTGCCAACTAAAAGCTGCCCCTGCAAATGTTAAAATATATCCCGTATATGAATGACGATCTTCTATATTGCTACCCCAATCTGCATCAGCGAAACCTTCTATGTGTTTCTTCGATTTCCTGAAAGTTAAACAGTATTTTATTGTTCCTTTCAGATATCTTAATACATTTTTCGCTGCCATCCAATGTACCTTACTGTGGCAATTATTAAACTGGCTTAAGTAACTGGTAGAAAATGAAATATCTGGTCTCGTGCAAACAGATAAATACATTAGGGCTCCAATCAATTCTTGATACGGAAATTTTTCACTTTGTGAACTTCCTTTTTCTAATTTTAAATTAGGTGTTAAAGGAGTACTCACCGGTTTTGAATCAGTCATTCCAAATTTCGTTAAAATTTTCTCTATATAATGACTCTGATCTAGTGAGATTTTTTCACCTTTTCTGTCTCTTGTTATTTTTATACCTAAGCATTCTTTTATTTCTCCAAGATCTTTCATTTTAAAATTCTTTCCTATTTCTTCCTTTAGCTTTTGAGTTGCTTCCTTATTATTAGAAAATATGTAGAAATCATCCACGTGTAATGCAATAATCAATAATTGGTCTTTATTGTTTCTTGTATAAACACATGAATCATATTTACTTCTTTTAAAATTGATTTTTAATAAAAAATTGTGTATTTTGGTATTCCATGACCGTGCTGATTGTTTTAGGCCATATAAAGCTTTTTTTAATTTACATACCTTGTTTTCATGCCCTTTTGATATGAATCCAGGTGGCTGCTCCATATATATTTCTTCCTGCAGATTTCCATTCAGAAAAGCTGTTGTTATATCCATATGATCTATTTCTAAATCCAATTCTACGGCTAATCCGAATAATAATCTGACTGTAGAAATTCTTACAACTGGAGCAAATGTTTCGAAATAATCTTCTCCATATTTCTGCGAGAAACCTTTCGCTACCAATCTTGCTTTATACCTTTGTACTTTTCCATCAGCATCCATTTTTAGTTTGAATACCCATTTACATTTAACTACATTCTTTCCTTGAGGACGAGTTACAAGATCCCAAGTATTATTGTCAGATAAAGCTTGTAATTCTTCTTTCATTGCAATTTCCCATAAATCTTTGTCTGATCTTGATAATGCATCTCTAATATCCACAGGATCCACAAAATTTTTGGCTAAAAATGTAGATATGTTATCATTTTTCTTACTTTTTCTTTCTCTCAAATCATATCTCTTTTCTTGTACTTCATTTTCAATCTTTTCTTGTTGTATTTCTTTTTCTATTATTTCATTTTCAATCTTTTCTTGTTGTATTTCTTTTTCTATTATTTTTATTTCCTGTATATCATGATTTTCTTTAGAAACATTATTTTCAATTACATTTTGAGAACTATCACCTTCTTTATTTTCAATAAAGATAACATCTCTCGCTTTAATTATTTTATGAGGATTATTGTTGATGTCTATTAAACGATATCCCTTGGATGTTTCGCAATATCCTACCATTATATACTGACATGATTTTTTGTCAAACTTCTTTCTTTTTTCCTTTGGAATATGCACTTGAGCTTGGCATCCAAATATTCTTAAATGCGACAAATCTATTTTCTCATTGGTCCAAATTACTTCAGGAACTGCATTTTGTAGCGCCGCTGTAGGTGACCTATTCTTTAAATAAATAGCTGTATTTAATGCTTCTGCCCAATATCGTTTGCTAATATTTGCATCAAACAATAGGCATCTGGCTTTTTCAACTATTGTTCGAATAGTTCGTTCCGCTACACCATTCTGCTGGGGTGTATACGGAATTGTTGTTTGGTGAACTATTCCATGAATTTTCAAGAAATTTTTAAATTCTTGATTGACAAATTCGGTCCCATTATCACTTCTTAAACATTTTATTTTCTTGCCTGTTTGGTTTTCTACTAAAGACTTAAATTCTTTAAATTTATGAAATACATCGCTTTTTCTTCTTAGCATGTATCCAAAAGTTTTTCTACTAAAATCATCTACAAAAATTAAACAATATTTAGCTCCTCCCCATGACATTTCCTCCATAGGACCAGCTACGTCTGAGTGTACAAGATCTAGTACGTCTTGTGCTCTACTTGTTTTATTCTTTGTAGGAAATTTTTGTACCGCCTGTTTACCTTCAATGCATCTTACACACGGTTCATTACTTTCTTCAGCAAACTTCATTCCACTAACTATTTCTTTTAGTTTCCTCATTCCTCTTCTGTTTAAATGTCCTAATCGTCTATGCCAAAGCATATGATTAGATACCGTTGCAGTTAAAACTCTCGTTTGCTCATTATTATTTCCTTGAGCAATATATAAACCATTTTTCAAAATTCCTTTAAATTCAACTGAACCACTTGCTCTATATGTTGATTTATCATACACCTTACATTGTGATTTATCAAAAACAACAATATAACCTTTTTCAGTCATTTTGTGTACAGAGAGTAAATTCGCAGATAAATTTGGTACATACATTACATTTTTTATAGTCTTTTCGCTTTGTCCAAAATTTATTTTCACTTCTCCGATACCATTAGATAATAGTTTCTCCCCATTGGCTAAAGATATGTCATTGTCTGATTGGTTATAATTCTTCATCCAGTCTTTCTTCATTGACATATGTGATGTAGCACCAGAGTCTATTATCCAATCAGTTGTTGAAGCCATTGCCATCAAAGCAGATGAAGTACTCAACAATGTTTGATTGTTGTATTTCTTCTTGCCCATCTTGTGATATACTTGATTATTTGTATTTTTGTTTTGAGGACAATCTGACATTTTATGTCCAACTTTTCCACAAGAATAACATTTAAACTTTTTCTTGGGATTACCTTTATGAAAATTTCTTGAATTTGAATGCAAAACTGCTTCACATTCATTATGTTGACTTTGAGACTTTTTTCTTGAATCTTCTTCTATAAGTTTTGATTTGACTTCTTCTGCAGAAAGTTTCTTATTATTATAAGTTAAAGCCATCACTAAAGGTTCATATTCTGAGCTAAGACCATTTAACATTACAAACGCAATAAAGTCATCTTCAATTTTTACGTCAATATCTGCTAATTTATGAACAGTTGACATGATATCACTGACGTATTCTTCCATAGAATTAAAATCTTCACGCTTTGTACGAAATAAATGTCTTTGCAGATCAAATTTCCTATTCATATCTTTCGCTTCAAATGCTTTTTGTAGATTACTCCAAGCTTCTTTAGCTGTTTTGGCATGATACACATGTACATAACATGTTGGCTTTATACATAAACTTATTTTTGCTAATGCCCTGTTATCACTTTCTGGACTTATGGCGACATCATTATTCACACCATTTTCTACTGTTTCCCACAAACCATCTAGCATTAAACTCATCTTCATGGCAAATTTCCATGATGCATAATTTGCTTGTCCCTCCAACTTTTCTATATTAGGTAGTGACGAGGAGAAAGACTGAACAGTAGTTGTAATATTAGGTGAATTAGGCATAATGATACCAAAAATAACAAAACGATATAACAAAACGATGAACAAATACTCTACTCTACAAAAGGTTTTATAATTAATAAAATGTTAAGCAAAATCCTGGGCCCATAACCTAAAGAAATCTGCTCCC
Source organism: Harpalus rubripes (assembly GCA_963082715.1). Taxonomy (NCBI): domain Eukaryota; kingdom Metazoa; phylum Arthropoda; class Insecta; order Coleoptera; family Carabidae; genus Harpalus; species Harpalus rubripes. The sequence continues at coordinate 59,936,059 of OY720454.1, forward strand.
TGGAATAATGTTCTTCCTGGATTAGCAAATTTAACAGAGTCGCAATATAAATGAATTTATTAAGAATATAAAATGACAACTAATATTTATTTTTACATGTCAATTACAATATATGAAAAACTCGTATTTCGTATCTATAACAACATATTTTTATATGTGATTACTTGATTCTAACAGAAACAAATCTAATATTTTTTTTGACAGATTGAGTACTAATCTAATTTTTAACAACATTAACATTTTTTTGACATGTATTCTAACCTAACCTAATTTTTAATATTAATATTAAATGTACAATTTGTACATTATAAAAGACTAATCATCGTCTGTCTGAGATTCTTCCATGTGTTTAAGTTACATTTTGTACAGTGTTATGAGAAAAAGTACTAACAGTATATGAAGCTGCTGGATGCCTGTACACTCAGAATTATGAGAAATATCAATACCATTTCGATTGTAGGAAAAATGTTGTATGCAACACGTGTGTAAAATACGAGAATAGTATTTATTTGTCTCGTGCTGCGGCTCATGCGTAAAACATCGCACTCGACCAAAAAAGTACTACTTTACACACATGTTACATAAATAACTATTTCTTTAAAAATATATTATTCTATGGTATTCTTGAAAACTCTGTTTTTTTGATGCCAATGTGTGCTCTTTCTGTTTATTCAATTCATATAAAACCTATAAATTTTCAATCACGTTGGGATCATTTGTAGGAGTTAACATACCCTTTCTAAATAATTTAGACGTTTCCTAATATGACACATAAATATCAAATTGTTCTTTAGTTGTTTTGGCTCAACATTTGCGTTTATATAGAGTGGATATTAATTTAGAAGAGTATAAATACGTTGGCGTTTTAGAAGACGAAAAGATGATGGTAATACTTGCACATATAATATTTAGTAAAGGGTTTTTATTTGCCATCTTTACAATAACAAAAGAAAATTTATTTTGATCATTTTGACTCTCGATGCCGTTCTAAAATAAAGGGATACTCTTAATCACGTAATCTTACTCTGTACACCATACTCTAGAGTAAAGTTCTAGAACGTACCCGGGGTCATTTTTTCGATACTCATGCTATGTTCTTTGTGACATTTTCTTGTTAAAAGATCCAACCATATGGCATATAGTTAATCACTGAATGTTTGGTAATACAGTCGTACATGCAATGCATAAATTTCTACTGGAAGAAGATGCCTTTGTGTTTTATGATCCGTGTTGTTTTGTTATTGTTAGCGTCTACTCGTATACAGTTAGCTATGTTTTAATTGCTCCACTATTCCTAGGAAGTTTACGCAGCTCACACTTTAGTTTTACGCAAAGAGAATAAACTAGAAGTTAATAAGCTTCTCAATTAACCTCAACTAAACAGAATGCAAATGGTCATTAAATGATACACGTGCTATTCATTACACTAGAATTAAATTGCTGAGCATTCCGTGCACAATTCCATTAGGTAGGTACTCCCTTAAAGACTCTTCTATATAATGTTTGTAAAAAATGAGAACTGTTGACTTTTATGGAACTTGCAAATAGAATGTATAGAACTGTAATCAGATGCACAACTTAATTTATACAAGTGTTTTATTGGACTTTTATTAAATTGCATACCTGTCTAAAGTAAAATGTCCGTACTTCACGAACATGTCCTATTTGTGACATCTCTTTTGGGGACTACATATATTTGGGAACTATTTTCTAAAATGAATCAAACAAAAAGTAAAATTAGGGCAAAAATTTCAAACAAAAAACAAACTGTCTTTATCAATTCTTTATCAATTAGATATAGATGCATTGATCATTGATATTGGAAAAACTGGCACAGTAGATACAATATTATACGTGGGTCATGCTAGAATTATTGAGATTAAGATACTAGGTTCATATTCGATTATGAGTTTTTAATGAAGAAGCACGTTTTAGAGTCCCTAGATTACGATTTTACTATTTTACAATGATGTATGCATGTATGTATGTATATATTTATGTATGTATGTATGTAGGTTATGTATGAATGTGTGGCAATTCTTTCGGATCGCATAATTCCAATACCACCTTTCCAAGAATTATAATTTTTGCGTATTCCTTTTCTTTACATCCATATGAAGAGCTGATCAGAATTTGGTTATAATTGGTCAACCGAAAGTATCCGAATTTAAATAAATATATTTAACAGTCTTGAAAAAACCCTGTTAAATATATTTTTTTCAAATTTAATGTTATTGATAGAGTTAAAAAATTATTAAGAAAATTATGATTGACAAATGTCAGTGTCAAGTGCAATTAACAAAGTATGTTTGTATTATAATTTTACTGAAAATATATAGAATCTCTTACAAGAAACTTTCTGTATGGAATTTGTACAAAGTACATAAAACTAACTGAAGGTAATGTACTGGAAATATGGAATCTTTGCAAGAAACTTTCTATGTGGAATTTGTAAAAAATACGCACAAAATACGTAAACCTGATGGAAGGTAATGTGCTGGCCATATCACATTTTTAAATTTTTATTTTAAATATGTTTATAATAGTTCCTTTTCAATAATACACTTCATCATTCTTTCCTTCCATTTCTTGAAAACTCCTACCCAATCTTCTTTTGGAATGCTTTGAAACTAATTTCTGGAAGATTTAGAAACTGTCAAAGCTGCCAAATTAATTTCTGGTTACTTAAACTATCAAACTAATTAATTAAATTAATTTTGACACTGACTTGAAAACTGTCAATGTTGACAAATTATAAATATAGATTCAAAATGCTCTTTGGGTAATTCCATATTTTCATTCACAACGCAATACTTAACTTAACATTTGACACAATTTATTTCAAATTGAAAAGCTCTTAGCAAGAACGACCTTAGTCTTAGTCCATTTTTTTACCTTCCGTCACCTTTAGGTAAGGAAGGTATTGTCTTTGCTCAAAAAATTCGGTGGTGAGTTTTTGATGAATAAGCACATTTTAGGGTCCCTAGAACACGATTTTACTATTTTTACGATGATGTCTGTATGTGTGTGTGTGTGTGTGTGTGTGTGTGTGTGTGTGTGTGTGTGTGTGTATGTGTGTCTGTGTGTGTGTGTGTAACAAAATTTTCGTCTACGATAACTTCCATACTACAATTCAAAAAATTATAATTCTTTCGTATTCGTATTCGTTACATCCATGTAAAGAGCTGATTAGATTTTGGTTCGAATTGGTCAACCGGAAGTACCCACATTTGAAGATTTTAACAGTTTTTCTTGAAAAAACTATGTTAAATATAATTTTTTCACATTTTATGTTATTATAAATATTAAAGAATATTTTATTCTCTATGGGACTTGAATGCATTTTATAGTTCATATTAAATAGATATAGAGTTAAAAAATTATAAAGAAATTAAATATCATATATTAGCTAGCTATGCTATTACTCTGGAAACAGCTGATGTATTAAGAAAATTCTGATTGAAAGGTGTCAGTGTCAAGTACAGTTGACAGTATATATGTGTTATAATTTTACTGGAAATATAGGATATTTTGCTTTCTGTATGGAATTTGTATAAAATACATACAACTGCCTTAAGGTAATGTACAAGAAATAGATTCTTTTGCAAGGAACTTTTTGTATGACATTTATACAAAATACATAGAACATCAGATTTTTTCTTATTGTACCCTAAATAACCAAGTGCCATCGAAACTACAGGTAGAATATGTTTCCAAAGTCTACATAAAAAAATCGTCGTTTCAGACCGTGAAACGTTCTAATCTGAAGTAAAAATTGTTTCTCAAAACATGCCTTCAAAACACTTGAAAATGCGTTTTCTAAGCGAATTACGTGTTTTTAGAGTGTTTTGCAGTAACTTCCATAGTACAAATCGACACTCCAGCTGCGATAGCGAGTACATCACGGAGTGCCTCCAAAAGCTTGTATTCACTAAAAATCAGTATATTTTGACTTACTGTACCCTAAATAAGCAAGAGCCATCGAAACTACAAGTAGAATATGTGTCCAAAGTCTACATACAAAATCGTCGTTTCAGACCGAGAAACGCTCAAATATGATGCAGTAACTGCCTTAAGGTAATGTACAAGAAATAGAATCTTTTGCAAGGAACTTTCTGTGTGACATTTATACAAAATTCAGAGAACTGACGGAAGGTAATGTGCTGGCCACATCAGATTTTTTTAATTAATCAAGGAAACGACTATTTTAGATTCCTTACTTTTAAGATTTCTGTAATTTAACTCAGATCATGTTTATATATTTGAAAATTATTCATTATATGTTAACAAAGAGAAAAATGAACATTGATGAGCAATTATATAATAATCGAGATAATAATTAAACATTTTTGTAGGAAATTTTTGTTGAAACTTTTTGGGAGAAACTGTTTTACCAAACTGTTTGGCATCCTTGAAAGTACATGTCGCTACATCTAACTCATATTTACAATATTTGGACTATGATTGTTTTTGCCAAGAAGAACTCCTCAATTGTATCACTTTTTTAGAATGTAATTTGTCATATATTGTAGTAGGAGTGTCTTACATAAATACATATGTATAAACATAACAAACATTCTGTCATACAAGCTTTCATCAAAAAAATAAAGCAAAAAGTGTTAATATACATATCTAGCTACTACGACAAGGTATAAGAAACTGTCAGCAACATTAGTGCGCAGTTCCATAACAATAACAGTGATGCAATGCCGATAAAAATAAACACGTTTCCCAGTATTGGCATACGTTTTCAAGAACGTGTATTATTCAGCAATATACTTTTCCATCGTTAAGTTTAAGCATCCTCTTTAAATTACATTGATTTAAACTTCCAAACAAGTGCAGATCTTGGAAACATACCACACATTTGAAATGCTGACTTCTCAGCAGGTAAAGGCAATAAACCTGGTGAAACTGTCACAATAAATCATATTTATAAGTTATAATTTTTATTAAAACATGTCATAATTATATTTATTCGTTTATAATTCGATTAAGATCGGATTAACCTTTTAGTAGGCCAAATATTTAACATTTAACTTGTTAATAAATCATTCGCAAATATTTGATTCATCGAAGTGGAAACTATGTGTGCATATATGAATACGAAAACATAAATAAATCATTACGCATCGTATAATTTCTTCTTTTAGCAATACAAGTTTTTTTTTACACAAAACTCATAATAATTCGGCAGGTTTAGATAGACTTAAAACTTTTAAAAACTGTTGGACAAATGACTGATGATAATAGTTCGACCGGTAATTTAAAGGACATCGTCTAGTCCAGGGTTTAGTTTCTACCGAGAGCTTTTACTTTTGGCACAATGAAAAGCAACTTGGTTAAAATCCAGCGCATACGGTAAAATTTACATTGCAAGACCTATGGGACAATACTCACTGGAAGCTGAGCACTGAGCATAGGGTGACCAGACGTCCCAGTATTCCGGGATTCGTCCCTGTTTTGAGTTGTATGTCCCGGTGTCCTGATGAACATCTTCGGGGCACGTAATTGTCCCGGTTTTCATACCCGACTCCAAATTTATTACTTATATCATGTATCGACTGATATGTTAATAGGGTATTCTCTGAGGACTACCAATATTAAAAATTTATTAAAAATATTAGTGCTGATAGGTAAACAACAGGGAAAAAACAAAAAACCATATTATAAATTAATTGTTACAAAAGATATAAAGCATTTAAATTTTGCTGATGTACTAGATGACCTTCCAATGGGAGACCAGTTGAAATCCCTACTCCATATTCGAATGTGATAAGACGCCGCATGAACCACTGACAGTACACCGCTGGTACTGTACAACTAGTACGTCACTATCACGTGACAGAACAAAATCAAATTTTAAAAATTAATATCTCGCTTATTAAAAGGAATTTTTAACTCGAGTTTTCACAGGTACTCTTAGATATACCTGTTCTTTAAGAAAAATAAATAAAAAAAATATGAGAGAATACCCTATTGTTTTATAAATTCTAATTTTAATTATTGCATTTTAAAGTAAGTGCGCTTTTGTGCGTAAATTAAGGCAGTGTGCAATGTGTGCGTGTGATTCACAATTGTGTGTAAGTCTTTGGTACTGGTACTGTAATCACGAAACATATGGGTTTTGGAATGTTTTTACTTTAATTGATAAATAAGAACATATTAAATTATATGTATAAATATTATTTTTATTTAAGTCAACAATCCGTTAAATATATTCTCTTTTCTAAAATGTTCTGTGACCTGGCAATTTATTTTTGTACATGAAAGGGGAAAAACATGCAGCTTCACATCGCGTGAAAAAATGTAACTTTCAAACATAAGGCATTTGACCTTGAATGAAAAAAAAATCTGCGGCGCTTTTTTTTATAGATATCTTTCCTCAACAAAGTTTTGGTACACGAGCCGTCACTTGTTTTACAGTCCTCTGAAAAATGTCCTGGTTTTGCAATTTATAAATCTGGTCACCCTAACTGAGCAGTTCTTAGGGATACAATGCCTAATAGAATTAAAGTTGGTATTACTAATAAAGGCGATGTAAACCAATATTAAATGGCGGAATACTTGAATAACATTAAATTTTTGTAAGCTTAAAATCTATATTTCAAACTAATCGAAAGATATTTGTAGAAATTTCTTACCATTTGTAGGTTTTATAATTTGTTGCGAGATTCCTATAGTAACTAAACAGGCCGAGAGAGATAGCAACACGGGGGTTTTCCCTCCTTTACGCACTAGTACATCAGCCGTACACCCTGTATAAAAATTAAATAAAAAATAAAACAAAATTATAATAACCCCACATGTCTATGTCAAAAAATTAATATTAAATTAAGTCGCAATATGGTAAAGAGTTACCGCAAAAATAGTTGGAAATCCGAATAGAGTCCATTCTTGAATATTTCTTTCTTCAAGTAATCAAATTTTTACTTCAAATTATAAAAATTCATTTCAAAATTAGGCATTTATTTATAAGATAATTTTCTGTTATGTTTTTGAAATAAATAATATTTCCAACCGTTTTGACTCCAATACAAGAGAACATGAAAGTATGATATTCCTTAATGTCGGCAACAAGAATAAAAATAACAGTATTGAAAATGCACTAAGGACATTAACTATTTGACATTTGTGAATGAAAATAATGTTTTAACTTAGGTTGTATAAAACAAAAATGGAAAAACCTCACGTCATGCTTTCTCTATTCGCACAAGTGTATATCGCGCAGTGTATATATTAAGTTCAGTAGTTTGGGCAAATGACTATATTCTTTTTTTTAGTAATTATAAACCTATAATTTAAATTACAATGTTGGGAGTCAATGGTAATGACACTTTTTGGTATGGAATAGTCCTAAATTTTACTTCATGTTTTTCAGGAAACTATTATCAATTTTGGTAGTTCAAAAAAGAATGTTTAACTCATACTCGCGTATATGTATACGTAGTTATAATATTTTCAGTCAAAATAAATAAGTTGTGAAAACGACTTAAATTTACAAGATAATTTAGTTTTAATACTACGGATTTGGCAAAACGCCTGTAATATTTTACGTAGGTACATATATTTTGTAATTTAATGCAATATTACTGTTTCATATTTTAGATTCTGATATATTTAGCATTTATAAACACAAATTACTGTGTACACTGTCAATGTTTATTGATTTTATATTTTAAATTCAAAATTGACTGTAAAGAGTATTGTAACGTTTTTATTTATTTTATTTATTTGGGTGAAGTGTAAATATTAGACAATTATTATTAATTAAAATATGTGTTTATTAAACTATAATGAAAATGACTATTAAGACCAAAACTATAATTAACTAGGTAACACTAACACTATTTATTTATGCAACCAATTAACACTAATATTTATTTCCTCTATTTATATCATTTTTTATATCACGAACTGTCCGCCTACCGACCTCCACAGCGTCTATATACTCAACTGACTCATCAGCGTCTGTATATTCAACTGCTCGGACAGAAGTCAAACCTTTCACCTCACTATCTGTCTATTTATGTAACTAACATTCTAATTCCACAGCTTCAGTTTCATCGACTGTCCGTATACCACAATTCTTCACCACTACTGCCGAGTATCCACTTCCACTTGCCGTTACTGTCCTCGTAAACCTAGCTTTCCAATACTTTTCAACACTGCCGAGTATTCTCTTTCACAGCTATCCCAGTATACCAGTAATTTTCCGACTGCCTACTCGACACAAACTGCATACGCTCACCACGATACTACTGTGCTTCTCCTAACACTTTATGTGGATGTCTCTATATGTCTCTCCATGTAACTATGTAACTAACTCCCTAGCATAGCTGAGTCCCTTTTATACAGCTGTCATTAACTTTCAAAGAGCTCTAGGATGTTCAACCGCATAATAACAATGAACACAAAAGGTTCAGGCGACCGGAACACGTCGCGGCTTGTTTGTTTACGTAGCCCGGCTGCTAGCACGATTACAGTATTGAAATCTTTTATCTAAAGTCACATTTTAATGATAAGGACGGATAAAACTACATATGACCACAAATATGATATAATTTGTGCTCTGTGATAAGATAAATGCAAATCTGTAGTAATCAAGAAAGTTTACGTTAATGACTGTAAAATAAATAGTATAAAAGTCAAATATCATTCATAAATGTTACTTAAATTTATTTTAAAAAGCCTTAAGATATATGTACGTTGGAAAAAAATTGTATAAACTTTCTGATTGTGGATACAATATTTCATAATTCGGTTTTACCATAATAATAATAAATACAAACCATTAAACACATTTTCTAAATCCAATTAATGATATAATTTTCAGTGAACCTCATTAAGTTAATCTACAGATGCAAGTGGAATTGGATGAAACTGACTTAATTTATTTATAGAATCTCCAGCTTGAAGTGTCTACAGTTCACTCTTCATTGACCAATTAGTCAGAATGGATGTTTTGCGGCTAATTTACCGAGAGCAAGAATTTCTACGGTTTGATGCTATTCGTTGACATTTCTACAAATTAATTGAGACGTTATTAATCACTATGAATACAAATCTCGACACCTTGCTGAGAAATAACAAATATCTAATATTAACTCTATAAGCTATGTAATTAGAAATCTGCTGTGACCAGCACAATATAGTTTTAATTTTCGAAGGGTTACTAATAGTGCTGTGAGGATACGACACAACTTGGATCCGAGAATCCGGATTTCAAAGTATCCGGATCCTCGCATATCCGATGTTCGGATATTGAAGCGGATATCCGAAAATTAATTCGAATTTGGATCCGGATCTGAACTTGGATCCGGATTCGATGTTTTGTCTACGGATCCGAATCTGGACTTGGAATCCGGATCCAAATTTTAATTCTGGATCCGATCAATTTGAAAGATAGTGGCCATAGGTAGCGAAATACCTATCGTGCACGTGTTTCACATAAAAGGGATTGTTTTTGTTACCTAAACTATTATTCACGAAAGATGACTATTCAAGGTCATTTGTGAGCCGTCTGATATAATATTACTTGCAGATAACTTCATTGCATTTCATATACATAGGCGTGTAACATGAAATATTTATGGACACATTTTAACTGAAAAAATAAGAATAATTCATTTGAAAATTATGTTTCTTTCTAAATAATGCCTTTCTGAAAGATTTATGGTCTTCACTTATGTTTTAGCAAAATACAAAAACAGACTTAACTTATAAACCAAGGAATAATAATTTGATTTAAACGTCAACGCCACTGGGAAAATATTCGCACAGAGGGCAGTGTAGTAGATAATAAGATATCTGTAATTCTACGACATATGTCATTATTATTTATAGTGTGTTAGAAAGTAATGCCACTATTTACGTAAATCTGTCACACCACATAAATTAAATAGACATAGGTCAAATAATCTTTCTCTTTCTAATACAAAATGTTGCTAAGCTACTGTTATAAAGTGATGTGAATTCTTTCTTCGAACAAACGACCTTGAATAGTCATCTTTCGTGAATAATAGTGTACTTACAGTTCTGTGGAATCGAAGAATTTCCTTCTTAGCCGATGCTACAAGTTGTCAAACAGAAATTTAAACAGCTGTCAGAAATATGCCGACTATTAATTCACTACATCAAACAAAAATGCATAGTGGATTATCATCAGATTTATTTGGTTTTGTTAGACCCGATGCTAATATTTAAATGTAAGGTTTAATACTGAGAACATTCGAATCCGAGGATCGATCCGGATATTTAAATTCCATATTTAAAATCCGATACTCAAATCCGTTTCCAAGATTCGATATTCGTATCCGGATTGAAGACCCGATACTCCGATTCGGATCCAAATTTCAATACTTAGATTCGGATCCAAAATCTGATACTCAATTCCGGATCCAAATTCCAGTACTTAGATTCGGATAGTTCAACATTCAATGATCCGGTTATACGGATATTTTTGGATCCGAAACCGAAACTATCCGGATACCACCACTAGTTGCTAGTACCTATTTTTGACAAAGATTAGAAATATTGGTAGGTTAAAATCTGGAGCTATTTTGGGAAGAAAATTGCAAAATAATGTCCTATGTTTACAACTAGACAAAAATAAATTGATCATCAAAATCCTCATAAAAAATTCGTCACTCAATTAGGGCCATTATAAAGAAATTACCTTCAAAGTATAGTTTTCCTAACACATTTACAAGTCATTATATCAACACCTTCTCCTCAACTGCACCAAAACTATTATCTGTCTTATTTGCTGCCGAAATTGCGTGGATCTCATACCATCCAGGTATCCAAGCAACAGCTGACGGACCGATCTTTAATTGTTATATAATCACCAACACATCTGCGCCGGGAGGTGTTTTTGTCAGAGTGGAACAGCTGCAGGACACCTTGAAGAATCCTTGACCTAGACCTAGAAGACAGGAGTATCTCATTCATCTAACGCAGCAAATGAAACCGGGATAATTTGCTTATCTTGGATCAAGGTGCAGTGGAAAACAGTTGGGAGACAAGACAGCTGCAGGTGCAGAAGTCGAGCAATGATATTTAGTAACACACACCGTGACCAGAGAATAAGAATATGTAGATGTTTCACACAGTATCATTAATTAATAGTAATTAAAAATGAGAGTGATATATTTATTTGAATATACAGGATGCTACAGACACTTGCAATCGAAAGAATTTTTCTCACCTGCATTTCCATATTTAATTACTTAAAGAAATTTGAATATGGAATAAAAGTATTATTTTTTTAAAGAAATCCTAACAAGGTCACCAACGAATTGTATGAATTTATATTTTAGCTCAGCCCAACTAAGTCAGCTAGTAAATTTATTAGCAAATGTAAAACCAAAAAATCTGATGTGGCCAGCACATTACCTTCCGTCAGTTCTATGTATTTTGTACAAATTTCATACGGAAAGTTCCTTGCTAAATTAAATATTCTATTTCTTGCACATTACCTTCCGGCAGTTGCATGTATTTTATGCAAATTTCATACAGAAACATTATTTTGTGACGTTTTCTATGTACAGTGTAATGTATCTGCAGAAATAAAAGATTTATTATTATTATTATTATTATTATTATTATTATTATTGTTATTATTATTTCTTGTACATTACCTTAAAGCAGTTGTACGTATTTTATACAAATTCCATACAGAAAGCAAAAGATCCTATATTTCCAGTAAAATTATAAGACATACACACTATGTCAATTTCACTTGACACTGACATCTTTCAATCAGAATTTTTTAATATTGGGATTTTCAAGTATCAAGAGATGGCGCTGATCGCATTAAACACTGGTACACTTTTTGTTGACGTGTGTCAACGTAGCATTTCTGTCAATTGTATTTCTTTAGTTTTCGTATTATTTTCTCATTTATTAGTATTTTTTATTTATAATTCATGTACGTATAATAGAGTTTTTGTAGTCATATAGTTGTAGTTTCATGTAAATGTCAAATGTGTACCACTGTTTGTAGTTCTAATAGTCGCCGCTAGTAAGCGTTTTCTTATTTGAAAATCCCAATAGTAGCTGTTTCCATAGCTGTGGCTACTTTATGAAATTTAATTTCTTTATAATTTTTTAACTCTATGTTCATTTAATATTAAGTATAAAATGCAGTCAAATCGTATAGAGAATAAAATATTCTTTAATATTTATAATAACATCAAATGTGAAAAATTTATATTTAACATAGTTTTTTCAAGAAAAACTGTTAAAATCTTCAAATGATGGTACTTCCGGTTGACCAATTGTAACCAAAATCTAATCAGCTCTTCATATGGATGTAACGAAGAAGTATACGAAAAAAATATAATTTTTGTAACTGTAGTATTAGAGTTATCGCAGACGAAAATTTTGTTACACACACACACACACACACACATACAGACATCATCGTAAAAATAGTAAATTCGTATTCCAAGGACCCTAAAACGTGCTTATTGATTAAAAACTCATCATCGAATTTTTTGACCAAAGACAATACCTTCCTTACCTAAAGGTGACGGAAGATAATATGTGAAAAATAAGGTATTGACACAGTGTAAACAACATAATTCGTGCGGCTATGAATCAAGGTATATATCTGAATTAATAAATATACTTACGTTACAGCGAAATTATTGTCAACAACGAACATCGTTTTAAAATGGAATGTACTAACTTCGTCGTTGCAATATGAATTTTTGAAAGACAAGCGTGTTAAGACGAAGGCGAAGAGAAGTCTTTTCATTCAGTACATTCTTATGTGAATAGTCGCCTCGTTGCTCTGCTCTTCGCTGCTCCAAAGTGCGCGTATATACATAAGGTTTGTTCCTACCCTACTTTTTGGATGCGTTCATGTACACATTCAAGAACCATTTTGTGCGCATGTCTTGTTCATGTACTCATTCAGACATAAGTAAGAAATTGTGTATGGTTGGCACGGCAACGGAGTCGTCATATCATCATAATTAATTACTGAATCCTCTGCAGAAAAATATCAGTCAATAAATTAGCTAAAAACAAAAAAAAATATTTATCATATTACATACCTAAATAATTACTGTTTTTTATTCGAGGTTGGTTAAACATCAAATTCAGATTCAAATTTCAAATCACTCATTATATTTACTTATGAAAACAGATAAACAATCACAGCTTATGCTTTGATATTTTCCTCGAAACGCGCGGGATATTGCAGGAACGAACATACTGACAGTCCGATGGACTGTACATCAGTCGATTGGAACGATATTTTTAAAGTGCGCATGCGTCTGATGTACATAGACAGTCCGGACTAGCTGTAGGAACAAACCTATTATAATACATTGAATGAAAAAACTTTTCGCCGGTCTTTGCTTCTCTCGCTCAAGTGCGCGTTGGTCTTTATATCCGTCCTTATTGCACACGGTTGAAGTCATTGCAAATGAGAGAGATAAATGTTTGCCAATTTGTTAATCAACCTAAATCGGACTTTTTTTAATACCAATACCTTCTTGAGGTACGAGGTCTATTACAAAAATATCCGATCTTATTTTTTTACGAAAAGCTGATGGATTTGAATCAAGCGCGCTTGCATCAGCCGACATTGAACCTTCGTGCGCATGCGTGCATTTTTTCCCGCCTGTCGATAGCGACTGTTGCTGGCAAGCAGCATTTGAAAAATGACGGAACGACTTGAGCAGCGCTATTGCATCGAATTTTGCCTGAAACTGGGCGACAGCCAGATGGGAACCATTCGAAAGATTCAGATAGCTTTCGGTGAAGATGCTATGGGCATCACACAGATTAAAAAAGAAGGCCCGCCAAGTGCGCAGCAACGTCAAAGTGATGTTGACTGCTTTCCTTGACTCCGTACACCACGAGTACGCACCACAGGGTCAAACAATCACCAAAGAGTACTGCAGGGATGTCCTCCGTCGCCTACGTGATGCTGTCGGGCGCAAGAGACCGGAGTTGTGGTCATCATGAAATTGGCGCCTCTCCATCAGGACAATGCTCCAGCATATTCCTCACACTTGATTCAGATTTTTTTGGCGAATAACAAAATTCCTGTGGTTCAATAGGCTCCTTACTCTCCTGATATGCCCCCCTGCGACTTCTGGTTGTTTCCCAAACTCAAGAGGCCATTGAAAGGAACGCGATTTCAGACAAAAGAGGACATTATGGCTGCAACGACAGCCGAGCTAAACTCTATTCCGAAAGAGGCTTTCTCGGAATGCTTCCAACAATGGCGGCACCGCTGGGAGAAGTGTGTGGAGTCCCAAGGATACTACTTTGAAGGTGATTAGGTTTTCAACGCTCCAGATATGTCAGTTTATTTTCCCGACCAAAGGTCGGATACTTTTCGAACAGATCTTGTAAACATTAACCCTGAAAAAGGCATAAGTGTAACTGAAACGTGGGTTTTATTAGAATAAATTCTGCCTCACAGTCGAGGAATAGGGGATTACAGCTCAATCGAATTAAGAGAAACTAGTAAAAAATAGTGAAAGTAGATGCTTAATAATGAATATTAATAAAGAAATAAAATGATATAATTGAAATACTTCGGAAATAAGGGGGTTTTTGTTTTAGCAACTCGTCACTTATATGAAATCCATAATATATTATTTTGATTGGCGACTCAAAGACCACCTATAAATATATAACGAATACCGAGTTAGGGGGGTGGAGTCTACTACTAATGGAAGTAGACAAATTGAAATAGCGGAGACGTGGCTACCAGTTCAGTACTGCAATTCTCAAACAGTTTTTATTTGAATATAAATTTCTTGCATTAAACTCAATTTTGATACACTTGCAATTACAAAGCATGTAGACTTGTACAGTGTTATAATACTAATTTGTTTTTTATAAATATTATTTAAAAATAGCATATATTTCAAGAACATTTTAGATCCACGAAGAAAATAGTTTTATATAAAAACTTATATTCGTGACGTCACATCTATATTTTCAAACTTCGGGGGACCATAACTCGCTTATTAAAAGGAATTTTTTCACCGGATTTTCACCAATAGTCTTAGTTTTACTTATACTTTCTGATG
Organism: Harpalus rubripes; assembly: GCA_963082715.1. Lineage (NCBI taxonomy): Eukaryota > Metazoa > Arthropoda > Insecta > Coleoptera > Carabidae > Harpalus > Harpalus rubripes. The sequence continues at coordinate 59,951,121 of OY720454.1, forward strand.
AAATTATATTTAAAAAATCTGCAGTGGACACCACACGACTTCCTTGTACGCAAGACCAATATGAAGATGAAGTATAGACCCAATTATAAAATTGCACGTGTTTGACATAATTTGACATTAACATCTATTTTTTATTTTTTTGTTATTTTTTGTCCTAATCCATAGCAAGCTTCATTACAAAAACCAAAAAGTATCTAAGTTTTAAATTTACATATCTCGTTCATACAAAGGGCTAATTTAATAATACTTGATGTGCTAGACGCAGAATTTAATTCTTTAAAACTCTTATTTGAAGCATTTATTTCTAAAATCAAAATGAAACCATTTTATTCAAGAAAAACTGTTAACAACTTCAGGTAATATATCACTTCCGGTTAGCCTGTTTTAACTAAAATCTGCTATGTTATTCCATTTGATATAAAAGTCTTATACCAAATTTGAAACGTTTTGGATTATATTGTAATATAGTTTTTCATTAAAATCTATTATGGGCTTCAAATAAAGTACCATTTCTGGAAATTATGTAATGAGCAAAAAGGGAGATGCACAACTAGATGCTATAGAAGTCCTAAATACAAAATTTCAACTTTCTACGGCTTACCGTTTTTGAGTTATGCGAGATACATAAGCACGTACGTACGTACGTACGTACGTACAGACGTCACGACGAAATTAGTCAGAATGGATTCAGGGATGGTCAAAATGGATATTTCCGTTGAAATCTCGAAACCGAAATTTTTCGCGATTACAATACTTCCTTTACTTCGTACAAGGAAGTAAAAAATGGTGGAATCCCCTATTTAACCATAATATTTATATTATTTTGCATTAAATTGGATAAGAAAATAAAGAAAATATCTGGAAAGAAAAATGTGAAAAATGACAGTAATAAGAAAGAATGAAAGAACAAATGTAGGAAAAATTGTAGAAGAAACGCCGTAATAAAAAATTCATAAAATGTTAAATTGAGAAATATGAACCAAATAAAATTTTAGTACTCCTAACAAGTGTATTAAACTAGGCCATTTTTTCTTCCTCTCTTTTCATATTTCATTTTCAATACCCTAGCAGTCTATATGGCAGTGAATGAATTCATATACATCAGGCTTATCTGAAACTTGGCAGCGTTCAACGTTTCCGAAGAACTGTTCACCTTCCTTACAAAAATATCATATAAATATCGCTAAAGATCTCCGTTGCTAGGTTTTGTTGTAGAATTCTTTCTGTTCGGGAAAAACTCGAGAAAAGCGAGTGATAAATGGCGAATGCCCCGGCCGACGACCGGAGGAAAAATATACGAAAGATCTAGGGGGCCAGGCGATCTTAATTGATTGTGAAAAACAAGGAAGTTCGTTCACGCGTTAAGCAAATCTCTTGTCTTTTGCAGTTCGGAGAAATGGTGGCATCAACGCGATTCTTGTTAGCAATTGACAAAAAAGTTTACGCATTTGACCCTTCATTAGATGATATGGAAGTGGAATTTTTGCTTATTCTTCAGCCAGATTTGTCCGCCGTTGCTAAATATTGGAAAATGTTATTTTTTGGGGTCGCCTATCTAGTTCCGACCATAAATTTTAATTGGGGTAAAATCAGGAGACTGGGGAGGTGTTTTACGTATTTATAAGAGTGTTTGATACAGGTTTCCCAAATGAAAGAATTAGGCCATACTAATTTTGTTCTAGCGACCCCGGATTTTGCCGCCATATTGAATAAAACCACATGGAAAAGATATTTTTGTTGATGTTCGTTAATATCTCGGTTTGGATCAACTAAAAAGGACGAAGTACAGTTACATGAATCTAAGTAAATTTTGAAAGGAATATACATATCCATACAGACATAAAAAATATAACATATAAATACATAATAAATGTCTAAATTGTTTCCAAATTCGAAAATACATTCATAATAGAATATGGTGATATTGTGAATATATCTATATCACTAACAATTTTATTAATGTTATTGCACATAATATAAATCGGAGATCTGGTTTGTGTATTTGTTCTCGCTCTAGGACATTGAAAATATAATTTATATACCAAGTTATTGAAAATAAAGTAGATAAAATTGTCTACAAAAAATGTCTCATACTTTTTTCTGAGAATTGATTGGTTGTTACAGAGTTACCGATATTGAGAGCTCAAATAACTTCTATATTATTAAACATACAATAAAATACTATAAGACAATCTTGTAGAAGACCAAGGGAGACATTTGATTAAAGAAAAAAATATTTTTTTAAAACTAGCGATTCTAAAGTTACCTACAACACGAAGTTTTATTTTTTTAAATGGGATGGTATATATTTTTAATGCCCATGCGATAAAGTATTTTTTTCTGAGTTCAAACATGTAATAAATTTATATCTTTACATAACAAAAATATTGAGAAATATTCAATAGACCTTTTCAATTTAACGGGTATCTCTTTCTATCGCTGCAAATAGTAGGAAAATGGCGCGAACAACTGCCAGTTGGGCTGTCAAACGAAACGTAAAAAATATTGCAGTCATTAAAATACCTATATTCTCAGTGAAAATTTGCATCGCAAGACATTTTAACTTCAATAAAAGCTTTGAAACTTATTTTGATAAGATTTTTTTAAAGTTATTTGAGATATTCTCACATTTTATGTCTAAATTTTTTAGAAACAAACGCCATAGATCTCAGTTGTTCTTACTACGAGCAGATCCCCATTGCGCATATCTTCTATCTCTTTAAATTAAAAAGGTCTATTGAAATTTAAACAAATTTTATCTTTTTGGTTATTTTTCAGCAGGCTATGTAATATAAACAACAAATATATGCTACGTGCTTTAAACATCTGTAACTCTGTAACCAATCAATTAACAGAGAAAAGTGTGAGATCTTTTTTGTAGACAATTTTATATACTCAATTTTCAATAATTTGATATTCTGCTCTAAAGTTAATTCAAACCAAGATATTAACTAAAATCAATAAAATTGTCTTCTATCACGTGGTTTTTTTTTCAATAAGGCGGCAAAATCCGGAGTCGCTAGAGGGTGCAATTTAGTACGTCTTTTTGAAAGTCCAAATTAAGAGAATAAAATTAATTCCAGCTTGCCACCATTTATTTCCACAATAGCATATTTTAAACGATCTGCCGACTGGCCTAAATCTAATAGGCATTAGTTTTCATACATATTTCAAACAAAGATCTTTTTTAAAGACATAAGGTGATCTCACTTAGTCAAAGTTAGTTTGAAATTGGACACCGTTCTACAGCTGGCCAAACATAACCACGTCACACTAGGGCGGGTACCGGAACAGGGGGGACTTTTAGGCAATGAAAAACAGATGATCTCGCGAAAAATATAGCCAAATTACCGTTTACGGGCCTAAACCTTCGTGTGGAGTTACGAAAAGACATATAAAGAAGGACATCAAAAACTGAAGAGACATTTTGAATTTTAGTTTGCGACAAATTTTATTTCACCCTCGTCAACAAACGTCAAGCGACTATTAGCTCTCAGAAAAAATCTGATGTGGCCAGCATATTACCTTCCGTCAGTTCCATATATTTTCAAATTCCATACAGAAAGTTTATTGCACAAGATTCCATATTTCAAGTACATTACCTTCTGTCAGTTCTATGCATTTTGTACAAATTCCGTACATAAAGTTACATAGGAAATTCTATATTTCCAGTAAATTTATAACACAAACATGTCAATTGCACTTGACACTGACATTTGTCAATCAGCATTTTCTTAATATAGTAGCGCTTTCCATGGTTATAGCATAGCTAGCTGCTTTATGAAATTTAATTTCTTTATAATTTTTTAACTCTATATCCATTGAATATGAAGTATAAAATCTAATCAAATCTTAAAGAGAATAAAATATTATTTAATATTTATAATAACATTAAAAATGGAAAAATGATATTTAACAATGTTTTTTCAAGAAAAACTGTTAAAATCTTAAAATAAGGGGACTTCTGGTTGACCAATTATAACCAAAATCTAATCATCTCTTCACATGGATGTAAAGAAAAGTAATATCAAAGAAATATAATTTTTTGAATTGTAGTAAATCTTATTCCAGGGACTCTAAAACGTGCTTATTAATCAAAAACTCATCACCGAATTTGTTGACCAAAGACAATACGTTCTTTACCTAAAGGTGACGGAAGGTAAAAAGTACCTTAGAATTATGACAGTTATCCTTACGGGTCATTGTTATCTGAAATAACATCTATATAAAATTAGTATAGGTAGCTGAAACAGTATTGATTCTACGAAGGGGATGGAGCAAATAGGCAAAAATTATTTTACGGTTAATGAGATCGAAAAACTGACTTCTGGAGTAGTAAAATCTGCTTTGAACACAGATATCGGTAATGATGATGACATGTTCGTACCATACGGGCGTTTACCAGTCTTTACCTCACAGGTAATCATTTCTGGCATGGTGAATGCACCACAGGGATCAATTTTGTGACATTTGATATTCGAAACAATATTGGCAGTAACATGAAAATTCTGAAACGGATTCCAGATAATTAAGTTACGACGATCTTAAATAGATTTTATAAATTGGAGTAACAAAAGTACTACCGCTTAAAACCCTCACGTCATACTAATAACAATCTGAGACATTTATTTGTTCGTTGGTAAATTCTGATGACAACCTGTGAAGGGGACTGTAAACTTTGCACATATTCTCCCGACGTACATACTTGTATTTCAATGCCTTCTTGATCGTGTATCCCCAGTCGGCGTTTGGTTGACTTGACACTAGCGCATCTGCAGTGGCGGTCCCAGTCCCAGAGGCGGGAGTCACGTACGCCCCATTAGTGCCGGTAGCCCCTTTGCCGCCGCTACTGCTCCGCACTGCAATCAATTCGCTGCGGCTGCTGCCGTCTGTCCCGGTGGTCTCCGATGTTGTTTGGGTTCCCGCACGAGCCAGCAAACACTCATCAACTCATCCACAGAAAAGATATCATAATAATCTATTTAGGAAGACAGATGAGGGAATTTTCGGCAATTGGTAATTGGCGACAGATAACGAAAGAGTTTGATTCGTATGGAGTAGACTAACAATATTAATGTCCCACTGGTATATTATTATTATTATTATTATTATTATTATTATTATTATTATTATTATTATTATTATTATTATTATTATTATTATTATTATTATTATTATTATTATTATTATTATTATTATTATTATTATTATTATTATTATTATTATTATTATTATTATTATTATTATTATTATTATTATTATTATTATTATTATTATTATTATTATTATTATTATTATTATTATTATTATTATTATTATTATTATTATTATTATTATTATTATTATTATTATTATTATTATTATTATTATTATTATTATTATTATTATTATTATTATTATTATTATTATTATTATTATTATTATTATTATTATTATTATTATTATTATTATTATTATTATTATTATTATTATTATTATTATTATTATTATTATTATTATTATTATTATTATTATTATTATTATTATTATTATTATTATTATTATTATTATTATTATTATTATTATTATTATTATTATTATTATTATTATTATTATTATTATTATTATTATTATTATTATTATTATTATTATTATTATTATTATTATTATTATTATTATTATTATTATTATTATTATTATTATTATTATTATTATTATTATTATTATTATTATTATTATTATTATTATTATTATTATTATTATTATTATTATTATTATTATTATTATTATTATTATTATTATTATTATTATTATTATTATTATTATTATTATTATTATTATTATTATTATTATTATTATTATTATTATTATTATTATTATTATTATTATTATTATTATTATTATTATTATTATTATTATTATTATTATTATTATTATTATTATTATTATTATTATTATTATTATTATTATTATTATTATTATTATTATTATTATTATTATTATTATTATTATTATTATTATTATTATTATTATTATTATTATTATTATTATTATTATTATTATTATTATTATTATTATTATTATTATTATTATTATTATTATTATTATTATTATTATTATTATTATTATTATTATTATTATTATTATTATTATTATTATTATTATTATTATTATTATTATTATTATTATTATTATTATTATTATTATTATTATTATTATTATTATTATTATTATTATTATTATTATTATTATTATTATTATTTTTCCGTGAGAGGCTAGGGGTTGCAGGATGAAAAGTATCATAGGGTAGGGCAGCCAAAGTCACGCACGTATGCATAATAATTTCAAGACATCAACTCATAACTGTCGAAGATCGGAGACATTCAGACTAAACAAAAACGGTGGGAAAAATGATAATTATTTCTAAACAGCATTTTGACTAATTCCTGAACTATAATTTAGAAAAGTTTATAAAAAAGTTATTTATTTGTTATTGGTCTTACCCTCGTCTTATAACATTCCAAGTATTCGTCGGATCATAACAATGCTCCAGCTCTTTCATCGCACCTGATCCAGATTTTGTTGGTGAAAAATGGAATGCCATGCAGTCGTCCTCCAAGTTTTCTACTGTCCAGACATGGCCCTTGCGACTTCTGGTTGTTTCTGAAATTAAATAGGCCAATGAAAGAAGATTTCCAGAGGTGTTTCCAGCACTGGAAACCAGCAAGCTCTGGTCCACTTGATAAGGAAATTATGTTTTAAATAATAAAGTTAAATTGGTTCTTGCTAGAAACAAAAAGTACATGTTTCCCGAAACGATTGAAAGAAAATAATTATTTATAAATAATTATTTTGACAGATGTCAAACATGCCGTATTTTATAAATATTTAAGTAAACACCTTTTAAGATCTTCGAAAATTACGAAGCAACCGCTTCCCGTGTCTGTCTATTACAACGTCCTGGAATGTTTAAGGTGTAAATACTTCCTGCTTTAAATAATTATTTCTTTTTCCTGAAATCTTGTTGCTCATGTAGTAACGCAATCAGGGGCCCGATTCTTGAAATTTTTCGCATACGTAAGTGGGAGAGATGCGCATGCGAACTGCATTTTGGTATTCTTGAAACGAAATCGTGTGGTCGTAGGCGAATATTCCGTGTGCAATTACATCGTATGGGTATGAGTAACTTGAAAATATCATTCGCACACGAAACTGTGTCTCTCACTGTTACTTGTGTTTGATGTATCAGTACTTAGATGATATAAATCAAATTATGTTTTTATATAATTCCGGGTACGTTTTATGATCTTATAATGACGCCAATTATAAATCTAGAATCTCTATACACTTGGGTATCGTTATAATATTCTACAAATGTGTGCTCGTGCATTCATAGAACGATGCAATGGATTGTTAGAAAGGAATTTTAGGTGCCTATTGACGACCTTTGCATTCCAAATCTGAAATGGTTAGCAAAATTAAAGTATTATTATTACATAACACTTGCATATTAATATTGCCATATTATGTAGGTACATACTGTAAACTAAGAATACCACTCATACGTACAGTACTGTTCGTGCACGAAACTAACCACACGAATGTTGTCACGTGCGAAAAATTTCGCATGATTTCAAGAATCGGGCCCCAGGGGTCTGATTTTGTAACTTTGAAATCTACCGATTGAAATCTATCAGATTTCCTTTTCATTCTATAGCCACCACTTGGTACAGAACGTCGCTGAGTTTTCTTGTTTATTTATTAATCGAAATCTGATAGATGTGGATCTACAGTAAATTTCAATTTTATAAAATCAGACCCCAGAACCGAAAAATATGCCGTCATAACTCAGAAACTTCTATAAATGGACTTGTTCGATTATTGTAGGAAACCACTCAATTACTAACTTGAAATATTCGATTAAATACTTTCAATAAAACGATAACATTGTTTTAGATTCAATACATATATGAGAAATAATTTCTTAATTGAATAATGTTTGTTCAAATTTGAACTACAATCAAGAAACGACTATAGAAAGAAAAGGTTACAAAGCAATATTCCGTTATTCATCTGTTGTTCGTTAGTAAGTAAGACGAATAAACAAATTAAGAACACAATCATTAACCTGGAGAATAAACGAAACTCATTAATAATTTCATTACCGAGCATTTCAATCTAACATCTAAAACAAACCAGTCCTACTAAATGTTTAAACACTGTACAAAACGATACAAAAGAAAATTAATTCCTGTTCTGAAAATATGTATTAGAGATCTAGATCACGGTTCATGAAATTCAAATCAGTGAATGGAACGAACGCAAAGAAGAGCACGCCAAGACAGATGTTCCGATGTTATGAAAATAACAAAAGAGCTAAGGAGCACCGCAGGCAGATGTTCTGTTCTTTTCTCCATAGCATGCTTGATTTGATAGAAGATATGTGATACGGATGAATCATTACGGCCTTAATTTGCCACGTGCGAAGCGCAAATGAAACGGAATTTATTCGATTCCTACTTCATTTGCATTTGTTTTATGATTATTACACTTTAGGCGGCGCATTTTCGGCTGTAAAATTAATGAAAATGTCCAGGGAAATAATTTTAACATTCTATTTAGGAATTTAAAATGGGAGTTTGGAACAAATGCTAAATTTTTTTGCTTTATATTTTGTCTTCATGCACGAACTAAAAGGGTAAAAATAGATCGTTAAAAACAAGATCTTTGCAATTAATTAGCAAAAGAATTCTCGCGCGCCCTCTTTACTTTTGCAGGCTTGATGATACACTAAAAATAAATTTGTTTTTACAAAACAATTATGCAACCTGTCGCTGTATCTACGGGTCTAGGGCCGGAATATTGTTCAGATACTTTTGGTAAAAGCCGGAACGAGTTCCAAAACATTTTCCTCAAATATGTTGAATAAGAGTATATATTAATATTTTAATGTTAATTAAGTATAAAAAGGAAAAAGCAGTTTTTTCAACTTTTTTCCGAACTTCACCAATCCACACAGTTTGAGTTGAAATAAAAAATCTAGGCTTGACTTAAAATTACAAGCTTTTTGGGCTTGATATCCCAAGCTTTTAAAGTATTTGGCTTGTTTTGAATTTATGCAGTAAAATGTGTATAGTAAGTTTTTTTAAAGAAGTCCGATCAAGGTCATCTCCCAATGAGGCTGTGTCCATTTTTCAAAAAGTATTTTAAATTAAAGTTTATGTAGTATTTTTCATAGTAATAATTTTAATAATTTGTTATTTTCGTAAATAATTAAATAAAAAGATTGGCGCCAAAAATAGCCATAAAAAACAACCTTCCACTTCTGTGACGTCATAGCACTTGCATTACGTCATTCACAGCCAATAGAAAAACAGTTTGTCCATCACCTTTGTTTTTAAATAAATAAAAGTAGGCGATGTATGTACTTTGACGACACATTCTGTTTCAGATCAGATGACTTTTGCAAAATATTATCGACATTTCAAAAATTAATTGTAAAATATCTAATGAATATTTCGTGATATTTTCAAATTTGAGGCTATTTAAAGAATGCTATCTTTTTAAATTTAATACTTAGAAGGCATATAAAAATTCTTGTAACAGCCCTATTGTATAAATTAAAATTTCCCATTCTGCCAAATTCAACAGTGCCGTTTACTTAGTTTTTATAAGCGTACATAAAAAATACTGTTATTTTATTTATAAGAATATATGTTACATTAAAAACATTCAAAATTGAAAACCAAGTCAACTGGTAAGTTTATTAGCAAATGTAAAACCAAAAATGTTAAAAATAAGATACTGACTCAGTGTCAGTGACAGTGACAGAAAATAACGATATACGCACGGCTGTGAATCGAGGTAATGTATCTGAGTTAATAAATAAACTTACGTTACTGTAAAAGTGTTAACAATGAATATCGTTTTGTCGGCTCCGGTGGCTCAATGTAGAGCAACGGCTCGTATTCATGAGTACGCTAGGGGTTCTGGGTTCGAATCCCACTAAGACATGGATGTTTGTATATGCAAACCTCTCTGTAATTGGGATTTAATCCTGTTGAGGTTTAAAAAAAATGAATGTCCTAACTTAGTCGAATCAAAATAAATTTTTGAAAGACAAGCGTGTAATTTATCCATCTTTATCGCACAGGATTATAGTCATTGCAAATGAGAGAGTAAAAAGTATGCCAATTTCTTAATTCGTTCATGATACAGAAGACCTTAATTAGACTTTTTTCAAAATTTTTACTGTACTATTCTATTTATATATTTTTTGACGCCAATTAAATTGGCAGGTAATGAAGCATAATATTTTCCCGACTCTCTATTCTTAGAAGTTCGTATATAAGTGCAGAAGTATTAAGAAAGTATCTAACCTCTCAAATTACTGTTTTGTGAACATTATTTTTAATGTTAGAAAAACTAGTTTACTTGTAAGCCACTTAATATTTGATAGTCAAAATTCAATTATTTACTATTAATCCTAACGTTATATTACTTCTGCAGTGTCAATATTCATATTAGAAACTACTCAATACCATTTATCCGTAAAGCCCACACTACAATCGTGCTAAGTTTATACGTAATACTACTCCTGCTTTTCCTGCTGCTAAAGGCTATCGCTGGCAGGCAGGCTCATTAGCAGGCGCATAACAGAACAACGTCGCATCGTGTCACGTCACGTCACGCAACGTAACATAACATCGCAAGTGGCAGGGCATGGCAAGTCGCGATGCCACACACGATCACCGTGACCGTCAGGTGTTCCCAAGAAGCAGGAGGTGTTATTACATACAACAGGCAAATTTTGTTAATGACGGAGATAATGTCTTGAAAAATTAAGACTGAACATATGGAAAGTAACATTGTTATTATAAAATAATAATGATGAAGATACAAGAAATAATCTTAACCTCAAAATTGTTGATGGTCAAGATAGAGATGTACGGTTTTAATTCAAAATTGCAGCTGTCAAAATCAAGAAAATTATGCATTCTGAAAGCGAGAAAAAAAAGCAAAGCAGTGCGGGAAATTAGTGATTATAAACCGAATGCAAGTTTTCTGGAACAGCGAGTTTTGTAATTTGTATGGAGATTCAGAATTGCGATTTTCATACAATATTTTTTCTGCCATCTTTCACAAAAAGAAGAAAATTCAAAAATGTATTTTTATACAGTCTATATACAAAGTAGCCATTTGCGCTCTCTTTTGTCAACGCAGAATGTCACTTTGCAGCTCATACGCGACAAAGTAGATAAAACGCTCGCTATCCAAATTTCTAACTATACAATGTTTAGAAATGTTACTTGTCTATATTCTTAATAGAAACGATTAGTCAGAAACTAATGGCACTGTAGTTACAGATTTACCACCTTCATAAGTCAATATGACATATAACTGCTCTGTCGGTATATTACATTACATACCCAAACAAAATGCCGCACTACTGTGAAAATAAAATAGGGCATTCATTTACAAAAACGAAAGTATAAAATGCTTAGATTACATAAAGGGAATGAAAAATAACGATAAATTAAAATTTAATATATTCGTTATTTATTGAGCAGTACTGTAAGTAAAAAGGGTACGCATTTTATTATTTTTTGTTATGGAGGAGAACCCCATTGTGGCGACTGTAGAAAAAATCTTGTGTGTGTTTCAAGCGCAAATGGACATTGTCGATTTCTAGAGAATGCCACGCTCCTACGTCGCGCAACAACCTCTCAATCGATAATATTCCATTTTGCGCTCTTAATACACAAATAGCTATTTAAATATTAAGTCATATCATCTACTAACAACAGCAAAATAAAAATCTTGGTGGAAATTAGCTAATTATATGTAATTTTTATAAATAACTTTGTATATTTCTCTAAATATAAGAACAATAACCTAACGCATAAAACTCGGACTTAGTAATGCTTAGTTTAGCTGTATTTAGGGAAATTGCTTAAGCCACGCCTAATTCGAATGTAACATTTTACCTTCCGTCACCTTTAGGTAAGGAAGGTATTGTGTTCGATAATGCGTTTTTAATGAATAAGCACGTTTTAGGGTCCCTAGAATACGATTTTACTATTTTTACTTTGATGTCTGTCTGTCTGTATGTATGTATGTATGTATGGATGTATGTATGGATGTATGTATGTATGTATGTATGTATGTATATATGTATGTATATATGTATGTATGTATGTATGTATGTTTGTGTGTGACGATTTTTTCGGATCGCATAACTCCAATACCACCTTTCCAAAAATTATAATTTTTGCGTATTTCTTTTCTTTAGATCCTTATGAAGAGCTAATTAGATTTTGGTTATAATTGGTCGACCGGAAGTACCCTAAATTGAAGATTTTAACAGTTTTTCTTGAAAAAATCACTTTTCACATTTCTAACTATACAATGTTGAGAAATGTTACTTGGCTACATTCTTAATGGAAACGTTTAGTTAGGAATTAATGACACTGCAGTTACACATTACCCACTTACATAACTAAACAAAATGCCGCACTGCTGTGAAAATAAAATAGGGCATTCATTTACTAAAACGAAAGTATAAAATGCTTAGATTAGATTAAAGCAATAGCTCAAGAAGAATGGAAATACCGATAGGTAAAAATAAATAAAAAAAGATTATAAATATTTAAGAATATTTTATTCTCTATACGATTTGATTACATTTTATACTTTATATTCAATGGATATGGAGTTAAAAAATTATAAAGAAATTAAATTTCACAAAGCAGCCACCTGTTCTATAAACATGGAAACATCTACTACATTAAGAAAATTCTGATTGACAAATGTCAGTGTCAAAGTGCAATTTACATAATATGTTTGAGTTATAATTTTACTGGAAATACCTATATAGAATCTTACAAGAAACTTTCTGTGTGGAATTTGTACAAAATACATAGAACTGACGGAAGGTAATGGTGCTGGCCACATCAGATTTTTTTTGTATACTTTTTCTGACATATAATGGAATTGGCAGGAGGTATGGTGTTGGACACAGCATATTTTTATTACTGTTTATAGGAAATATAAAAATGTAGAAAAGTGTTTGCTTGTAAGAAATGTTATCCGTAATTCCTTCCACACTTCTTGCAATCCATTTCCCCATTTCACACATAAAACCATAAACTTAATCCTATTACACACTCCTAACAACCTATCCTCCTATTTTACGAACCAATCCTTCAGTCCATTCTTTCTAGAACTCCACACTTCCTAGGTATAGTTAATCCAGCTTCGAGTCTGTCAAACCTCCATCATGTTGGCGAGCAGGTGGCGTGCCTTGCCGATGGCTGTGCCGTTGCCACCTTTGCTGGCCCGGGCCAGCCAGGTCAACAAGAAGCCGGCCCCATAAATAAACCAACAACGGCCACGCGCCACTGCAGGGGCGGAACAAAGAACCCGCACAAGGAAACCAAATGCACGCACGCGACGCGACAACGGTTTGTTTGATGCAACTGTGGAGGGAGGACAAAAAGATGTTATTATAGGATTCCGTTAGGGGAAGGAATTGTCATTAGCTATACAAATAAGATATATCTCTTGCTAATTTTGTGCATTTTTCTTTCTTTGAACGGTTCTGAATAATGGAATATTCTAACATACAACATAAGTTTTCGGAAATTTTTTGAATGAACCATATTGTATTTTAAGAGTAATACATTATTTTTCAACTTATGTACACTCAGTAATAGTATATTACTTCGCGCCTTGATTAACTCTCTTCGCCCTCGACAATGAAACTTTTCACCGAGGTTTGTATACTATTTTATTCACAATCTGTAATAAAAAATTAATATTTGATATTTAAATAATAATAACCTAACATAAATAAACGAATGGTCTGAGATTGTTCATTTGTCACATGAACTGTCAGTTTGATTTCTAACCTTAAATATTGATTTCATTCATTACTTGTATTATTTACAAGTTTATTCCATATTTTTATCATATAAATTGTAAAGATGCTTTGTTTATATGTAAATACCCATCATTGATACGCATTGATTTCTCAAAGCGGGGGGCAGCTATTTCCCGCCTCGAGGTTGGAAAGTATAGCGTGAGGATAGCTGAGGTTGGAAAGTGTCAACTTTCCAACCCCAGCTATCTTCACGTTATACTTTCCAACCTCTTGGAATATGAGGTTAACAATAACTAACTTCCCAACTTTTTAAAAGTCAGAAATCGTCATATTACTAACCGATTGTGAATAAAATACTTTCAGCTTCATATTTGAACTGAATATTTAGGAGACCATATACTTTAATTTCCAGAATACAAATTGGAGTGACAAACAGTAGGTAAAGAGTAATACATTATTTTTCATCTTTATGTACACCGAGTTAAATACTTTCTGTTTCATATTTGAACTGAATATTTAAGAGACCATATACTTTAATTTCCAGAATACAAATTTGAGTGACAAACAGTAGGGGAAGAGTAATACATTATTTTTCATCTTTATGTACACTCAGTTAAATACTTTCTGCTTCATATTTGAACTGAATATTTAGGAGACCATGCATATACTTTTTCCAGAATACAGAACAATAGCTATTTGTGTATTAAGAGCGCAAAATGGGACATTGTCGATTGAGAGGTTGTTGCCGCGCGAAGCAGGAGCGAGGCATTCTCTCGAAATCGACAATGTCTATTTGCGCTCGAAACACACAAGATTTTTTCTACAGTCGCCACAATAGGGTCCTCCACCATAACAAAAATTTATTTTTTATTAATTTTTACCTATCGGTATTTTCCATTCTTCTTGAGCTATTGCTTCAATCTAATCTAAGCATTTTATACTTTCGTTTTTGTAAATGAATGCCCTATTTTATTTTCACAGCAGTGCGGCATTTTGTTTAGTTATGTAAGTGGGTAATGTGTAACTGCAGTGTCATTAATTCCTAACTAAACGTTTCCATTAAGAATGTAGCCAAGTAACATTTCTCAACATTGTATAGTTAGAAATTTGAGGAGCGAGCGTTTTTTCTACTTTGTCGCTCTAGAGCGGCAAAGTGACATTTTGCGTTGACAAAAGAGAGCGGAAATGGCTACTTTGTATATAGACTGTAGAAAAAGAATATTACATTACCCCAAATTTTCACAAATTATAAATAAAACCAGGTATATTAATTAGCGGGATTTCGAGAAAGTACTTCTACACCGTTTTCCAAAATTTTGCTAATCCTCCCCTGACGAATAGGATCGTACATATCATGCTGTGTTGCGGTGTACCGCGTCATTACGACGGCAGGTAGATTTGCAAATATCTTGAAACACACCATAGTAATAAGCAGATTCAATATACTTTACATATATACTGTTAAAAAAAATATCTATCTTCTGTGCTATAAGTTTAGAGTAAACTGTTCGAATTATATTAATAAATTAGAAAGGTTCAATTTGAATAGCTTAGAAAGTAGACGAACTTATTTTGATATGTTATTCCTCTTTAAGATTTTCAACAATATGCTGTATTCTGACAATATTCTTCCTCTATTCCATATAAATGTTCCAGCTACATGGACAAGAACTTATAATTTATTTAAGCTTCCTGCAAGTAACACTAATAATTATATTTTTTTTTTGCATATATAGAATAATGGCAGTTTACAACAATCAATTCAGTCATCTTGATTTGTTTAGTTTATCCATTAATAGCTTTAAAAAGGGTGTCAAAACTACTCTACGTTGAACTTTACTATTGTAATTATTTTGTTTATTTTTATTAACTTCATTACTTTTTTGCTATTTTATTTGTAGTACTGTATTTAATTAGCGAGAACCTTTATTTGGTCTCTGTTTGAGCTGTTGTTTCTCCTATTTTTCTTAAATAAATAAATAAAAATAAATAAATAAACAAATAGAGTAAGATCCCAGGGCCCCCAGACGTAACTTATTTTCTCAAAGATGAAATTGTGTGAAATAGAGTAGTATTCCTATGTACATTGAACGCCCCCATACCTGCTAAGTTGGGTAGACGGCCAATTTACAGGTACCAGGTGCGAAAGGTAAGTAAAAATTGGACTTACTTCACTTAAATTCTGAAGGCTGATTTTTATGTATGGCTTATAGAATATTAATACAAAATAATATTCAACACTCCCAGACAGTTCCGGTCGGCCTGAACTTCCGACAGACGCTTTAAAGCTCACACAAAAATACATGAACTTTACTTATTTTCTGATGCTTGATTTTTATATATGTTACTTAGGGGACTATTTCAAAACCTATATGTACCAAGCCAGACAATTGCTAAGGGCCAAACATCCCCCCAGACATAAAAAAAAAACATTCTGCTATGAGTACCATCGCGCTCATACTCATAGCAGAATGTTTTTTTGTGTCTGGGGGGATGTTTGGCCCTTAGCATTTGTCTGGCTGTGTACATATATGTTTGAAATAGTCCCCTAAGTAACATATATAAAAATCAAGCATGAGAAAAAACAAGTAAAGTTCATGTATTTTTGTGTGAGCTTTAAAGCGTTTGTCGGAAGTTAAGGCCGACCGGAAGTGTCTGGGAGTGGTGAATATTATTTTTTACTAATATTCTATAAGCCATACATAAAAATCAGCTTTCAGAATTTAAGTGAAGTAAGTCCAATTTTTACTCACCTTTCGCACCTGATACCTGTAAATTGGCCGTCTACTCAGCTTAGCAGGTATGCATGCGTTCAATGTACATAGGAATACTACCCTATTCCACACATTTCATCTTTGAGAAAATAAGTTACGTCTGGGGGCTCTGGGATCTTGGACTAAAAGGTCTATTCAAAAATCTTCCGAAAACTTATGTTACATTATGTTAGTACATTTATTAAATTTTACAACTACGTATATAAAACTATTGTAATAATATTATGAAGTATGTCTCATTGAGAACTGCCACGAGTAGGATCTCGAGGAACTAAGAGATACGATATTAGTTAAATAGAACTTTTTGTGTTCCTTTGGGGGGCCATCTCAGATACAGGTTTGGGCAAATCAACTCAAAACCAACATCTCAGATTAAGAAATGTTGGGGCAAGAACGTACCAACAATTTTCAAATAGTGCAAAAGAGATTCCAGTGATATTTTCTCTAAGACAATTTGGATAACCCTTGAGGTGACACCTGCTAAGCACCCTCACCTGTATCGATATTTACAGATCCCATTATTATTACCGAAATTTGCTAATAGAAGCAGATTGGCCCAGCCAGAAATGAATATTATGCCGAGATATATTTATATTTTATTTGTGTCCCTTCTTATGAAAAACTTGTGAAAAAAATTTCGTTTACACTTTTTGTTCGTTCTGCGTTTTGAATTGTAATAAGAGTCTTCATTCGCCTCACGTGTCACTGCTTAATCAGCGGTTACAACAACAGTGCATGCGAATTCCCAGAACTCTTTCAATCTTCCGGTTGTTCAGTCTGCCGCTCGCTTCACACATGCCCATTGCCCCCAGTGCTAGTACTACATGCCTCGTGTTGAGATAAAAACTTTATCTACATCACGCAGGCCCAACAGCCATTATCTTGCTATCGCCAGATAACAATTAGTTCATTCATTTGAGTGACATTGTTGCGATTATCACAAAACAACAGTTGTATGAGATAGCAAACAAAGTATAAGAAAAATATTAGATATATAATTCCGTCTAAAAATATGAGTACCTGATAGTTTAAATGGCACAAAAGTGCACTCTCCACGCCAGCAATGAGTGCCAGTTAGGTGGCGCCTGATAAACACCCGCACTGTATATTATGACTAGCGAATGACAGTTTCGTTTAGATTTAATAGATGTGGTTTCTTCTGAAAACATTTCCCCATATTTGATTTGAAAGGAAACTGACCAGAACCTTATGTATTCCGTTACAGAAGATTAGACTTGTACTCAATACCAGGAGATATTTAAAATGACCTTAGCAATAGGATTCAGGGATTCGAAACATGGAATCTTCTGGCTACAGTTCGTTGTGACACTCCAACTTTGTCTTTGCCGGCTGCAATTAATCTTTGTCTCTCATGTGGCTCAAAATTTAGGGTAGACCACTTTTGGGCAAGTTAACACAGGGTATACCTTCTTCACAATCTTTTATTGTCCGATAAATTGTTGCCACAGAAATATTGTGCTCGCGATAAGCTGCAACAATATCACACTTCGGCATTCGCCCAACAAGATTGTAAATTTCTTTACGCACAACTGTTTTGTAATTGTTTGTTTACATTTTAGTTACCATGGCGGTAAATGAAAGATTACACCATGCGGGCGGTAAAGTGTAAAGCAAAAGCCCGCCGGGCGGTAAAAAATATGACAAAAAAACAAAACGGTAAATAATATTTTATTTGTGGATATTTATAATACAGTTGGATATACTATTATTCAACGAAATTCCCTCCAAATGAATTGTCTCTGAAGATTTCTTTAACTGGAGATTCAACTAATTTCTGTCTTTTTCAGTCGCAGAAATGTCAGATGACAGACCAGGTTTATCATAGTCTTTAGTACCAATAATCAGTCGAGCTGTTTATAATAACGACCAATATTCAAATTCTTCTTGATCATTAACGTCTTCTTGATCATGGAAAATTTGGATCATAATGAAGAACTCATATATTTTAGACTGAAAAGTAAGCACAATCTATAGAATAACAATATATACGAGTAATATTGATATATCACCATACCTTTTCATTGAAATATGCGAGCAACACAGTTTCGTTCAAAATTGTCACATTTTTTTCTGTCAACCATAGGCTTGCAACACATCGTATTCGTTTTGATATCGGTCCTTTGACTTACCAGGACATAAATCCGCTAAAGCTTCATTAGCTTCTAGCAAAATTTTTTCAGAAATTTCAGTATCATATGCAGGTTGAAGCTCCATGCTTGACATTTTTAATTATTTGTTTACACAAAACAAATGGTTACCAATACAACGCATCGCCTAAATGTTTCTTGGCATAGCCATCTGGCCATTTAATATTTTTTACATAGCAACAAGCTTTTACTCATGCAATTAAAAATTACGTTTCATTTGGTTTCAGTTGTGCGTAAAACGTTGTACGTACCTCAGGCTGAAAGAGGTTTACGCCCTTGGACGAATAAAAGTCCTCCGCTTCGCGTCGGGCTTCAAATTTCGTCCACAGGCGTAAACCCTTTGTTTCTTTCGTCCCTCTATACTTAAATAACTATTACGAATATGTAGCTTATATGACATTTTGCTGCATCAAATCAAAAAAATGAAAACAAGTTAATTGTGATATTTTGTTTCCAGCGACAATTTGATTAAACGTTATTTGGTATAAATACAAAACATCTAAAAAATTTCTCTAAACTTTAGGACCATACGTTATTTGAATGAAACTTAGAATAAAAATGTCACACAAATCTGACAACAAAAAATTGTTATCGTTCGTCTTTTGTTTCATGGCTAGGTAAGATTTTCTTTGCAAACCGCTCTCGTACATTGTAACCCAAAGAATAATGTGTTTATTTTCATACAAATATTGAAATGTGAGTATATGTGTATGCATTAATGTAAAGTTTATGATCTGATAAGTATAAAACAGGCATTAGCCTTCTCTGACAAAAACATAATAATAAAATAGAGTAACAAAGCATGATTGCTTCTTGTAGCTAATACCCTATTAACATACTAGTTAATATCGTCGTTGAGAACATAAATGTTTAAGCGGAAACAATCTCATTTGATTTGTAAATTAATTTTATATCGCTCGGCGTACTGAATAATTAAACAGGCCATGTCGAGAATTTTTATACTGCATACTCATTAATTAATGGTATCAGCCTGATTAGGAAGTCATTTATAAGATTATTATCAAAAATCAAAATAAAATTTGATAGAGCGACACGCATTTCCTAGCGGGGAATATAATTAGCAAAAAATAATAAAATTTGTCAGATGCTTTAACTTATACAAATAGTTTTTAATTAAAATATTAACTTAGTAATCTTACTCTTAATAATGATGGGCGTGTTCTTTCTCAAGGCGCAACTTTCTACGGACACCTAGCATTGGATTTTGGGCGACATTCGATATTTACATCGATTTCTCGAACAAGGGCTCAGCAGATTCACTCCGTGTGATCCGGATGTGGAATTTCGCTACCTAACATCGATCACTTCAATTTTTAAGGAGTGAGAAAAATTTGTTGTAAATTGTTATATACGAGGGCGGATCGGAAAGTTTCTAGAACGAGATAGAAAATATATAATTTTTGGGGGCAAAATTATATTTATTTTTCTACATAATCTCCTTCCAGCTCGATATATTTTGTTCAACGCTTTTCAAGACCTTTTATTCCTTCAGTAAAATAAGAATGAAGTAAAGTATCGAAATATCTATTTACAGCTTCGATGACTTCAGTATTCGATGAAAATTTCTTCCCAGAAATCGCAATCCAACTTTACTTGGCGATTGTTCTTTACGATTTTGTGAACTTTTCTGACATTTTCTTCATCGGTAGCTGTTTTTGGCCTACTAGAACGTGGTGCATCCTCTATACTTGATCGACCGCGTTTAAATTCAGCAATCCAATTTGCAACTATCGCATAGGAAGGAGCAGATCCACCATGAACTTCGTCTAACTCCGTTTTAATTTCTTTCGCATTTAAGCCTTTTAAAAACAAATGCTTTATTACTGCATGAAACTCGTTTCTGTTCATTATTAAAGAAATGTACAAATTTACTTTCGTACACTCTTACGGTTACACTGTACGTACGATTTGTCTGAAATTTTGTCAGTAATTATTTGAAAGATCACGCTTTCAAAACATATGAACGACATTTCCGCGTAATGCCAACTTTTAGTTCGTTCTAGAAACTTTTCGATCCGCCCTCGTATTTGTAGTGTTTTTTAAATTATTTACGTATATTGTACGAGTATAAGGTTTGGAAACGAATAATAATTTGGAAATGAAGTGACATGATGGTTTTTATATTGACTATATTGCAGAGATCCCAAATAATGTCAGATATAAACAAAAGGCTAAATTCGCAGATAATATGATGCGCTATTTCCACAAGGAGTGTATTCAGGCCTCAGGCCGAGTGAGATGAAGCCCTTGATAGTCAAAGGAACACCGATAAACAATCTAACAAAATTGGTTCATTTTATTGAAAAATAATACGTTGGGGATGATTTTATCATCTGGCCAGACCTTGCGTCCTGCCACTATCCAAGATAAACTCAAAAAACGACAATCCTTCTAACCTTCCCCAGGCTCGTCCCATAGATAGTGTTGCCACAAGACGAGACGATACAAGACTTGACGTCGGTCTTGTCTTGGTCTTGACTTAGTCTGGTCTTGCCTTGGTCTTGACTTTGAAGTCAGTCTCGTCTTGTCTCGAGTCTCGACAAGACTCTCGACTTTGCGTCTATCAACAAATTGTTTATAATAATTGTATGTAATAGTGCATGAATATCTAAGAAAAACCGTACAATCGCGATTAAAAATTGCAAATAATGTTTGAGATATTAATTTTAAAAGTATTCTATGACGTCGATCGTCGATTTCTTGTAATTAAATTAATATGAAAATGGACATGCATAGGTACATATGTAACGGAGTGTTCTTTTTCTTTCTTATTTTATTCTTACATAGAATAAAATTTTATTTCAATTAGGTACATAACTAGATACCGAATTATAATTCTATAAATCTAGAGATATAAATATAGAGTAACAATGAAGTTGCACAATATTACATTATTTGGGAATACATTATTTTCATGTTATTTTATGCGTATTTCGATGTGAAGGCATAATATTACCACATGAAAATTAAGAAAATTATATTACTATTTGTAATAAAATAAAGTGAGAAATATTCATTCATATAGTTAATTCAAATTCAAAATGTGAAGATTAAAGCAGAATGTATAAGTAGGTATAAATAAAAATCTTGAAAATATCCATTTCATTGTCCTCCAACCCTTTTATGGACACTATGGTCATACCCATCAGGACAGTTATCTCAAGGTTAAACTTTTGAAAGAAAGCATTGGTGAAAAATGAAAATATAAAACGAAACTGACAGTGTCCAGTAATACACATAAATATGCGCAAGAAGTTCAATGCAGAGTATACAGAAGAATCAGGGATGTTCTAGAAATCAATGTAAATGTTGCCCAAAAAGGTATCCGCAGAATGTTGCGCCTTGTGGAAGAACACGGCCCCCTTTATTTAATTTGAGTTCATAATTTTTTTTGTTTATCAAACGGTTAATTATAAATTATTACTAAACTTTAAGTAAATGTATCTTTTATTACAAAAAAATCGTTAAAATTTGTGCCATTACTTAAGAGACATATAGGCGGTGTGCACAAAAGTAGTCAGCGCCGACAGCGGACAAAAATGACAAAAATGGTTACTCATTGAAACATAGCAAGGTTATGTTTTATGTCAGAATAATTTTGCAATTTCTATTTTATAAAATATTTGCAATAAATGCGAATGATAGAATGTCAAATATTATGTGATGCAGTGGGGGATGTAATAATTCTTATACAAAATTACCGATTGAAGTACCTATCAAATTTTATAAATTTCCTAGATTATATATGAGGAACAGATGTGTAAGAAAATAACTTTTCAACAGATATCTTCTACTACCATGAAAAATTCTTTTAAGTATACATATTTTCTCATTGTAAAAGATACTTATCGTATGAATAAAATTCCAACAATGGTCGTCTGATTGCAATAATGAATTATATAAAAATGTGTTTCTTAAGTTAATATTTGAACAAGATATAATACAAGAAGCAGAAAGTTGTCTTAAAATTGTATAATACTTGCAGTTGTATGAAATAGAAGTCTATTTTTGACATAATTCGTCTATTTATTATAGATTTTGTACATGTAATGTTAATGTTAAAGATAGAAATTCACATGGTTCGTATTTTTCATGTATTTTCTTTTCCGAGCTTGTGCGACGGATTCCAATTAGAGCCTGGTATATTTTCAATGAAGAATCTTCTTCATTTATTGCGAATATAAAAGAAACATGCTAACATCATCCACTGATATCGTGATATATAGAAACTTTCTTCCTTCGAATCATTCAAGTTTTCCAACTTTTTAATCTCAATTTCCATGTATTGTGCATCTTGTAACAATCAACTAATATTATAAATTATAATATAAATTTAAATATGATAAAATGGTTTACAGAAATCACACATATTATGAGAAAAATTATATTTTCTGCCACAGTACCTTCGTTGGTATTTTGACTTTTTTGAATTAGTCACATCACATATATAGCATTTTAAATATTTTCTTTATTCATTTCAATATACTATGATGTATAATATTCATATGCAATAGCAAAAACTCAAAATAAAATTGAAAATTGTATCACTTTCTCAAAATGTCAAAATTGATTCGGTAACCAAAAATGTCAATGTAGCCGTTAGAGGCGCTGACGCTCAAAATGTGCACATCGGCTATACGTTATGTTAATTCTCATATGAAGAGGGAATTTTCCACCGGTGAGTGGACAGTGCGCAGCCTAAGGCTTATGGAGACTTCAAATCACTTAGCCTTATTCATATTTCTGTCTACTAATAAAACTCGTGCGGGAAGCGACAAAATTAGATAAAATGTTTAGTTTTGTTGTATTTAGTACCTTTCACTACAATTTATATGAGGGACACAATTTAACTACCTATGTCTGTACTTGACTGTTTAAATATGTACACCTTGTTAAAATAATATTACACTATGTCTAACAGAGCAGCAAAGGTTAGAAATTTATAGTTATTACATCCGCATAGACGATAATTATTGAAGTGTAATAAAGGCAATAAAATTTATTTTAGTCACTAGTCTTTCCAAGAACTATTTGCAAAACAAATTAGATGACGAAACTGGTATTAAATTCCTATTTCACTTGCCCGTATTGTTTTCTTTAATTACAATTGCATATCTAGAATAGCTTGATGACAAATAATTCTTATTGTTCTTGTAGTTGTTTCTGAGTCAGACTGCCGATTGGCAAATGAACAAAATTAATAAGTTATCCGAAGAATGAAAGAGGAGAAGGCTTCCGCGGTTTCTGTCTATTAGACATTAGAATTGATGGCTTAATTAGAAAATATGTTCTGAAGTCTATAGACAAAGCTTATAAGTAGTGATCGAACATAAATCCGTTTTTGATTTGATAGATACTGAATATAGTCAATCCGACCATAGCGTACACTAATCTCGATAGGTATTACAGCTAATTATAATTATGTGAAATTGAAATTCTTATTTGCTTTGCTTGTTTATTATCATCAAATTGTAAATAATTTAAAAAAAATAAATATTGAGTTTTTTGTAAATAAGGTGATATAAAATTGAATACATCCATGTTTTTCTACCTGTATTTTGCTTGTTTGTCCCTTTGCAAATTAGTTGGTTAATTTTTCGGTTTTGGCTCACAGCATGACAAGCAGCATGACGTAGCTACAATATCTTTGCGTCTACTTATACATGTAAATAATTTGTTAAATAATAGGTTCATTAAAAACTAGCAAATGAAAGTTGACGTTATTAGCTTATTTTTCCCAAAATAGATGCATGACTGTGAATGACGAACTATTTTAAATGCACCCTTGTCTTGTTATTCTGCTATTTTGCTTATGTTACAGGTACCGTACTCAACCATCTATTTTGTTTTTGTAGGATTTCCTAGTCCAGTATTTGAATGTGTACTTGCAAAAATCTCATAGTTGAATGTGAAAAAACCGCATCTAAAAAATAGTTTAATCATCAACTTTCATTCGCTAGTAAATAGACTATATAGTAAATAGACCATAAAAAACAATAAAATTTTATATGAAACGTTTTTCTCAATTTCTAATAGTGTGACAAGGCAAGGGTAAGCGCAATAACAGATAAATAACTTTTTTATAAACTCTTCTAAATTATAGTTTCGACAATCATATTTTAACTATGTTTATCTGTTTAAGTTATAAATGTCAAAATTCAGTTTAGAAATTCTTATCATATTATGATAGTCACGACATTTATTTGTTGATCTTAAGTCTGGAAATTATTATATATACGAGCGTGACTTTAGAATGACCTCGCCTATGCACCCCATACCCCTAAGATAATCCTATCCTGGAGATAGCGTTTTTGTTTTAAGGCAGTCGGCATTAGTTAGCCATGAGAGTAACATGGAAGAGTCGACATCAGATAGTCGTGGAGTGAACATGTAGTGTTTTTAGTTTTGGGGCGCGTGTGCAGAACGCCCGCCCGCAAGGTTACAAAATGTAACAGTTTTGTTAGTTATGTTTAATTAAGTTATATTTAATCATGTAAATAAAAGTATTAGTTTATAAATCACAAGTATTTGTTCATGTCCGTAATGTTCATCAGTGTAAAGTGTTAAAGTGACGTGTCTGTGTGTTCTTCCATCACACGAAGTCGTGGACGCCAGCCATCCGAGGCGTCCACCAGTCATCAAAGTAGTATCATCAGCCAGTTCCACCCCCCTCGTGTTACAATAGTTACGAAGTTATTTGAAAATTAAATATTGGCCAAGGTCGCCACAACATTTAACAAAGTACAATAATTTTTTTAAAAAGCACATCTAAGATGACCTCTGAAATGTAAACAAATAATCCCATTTAATCAAAGTCTTAACTCTTATAGTTTTCGAGATAGCAACCGTAAACCTCGTAAAAACTCATTTTTCACTGCCTCAAATCTCGGAAACTATGGAAGATCGGATCCATGTTGATTAAGCTTTTTTACTCATTTTGGTCAGTACTATATGCCCTTCAATTTTTTTACAGTATTTTTGAAACATCCTAATACCGACCTAGATGTTGTAGGCTCATATTTATTCATCATTCTTATCCTTCTTTTATGGCTTTCATTGTACAAGATCTTCCTTTGATGTATCGACATTTCCTCATAAATTTAAACTCAGCTCGTACCACGATCACGGTTTTAATTAATACGCTGTTTTAAGAAATGTCAAATTTCATTATTTAATAATAATAATAATAAATAATAATATAAAATTTATCAAAATATGATTATAAAACAGAACATAGTTTGTATTCAAACAAATATTTTTTAAAAAAATCGTTCTTTAAACATAAGGGAGAAATTAAATATTGAAATTTGAATTTGACATTTCTTAAAACAGTGTTTCAGTTAAAACCGTGATCGTGATACGGGCCATATGTTTATAGAATTATTGAAGAAATAATGTTGATCGTAATTATAATTTTCCATGTTTGTGTGAACCATTTTTGCAGTTTTTTTTTACATGAATAATGTATGCTCTTGAAGTGTTGTAAATGGAGTTATCTACGTAGTTTGCAAGAAAATTTTCTGTGTATTACATGTGCATCGTAATTCGTAAAGACAGACGGGAAACATAAATTGATATTAATTTGTTCACGTTAAATTCAATTTCTTGTAAAATTACAACATTCACATGTAGTGTATCGAATGTAATTAGTTCAGAACTGACTTAATACTTTACTATCTTGAATATTTACTGCTAATTACAAACGATTTAAGTGGAAAATAATTATTACTAGGCAGAATCAGGCGTAAAAATGTTTTAATTTGTTGAATCTCAATTCAGCTCGTCCAAGAAAGGTGATATGTAAGTTTTTGCAATTATTTGCTCTCTAGGGCAAAAAATTACGTACGATGTTAATTTAATTGATACAATTAGATAAGATAAAAGCACTATGGCGAGTAATTAAATGACTAGTTGATTCATGATTAAATGTGTCATTATATTTTTACATTTTATTCCAGTGGCGTAACTACCGGTGTTCTTCATGGTAGCGTTTTCGGCTTGTGGTGAAATTGCACTCAGTTCGCAGTGAGTGCGCACTTTTGTGCACCGAGTGCAGGAGTAAGTGCACGAATATCAGTGCAAATAATATGGCTTCTAAAAATAAAATCATATTGACAGTTGTCAGAAATTATTAAAAAGTTCTTCAATGTCAGATAGTGATGTAGAGTTATTAAATCGAACAATAAAACTTTATGTTATACATAAATACACAAATAAAAATCTGATGTGGCCAGCACATAATCTCTCGCCAGATATTTTACATGGTTGGACGCATAAAACGAAAAATATTTTTAAATACAAATACATATATTCATGTCTCACTACAAAATAATTCTCACATATTGTGCAAAATCCATGGAATATTTTAATATAAATTATGCACAATACATACATTTTCTTTATAATCAATATCCTGAAATTTTCTTTTTCTACTTTCCTTTTCTTTTTCTTTATATTTGTCATTTTTTCGCAAATTTCTTTTATATTCTTTTTTACGTATATTCTTTTGTGTTGTTGACTTTTTTTATTTTCATAACAACATTTATGTGTCTATTACAAACATTTGAATTTCTTGTCTTGAAGTAGTTTGATTTGAGATTTATTACATCAAATTATTTTATATACATTTCTTTATCTCTAAATCTATAGAAGATATATTAATGAATTTATATTTTTCGAATAAAGAATTTAACGTTCTTTAATATAAGTATTTACATAAATTTTCGATAAATAATATTTAGATGATTTTTTTTTGTTGTAACTACTACTTCCGGCTGTCCAATTGTTACCAAAACTTAACCAACTCTTCCCATTATTGTTAGATTTAGGAATCCGTAGTTAGAAATATCTTAAGTCTTATAGTATTTGAGAAATCGTGGATCCAACATCCACACACACATCCACATACGGACATCATCGTAAAATTGTTATAATCGGATTCTAGGGACCTTAAAACGTGCTTATTCACTAAAATCCGGATATGCGATTTTTAGCATGAATCCAGTATCTCTCTTAGCGAGAGGTAAAAAAGTAAGAATGTAAACTCATGTAAGTATTTGAAATAAAATTATTTTCGTCTTCAGTTCAAAGATACCTACTTTTCAGGTACAAAGGAGTACTTCCTTGAAATTCATAGATAATTTTGAAAAACGCGCCAAAACTAACAGGATCTCGGACTTGCACTCATTTATGGTCGTTTTCAACTTAAACTTGCATTAGGATAGTTAGAGTGATTTCTTGCAATTACGGCACACAGTGCACTGAGTACGCACTGACATTGCGTAAGCCGAAAACGCTAATATCAACTTTAGGCAAAAAAAGAAATCAGTAAAATCTGTTGACATAAACATACAATATTGTCTTGCATTCATGTTTATTTTTGTAATATTTTTTGTTTTTAATTAAATTTGATTTAAAAAAGTATTTTTTAAAGTGTTCTATTATGGGATCAGTAAAACTATTTTCTTATTTACATAGGGGCCCCGATTAACTCGGGAACACAGGCCCATGGCTGCATTGTTACGCCACTGTTTTATTCCCATTATTGGGAATATTCTTACAAATTCATAAATATTATGTCTAAACGTCTAGAGTACCCTATACCTTTGTTGATTTGGTATTATCCCTTCAACAATTATATAAGTACCTCTGTGTGTTCCATATGACTAATTGAAACTTCAGTTAAAGGACATATGGTAACAGACTGCTCGTCGCTTGTTACCAAAATAAAACACTGCAATTAACAAAGGACTGACAACCACAGCACTCTAATTTGCGTGAATGCTAGCTTATTCTTCTGTCAATCATTTGTAACAGGTGAAAATGGCCGAAATTCAGACGAAATTCTACACATTGTGGAAATAGGATAATGAAAGTAATTGTCAAGAAAATGTATGCCTTCTAAATGAAATGATTTGTTAATATTTAATGGTAAATTACAACGTATCTATTAACAATTTTTTTCTCGGAAATATTATTAGTCTTCTATGCAGCATGCATATTAATGATTTACGACTATAAATTATAAGAAGTATAGAGTTTAACATTAATTGGTAGTACGTTATAATTATTCTACATAGTTTATCGAATATTATTAAAATAAATAGTTTTTAATATTTAATACTGTAAAAAAAACTTGGATATTTATTAAAGCTGTATGATGAAGATCATCTGTATCATGAACAAATTAATAAGTTGGTATACATTTATGTCTCACATTTTTGCATTGACAAGAAAGGGGCACGGTAAGGTTGCATATAACACGTTCAAAAGTTTATATTGTTTCGATTAAGTTACGATATGTTATATGTTATTTTAAAACGATACTCGATGTTGACAGCAGTGGCGTGCGGTCAGGGTATGCGGGGCATGCGGCGCATACCCATTCGTATTTAGAAATTAATTAAATTTTATAATGTTATTTTTTTACATAATACATGTAAATACTTTAAATTATATGTAAGATAAATTCTATTACTTTTAAATTTTATTCAGTTCTACTTGTATAATATGAGTAACTGAATAACACTGGAAAAAGCTAGTGGATAGCGCTAGGCTCTGCCGCATGACTTGTTGACGGATCGGGGCATGGCGACGCTTGAGGAACTGCGAGAAATAAGCAGAGGGGAGTGCGCGCTGTAGGTGAGTCGGTAAGCGCTAAATTCATCGCTTAGCCGGGTATATTTTGATGTAGTAATTTTTGTACATCATCCACCATACAGAATTAAATTTTTTTTTGTTATACTACAGGCACATGAACATAGGTATTATTATTTATTTTGCTTTTAATGATTATCTTCTACGATATTATAATATAGCGCATATTTTTGGATAACTATGGATTGCATTATAAAAAAAATTAATAGAAAAGTCATTTTCGAGAAGAGCATTTAATGAGAAAAATGAAATTATCAAAAATGGAAAACCTACTTCTGATTTAAATAATTTAAAAACGATTCATAAGGACAAAGATAAAAGATTTACGCGACATTTTCATGTAACAAATATAAAAAAGTTTTCTGGTTATGTGGATCAGCATCATTTGGAAAATTATTTTGATATAACTGTTTGAAAATTTAAATTGTTATTTAGTAGCAATTCAAAAACATTCGCGATTTCTGACACTTCCGAGTTCTGCAGCTTTTGTTGAACGCTCATTTTCGGCTTTGAAGTGCATAAAATCATACAAACGATCATCCCAGGGACAAGAAAGATTATCAAGCTTAGGACTGTTGTCCATTGAAAAATCTCAACTATGCGAAATGCAAACTAAAGATAATTTTCATTCTGCAATAATTCAAGAATTTTGTAAAAAAGAAAGAAGAATGGAATTTATTTACGAATAGTTATATTAATTAATATTGATTTTTTTCTATGTTATATTAAAGTATGCAATAAATATCGTAATTACAAAAATTATAAATTATTTCCTATCCTTGCCGCATACCCGACTAAAATTTCACCGCACGCCACTGGTTGACAGTACTGTCGCTGTAAGTTCGTTTATTATTTGGATATATTAACTTGATCCATAGCCGAGCGTATAGCGGTATTTTATGACTGTCAGAATCTTATTTTTCATATATTTACAAATCATGCCCTAATAATTACATGGGAGCACAATCAATTGAATTCAGTAAAACTCTATGTTATCTGGGCGTAACTTTGGACCGAGCTCTAACGTTTAAATATCATGTTAATAAAATCCGGGGCAAACTTACAGCAAGGAAAATCATCTTCGAAAATTAACCTGCACCAAGTGGGAGCACATCCACATACCCTCAAAACATCAGCTCTTGCCCTGTCCTATTCATGCGCCGAGTATGCTGTTGCAATTTGGGAGAGGTCAGCTAACGCTAAACATCTGGATCCTCTGTCAAACGAAACTTGCCGTATAATTACCGGTTGTTTAAAACCAACACCAGTTAACCAATTGTACCTGCTTAGCGGCATAGCTCCACCTAAAGTTAGACGGTCAACGGCCAGTATGGTAGAACGCTCCAAACAGTTACATGATCCTCGACACCCAATGTTCGGCCAAGAACCATTTTGGTCACGTCTAAAATCTAGACACAGTTTCCTCTGACAGAGACCAAGACTGCAACAAGACGCTTAATGTGGGATGAGACTTTAAAGCCAGAAGATGAAGCAATGGGTATCCTTCCAGATGAGAAACTACCACCAGATAATGATCAGAAATGGCCCATTTGGAAATCGTTAAATCGCCTACGAAGTCAAGTAGGAAAATGTGCAGTAAACATGTTCAACTGGGGGTACCAAGCAGAACCCACTTTATGTCTTTATGGTCAAGAAACACAAAGGCCCACCTGCTCACGTGCGCCAACTTAGAAGAGGAATGCACGAGAGAAGATCTGGCTAAGGCAACACCAGCTGCTATAAACTGTGCAATTTTTTGGATGAATACTATTTAGATAGGCCACTTCTCTGCCAGTTTTTGCGGACGGTTTTTCCTCTGGCATGAAGGAGAGAATCTTCGGAAACATGCATCCTCTCCGTCCTAGTTAATGCCGGGCGATGTATAAGACCTATTTCCATAATTTCCAAATTTGACTATTTATATAGTTATAACAACAAGCTCAGCTAACTCCATGTGGTCCGAATGCGGTAATTCGCTACCGACAATCGATCACTTCAGTAACTCTAAGGAATGACAAATATTTGTTGCAATGTTTTATATATTTATTGTGTATTAATTATTTATATTATGTACGAGTATATGGTTTGGACGCGAATAATAATAATAATAATAATAATAATAATAATTTCTTTAATTGTGTCAGCTATTACATGGTGAAACTTAAGGCTCATTCACAGCTACGAAAATAAGACATATAAATAAAATTATAAATAAGACTTTATTGTTGGTGTTCACAGCTTCGAAAATAAAACGGCAGTTGCCATAGTTACGCAGAAATTCACAGCTTCATGTAGTTCATGTAGTTGTAGTTGTCATATTGGACAATTCCTCTAATTTTGTGAAATTATGAATGACTTTATTAGTTCTGTATATAAAAATGAAATTTTACGGAATAAATTTAATAAAAATTAAAAAGATAAGTTAAAAGCCTATATATGGGGACAGTTAGGAAATGAATTTGGTATTAGCGGTATGTATGTAGGTACATATTTCTGAGAGCGCCAGTCTGCTTCTTTTCACAGATTTCCGTAACATAATATCTGTACTGTTGAGGGCGTTTACCAGGCGTCACCTCACTGGCTCTCAAAGTTACAGCGGAGAGACCACACCAATTGAAAATAATTTTGAAGTCGGTTAGATTTGAACGCGGGCTATCCAAATTGAACACAACATGTTTTATTTATAACAAATTATTTAAGGCACTTTTTAAATCAATAGGCGAAGATGCAGGGATGAAATTTGTTACTTTAAGGCAGAAATAAACTGCCCTTTTGATTAAATTTAAATTCATTTTTGTAAGAAGTACAAATGACAATTCAAATGACAGTTCACAATGACATTTCCTTTTATACCCGTTTTAATTGGTTGAGGATTATGTATGTGCTTATGTTTGTGTAAAATATTTAACATTTGCAAATCCTTGTGCTTATGTCTTATGTTTATTTTTATTTTCGATAGCTGTGAACACTGCCATAAGAATATATTGTTTATATCGTTATTTTTATGTCTATGTATAATTTTATTTTTATTTTCATAGCTATGAATGAGCCTTTATTATTCGTTTTAATTATTGAAAATACTTGGTTTTAAGTTTCACAATTATTTTATTTGATAACCAGTTTCGCTACAACATTAGCAACATCAGATCTTCCTTAACGTATAATTATAAATATGTCTAAATTGTATTAAATAAATATAAACGAAATGTCAATATGCCAATAAATGTTTTTTTTAAATATTATTATTGACATATTGACATTTTGTTTATATTTATTTAATATAATTTAGACATATTTATATATATATGTATATATATATATATATATATATATATATATATATATATATATATATATATATATATATATATATATATATATATATATATATATATATAATTATACGTTAAGGAAGATCTGATGATGCTAATGTTGTAGCAAAACTGGTTATCAAATAAAATAATTGTGAAACTTAAAACCAAGTATTTTCAATAATTAAAATGAATAATAATAATAATAATTAAGGTATTGTTTATGGACTTTTTCACATTTGCTAATAAAATTACCAGTTCACTTATTTTTAAATTTTGAATGCAGCAGTATCTTATGTATCCCCATAAAAACTAACCTCCGATAATATCAACATACATTTTATTTTAAATGAGCATTTAACCAACAAAAGCATATCGAAATGATATGTTGTACGAGATTTCTAATATTGCAGCCTCAATTTCGAAATACTAATTATTCATACATGTGCATTTAAAATTAAATGTCAGTTGAGAACACCGAAAACCGGAGGTAAGTAAGACATGTTTAAAAAATTGTATGTACTACTATAGACTTGTTTTATAAGTTAACAGTTATCAATCCTGAAACATATCTTTTAAACTTCTGTTTATTATCTCTAAAAAAATGCGTTCTGTTGGGAGTTTATATTACAGTGTTCCATATTTATAAAACACCGTTTAGATAAAAATAAATGCTGGTAATATTCCGACAAAGTATTATTTCCTCTCCTTTGAGTGAGTGTGAAGTTGTTTGTTATTCTAGCTGAGCCGCACCGCAGCCACGGCAATGTATAAAGTTGTAGGTAATTTGCTGAGCGAAGCTCTTTGGGTTTCGTGTGAGTACAGTTAGATGAAACAAGAGTTTCGTTTCTTCTTTTTATCCACGAACTCATTATGGCTATTAGAGGAAAGAGGTGGTCGTGTGAATCATCATGATTTGGAAATGGATCGTGTGAAAGCTTTTGTTCCAACAGATAATAGATTATTCGGAAGGAAGACCAGTTTTTGTTACTAGCTCCACTGTTCCAAATAAACAAATAACCATATCATCATATTTTCTAATAAGATATAACAATAACAAGCCGCTTACGGATGCGCACAACAATGTCTTTCGAAGATTGCTATTGTCAGATATTATTTTCAAATGTAATAATACCTACTATATAGTTGACGCAAAGATATTATAGCTACCTCATGTTGCGAAATATCCATTAGATATTTTACAAATAATTATTGAAATTTGTGTAACACATTTTGAAAAAATCATGTGATCTGAACAATAATGTGACGTCAGAACACAAACAGTTTAATATGTGACAAATTATCGCCTACATTTATTTATATAAACAACGGAAACTGTTTTCCTATTGGCTATGAATGACGTAGGTACTATATGTGCTCCAACGTCATAGGAGTGGGGGGTTGGTTTTCCTGATTATTTCTGACACCATTCTTTTTATTTAATTATTTACGAAAATAACAATAAATTATTATTTTATTATATTGCATAAACTTTAATTTAAAATACTTTTAAAAAAATTTGATGTGGCTAGCACATTACCTTCCGTCAGTTCTATGTATATTTTATACAAATTCCATACAGACAGTTTCTTGCGAAAGGTTCTATATTTACCTTCCCTCAGATCTATATATTTTGTACAAATTCAATACAGAAAGTTTCTTAGAATTGATTCTATATTTGCAGTAAAATTGTAACTCAAACATACTAAGTCAATCGCACTTGACATTGACATCTGTCTTATCAGAATTTTTTGAAATATATTAGCTGTTACCAATGTTATTGCATAGCTGGCTGCTTTATGAAATTTAATTTCTTTATAATTTTTTAATTCAATATCCATTGAATATGAAGTATAAAATGTAATCAAATCCTATGGAGAATAAAATATTCTTTAATATTTATAATAACATTAAATGTATATTTAACAGCGTTTTTTCAAGAAAAACTGCTAAAATCTTCAAATGAGGGTACTTGCGGTGGACTAATTATAACCAAAATCTAATCAGCTCTTTATATGGATGTAACGAAAAGACATGCGAAAGAATTATAATTTTTAAAATTGTAGTATAATAGAAATAAGGAATGTAATAATAGTCAGAATAATAATACAAATTTGATTCGTAATCGAATACCTTCTCTCGTTGAACGAGGTTTAGTGACATTAGTGACTGTCATTCGTTTCGTTTTTCGTGATTATAACTGTAAAAATTGCCAATAAAATTCTAGTCACTAGTGGTATTATACATGAAAATTAATTCCAAATAATCTCAACGCTATAATTATTGAAACACAACACTTGATTATTCCACAGATTTATTTCTTATGTTACAATCGTTTCGTACTTTCGAGCATCATCAGACCTGATGATGTTCGAAAGAACAAAACGATCGTAACATAAGAAATAAATCTGTGGAATAATCAAGAGTTGTGTTTCAATAATTATATTTTTAAAATGTTCCATCAAGTACCGACTACACAAACCCTAAAGGTGCATTCACAAATGAAAATTAGATTTAGATTTATGGTTTATACTTTAGATTTAAAGACTTTGGCCACATAGTATTTAACGACTCCATTCACACTTCAGAATTTAGGGTCTCTAAATCCAAATCATAAAGCTAAACATTGCAAGGTCCAAACTTTAGGTTTATGATTTAGTTTGACATCACAAACTTCACCAATGAGAACGAGTCTGAAATGATATAGACATATACATCCATCTTTATTTAGTATCCACTTGGTGGATTCGGCTTTTTAAATAAATGCGAGAAGAACATGGAGACTGACATAACTTAATTGCTGAAATATAACCAATAATGCCAAACGAATGACAGTTTCACGGTGCACATGTGTCTTGTTGAGTACTGCTCCACTGATATTTTAATCTTGTTTTTGAAGTATTTACACAGATGTTTGTACATATCAAAACCAATTTTCAGGTAATTTAAACTTATATTTGTGAATGACTTACTTAAATCTAAACAAAAAGCATAAACCTAATTTTCATTTGTGAATGCAACTTAACAGTTATTAATCTCCAAGCAGTAATATTTTTGGGTAAAAATGTTTTGTAAATTGTGGAAAATCATAATGAATCCGTAGATCTTAAAATAAGATTATCTTGCCAATAATTATGTTATAAGAATATAGATTTTAATAATTATTATTCGTTGTAATGTTTGCTATTACAATAATAGCCACATTATTATTTATTTTTTCAAGCATCTAAACGTTTCTGAGAATAACCGCTTGAATGCAAATATACTTATAAGAAATCGTTTGGAGTTGCCGGGATAGTGTTACGTTTAATTATCAGTTAAGTCGTGTGTTTATTGCATACTTTATTACTTCTCCAGCGTATTTATACACGCACTTAGAGTTATAGACGAGCTGAGAGCAGGAGAAAATAACTTCTCAACTATGCAAACATATTATTAAATGATGTTTCAGCCTCTGCCTTATAAATCTAGGGATAATATTTATTTTATTTTATTGCTATTACGAGTATACATAAATGTTGTAATTATCCATTATTCCGTTAAGGATACAAATTTTCTATTGCATGCTATATAAATATATTGTTGGGTAGCGCACTTTCTACATGGAAGAATTAATGAGAAATTAATAACTACCTGCAATAAAATTGTTTATTTATACATTTGTGTTTATACAATCGCTGACCACTATATTTTAGACATAAATTGTGAATAATATAATTGACAGCCCTCATTTACTATCCAAAATAAATTTCATTATTCCACGATTGTCCTTCCGTCATTAATACATTTCATTTGAAAACGGGCAGATCGAACACATTAATGAAATCGCCCCTGCATTATATGATTATTCTTGCCATGCTGTTGAGGATAACTTGGATATATTTTCTTGTGAACTTAAAGAGATTAAATGTTTATTTGGTCATCTCTGAATATATACTGTTAATACACTAAGATTTCTTTCCTGCCTTGTAATTGAGCTTTGGCTTGTTGGGGATGGTATTAAATAATATTATTAATAATAATAAATTGTGAAAAATTGTCAGTCGTCCGGATTCGAACCCGAGGCATTTACCTAGCCGAGATAGTGGCAACCTCACATTTCATGTGACGATTAATATTATTCTTAGCAGTTATACGACTTTAAAAGTGAAAGATTGTTCAGCCATCGAGAGGAGAGCTGCCAATAGCTTAGTTGGTAGAGCACTATCCCGGCAAGGTAGGTGTCTCGGGTTCGAAACCCGATGGCTGATAATTTTTCACAATTTATTTCAAATATACAAACTGTTAACTCATTGTGAATATTACTAACTGTATTTTAGATTTGAATATTTTCGATATTTTCTCTTTACAAATTAATTTAACTGTTTAAGGCCCGGTTTCTTCACCGCTGGATAAAGTATCAGTTAACTTAACTGCCAGATAAAAAGTAAATATTGCATCGATATTACAGCGTAAATTGACAAAATTACACATCAATTATATGATGCGATATTTTTCTTTTATCTGGCAAATAAGTTAACTGGCACTTTATAAAGAAATGAAAAAAGCGGGCTTTAAGCTGCAGGGCCGGATTGGAAAGATTCAGCGGCCCGGGAAAATTCTAGCATGATCAGTCTCATCTCCAGTTTTTTTTTTTTTAATTTATAATTATATTGCCACAAAGTAATATAGTATATTATGTGACAAGTGTGTGAAGCTGAAGTTTTTACATGAGGGTGGAGATTGCGACACGAGCCGAAGGCGAGTGTTGCAAACCACCCGAATGTAAAATAGGCTTCACACACGTGTTACATACTATACTTTTTCTACGACCTTGCAATAAAATATAATTTTTTCTTCACATTGTCATTCTTTTAACGTAAACTCAAATATCTGATGTATTTAGTAGTATTTTCTTTAAATAAATAAAATAAATAAAATAGTATTAAAATATTAAAAGGAAATATAATAATTTTATATTTTGTAATTTCTATAACCTGTAATATCATAAAATTTGTATTAGATTGCTTAGAATTTTTTTATTTATTGCTTTTGAATGCTTATTGGACTTAGATTTATATTTAACACAAAGTTGTAAATTTCGAATTACAAAATTTATTTTATTTATATAAATTAATTACACATTTCTCATGAAGTTGTTATTTCTTCGGACCATTTACCATCACATGATTTACGTATATATACTGATATTCACACATGAAAATTAATACGTGAAGTACCCACTTCATGCATGGGAGTAGAAAAAATTAGTTTTGGTGTTGGATAATACAATTTTTTTGCCTACATAGAAATTGAACAATTATAAAAGATGTTGAAATATAAAAAAAAGTGGAGTACGATAATCGACTGGTAGCAGAATGGAAAATTGGGAAATGATCGGACACGCAAGTCTAATGTAAATAATTTAATTCCTGGCCTACGTTTCGACTGTTACAACAATCATTGACCATTTCTGGCCCTGAGGAAGACTGTAGTAACAGTAGTAACAGTCGAAACGTAGGCCAGGAAATAAATTATTTACATCAGACTGCGTGTCCGATCATTTCCCAATTTCAAACCAAAATAAAATGGAATTATGTAGCCCACTTATAAGCAAACAATGTTCATGTAATTTGAACGTATAAAACGTAAACATTTGATCAAAAATTATGTTATAAATATTTGTCCAATTCGTTTGATCGTCTAAAGTCACCTTTAATATTGTGAAAATTGTTATATACTTATGCAATATTGTTCAAAGAATCGAAACAAGACATCACCAAGTTAGTATCTGTACCCAAATTTGATTAAAAATCCGAAGTAGTAACAAATACCCAATTTTGAATAAAAAGTTTAAAATTTTCAAAAACTCAATTTATATATTTCTGGATACTTACTTACCACACGCTGATTCTAAATTTTGAAAACGCATGTCGATATCTTTTTTTAGTTCTGGAGAAATTTACTTTCAAAACTGTACCTCAAAACATCCATTTCTGGGCAGTAAAAAAATGGGTCGAAATACAGACTTGACGATAGTACCATTCGATTCTACGAACAAAATTACTGAAGTATTCAAATTTTCATAATTTATGAATAACCGAATATGGTTTTATTCATAGTACTGATTTCAGTAAATGGAAAATAAGTAGAATTAAAAATTCTTTAGCTAAACTTGCTCCTATATCGAAACTATATATTTAAATTGAAAGATATAATATGGCTAATTATTTTTTTAGTAGAATGAACCCAAACGAGATAACCTAAAAAAACTGATTTTTGGCGCCATCTTCATTCTGAAAATATACTTTCCCAATAATGTATGGATTTCCTACGTACAAATCTAACTAACTGTAAACACTCTAAGATCATGCTATCATTGTTTTTTATGAGTATAGGTGCATAATTTAAATTTGTAACGTGCTCGAGTAACAACTTAGTTCTCAACTTTCTCAGATTACGTTCAAATTAAATTAGAAAGTTTCGCATTTGTTTAAATCACAAGATCTTGTCTACGTTCATATAAATATCAAGTTACCTTGTTTTCCTTGTCTTACGAGATGTTTAGTTGTTTTCAACAAGGAAAAACTTTAATGAATTTAATTGTTTCTGAATATTAATGCGTTGTTTCTGTTGCAGGTGAGTGGACATTTTCTATGTTTACTTATTTTCATGGTTCCATAGTGGTGAGTGAAAACAATAGATTTTTTAATTATAAATAAATAAGAGTATGTAGAGTATTGGTTGATCATTATCAATACTGTCATTTAGTTTTCTTTATTATAATTATGCATTGTTTTTGTTGCAATCATTTTTTACCTCCCGCTACCCTTGATAAGTGTGGTATAGGGATCATGCTAAAAATCGCATATCGAGATTTTGGTAAATGAGCACGTTTTAAGGTCCCTAGAATCCAATTTTAACATTTTCACGATGATGTATGTGTGTGTGGATCCTCCAGTCTAACTCAAATACTATCATTCAGAAAATTTTGAAATCTTGTATTTCGAACTTTTTCTGTATTGGAAAGAGCCCATTAGATTTTGGTGAAAAAAAATGGCACATTACTAGATGCTCAAAATAGTTTTTCTTCGAAAAATACCTTTAAATGTCATTTTTTCGAGATTAATGTTATTATAAAAATTAAAGATTATTAAATTTTCTATAGATTTGCATTAATACTTTTTCTATATATTTTAAGGATAAATGTATAAAATTATCTATAATTTAAATACCAGAGCCTACGTTTTAAACAAACAAAACGCAGTTATTCAAATGTATGTAACTGAAAGTTGTTAGTTCGCCCAAAAAAGCGCTGGTTGTTTTAAAGGAAACAGCCTGTATGTCCTTGTATGTCAACATGAATGACGTGTCGCTGTTAGAAAAAATGACATTACCGGCCTACTCTTATTGGTTTGCCCTAAGAAGTACATGTACCAGGCAACGTAATGTAAAGTTTAATGCAAAGTCATAAAGCTAATGCTAAGGTAAAGCCATAAGTTTACAGCTTACATGAACTAGCCTTAAGGCATCCCAACAAAAACTGCGGTATCTAGGGAGTTCGTGAAGCTTTACGTTTGACACTCGTACCCGGTATAAGGCGCTAAAATTATCAGGCACGAAGATATGAAGGAAGGTCGGATACTTTTGGGACAAACCTCGTATGTCAAAAAAATTCGGGAGTTGTGACACCTGTATTTATGTTATATTTCCATTATTCTGTTGTTTTTAATACATTTATTTTGTGTAATATAGTAGCAAGTTATTAACTATGAAAATTTTATGTCGCAAGCGTTATATTTTGTAATATTTTGTATTTTCATTTAAATTTTAATCTTTCATCTATTTAATTATAATTCCGTTAAAATAATTTATATTACATTATCATGTTAAAAATTTCACCAAACTTTTGCACTATATATTTACAAAATTTAATGCTTATCAAAACAAATTAAAACCACCGTATTTATTCGCATCCACCCACAAAAAGTGAGTGACCGGCAATGTTAATTATTTCAAATTTATAAACACCGAATTCCCACTTCCGTACTCGGAGCTGCCAACGCTGAAAATAAATTACGCATATCCGCGCAACGTGTTTTATTTCAGCGCTCTTTTATTTTTATTCTGTTATTTTCCATCTACGTTGGCGTTGACATTCAGACAGATGAGCATCGTGGTAGAAAAACTGCGAGCTTACTTGTTCAGAGGAGGCATAAAGATAAACTTAATGTCTCATAAAATAGTAATTAAAATGTTTGAAGATATTGACCAGTAAAATATATTGGATCTTGGGATATTGTCAGAAACTAAAAGGAATCATCAAATATAGTCTGTTTGATGACACAAAAAGCATGACTTTTTTACTCCTGAGACAGAAGTAATCACTTTAATCTGGACAATTACCGCTAAAAGTAATTAAGTTATCCCTTATCCTTAAATTAATTTAAATAAAACATTAAATTTTGAGAACTAAATTTTCATCATCAATAATAGGTTCAAAATTGAGAAAAGTTAAACAGACTTGCAAAGATTACTCAACCTGTCAACCATGCCAGAGGTCCTAACATCTCTGGAAAACAAAGAAGATAACCAGGATCAAATAGGGACGGGAGTCATAAGTGATTTATTACCTAATTATAAACTAAGATTATTTCATTAAGTTTCTAAATCATCCAATAACAACAATGTTCTTAAATTAAATCTTTTAATTCAATGATTATTGATTTTAAACACTGAAGTCTTAAAAAAAATAATAATGTTTAGTTTAGTTCAAGATCATTTCTTTGACTTCTATAATCCCTGTAATTTCGACTATAATAGCGAAAACCACTTACAGCAATAGAAAATAAGTTTTACTTACAAGCTCTTTCGGTTCACAATCGCTTACACAACGACTATATAGTGAATTGACCTGAGAAGTACTCGCGGAAATTTTCTTAGTAAAAATGCCTTGCAAGACCGACCACTAATAAATTGTTCAATTGAATGCTGTTACTCGAGGGCCGTATTCCACTATTTGATGATAATTTTCCATGTGATAAAATTATATTTCATGTATTTAATAATAAGTATAATACCCGCTCATCCCACCTGTAATGAAAAGCGTTTAGACTACACAATTGTTTTTTGACAACAATAATGAATGTAATGGATAAACAGAATTGTATATTGTGTTATTGATATTGCTATATTAACAAATACGGCTCTTGTAAGTATACCTAGAAAATTTGGTACGAATTGTAAATTTTCGAGGTCAATCCTCTATATAATCGTCCTGTAAGCTATTATGAACCGAAAGAGCTTGTAAGTAATACCTATTTTCCATTGCTATAAGTTCACCATATGCGGTTTTCGCTATTGTAGTCGAAATTGCAGGGATTATAGACGTCAAAGAAATGATCGTAAACTAAACTACACACCGCCTCGTACCCTAATTTTACTCCTCGGGTAAAAATCATATACTTCTCTCTCTCTCGTGTTCTATAATATACTATTTTTTTATTTCACAAATAAATTAGTATATTAAAGACCGAATGTCATAATTGTCCGTTTATTTTTTGAGAAGGAAGTTTGGGTCACGATGCAAAGCGGAGTGATCCACATTTTCGAACAAAATAATCGACCATGGGCCCGTCCAAGTCATCGACTTTTTAGAAATTATATATCGCATATGAATTTTGAATATAAATAAATGAAAACGAAATAAAAATTGCTATATATTTTGTATTTTTATACCTATAATAATGTAGTTAAAGTTTTTAGCGTAAAACGTTCGCCATGTTGTGACGTCAGCGTCATTACAGTCGTCCAGTTACCTTGTGAAAATGTCACCGTACAGTGGACCATGCATATTTTGCTCATAAATTCGCGATTGGCTTTACACATACTCTAACACGCACATATTTAATATATCCAAGTAATTTTTTATTAAGATCAAAAGAAAATTTACTTATTAAATAAATAAAATTATAATTTATGTTTTAATTATTGTAATCTTAATACTTGTCATTGTTGTAATCATTTAGTAAATAGAAATGTAAATGTTGGAT
Organism: Harpalus rubripes; assembly: GCA_963082715.1. Lineage (NCBI taxonomy): Eukaryota > Metazoa > Arthropoda > Insecta > Coleoptera > Carabidae > Harpalus > Harpalus rubripes. Next base: position 59,993,943 of record OY720454.1, read on the forward strand.
TACTTTTTATTATAAACTATGCTCTGATTATTGTAATCAATACTGTCATTGTTGTATTTAATTATAAATAGAAAATAGTTTAAATACTATTTTAATTATAATAATGACACTTGGTGAGTATAATAACCTGCAATATTATATTAAAGAAAGTCTTAAAGTCACATTAATTAAAGCGAATGGTTAATCTGATTATGAAAACGAGCAAAAATTATTGATTTTACTTACCTATATTACCATTAATAATGGTAACGTATGACGGTTCTCTCTACTTATGACGGAGTGACTCTAACGTCACAACTTTCGCCCTAAAACTTTAATAATTATTTTTGGCGTTATAAAGCATAATTTCAAGAAAACAAAAAATACGGAATTTCTATTTTTAAATTCTTCATAACATATAAAAAATTCAAAAAAAGTTGGACGGGCCCGTTATGAAATGATTTCTTTATAGGTATTATTTTTCTATTTGGTGCCTTTTATACCATTTTTAAATAAAAATCGTAGTTTCAAAATTTATGGAATTTGATGTCAGTTGTTAATACTAATTCAAACTCTAATCTAATTTTTATTATTATTATTTTTCTATTTCTTATTCTTACTTTTAAATTAAAAATTGTATAAAAATAAAGTTCTTAACAATCATTTGTTTCGTTTATTTAGCGAGATTTGACACTTGATATTTTTTATTATTCATAGCCAGCAACCTTAAAAAATAAATTGTACGAATCTACTACAGCACTCTAATTAACGGACTCTTTTGGGTGGTGTTATAGCTTTATTACAGACGCAAAATAGAAAAAAAATATTTATTGTAACTCTGGAACTATATGCTTTTAATTTATTCGTTCTTATGACAATTAACTGTAAACATTACAGAAGCTGTAAGAATCCCCGATGTAAAATATTTACTTTTACGTTATATACGAAATGGTAGAGATGTATGTATTTATAGAGATATTAAATGTATAACTATGTAGTAAGCAAAGCGTCCCAAGTATTTATTTTATGTCACGGAAACTAGTGAAAGAATGCTATTTTGCTTTGAATCACAAATAATAAAAGTCAACATTCCAACACGGCTTTTCTTAGAAATAAATTCAGCGCGTTGTATTTATAAACTGCAGTGTATGATTAATTTATTTTCTTGTGTAATTGTTCTCATTTAAATATAGACTGTTTTATAATGAGTGATAGAGTCACAGTTATTTATCTGAAACGTTTCGTCGCGACCCCGGTTACTTACTAGTGTATACGTAATTAATTCTGCCTGTGCGAACATACTTGTATAGTATATAATAGGTTTGTTCCAACATAAGTTCAGAACCGTTCAGAACTTTACTGATTTTACGCAAACCCATTTTACCGTTCCGGCAAGTCGAATTTAAAATTCAGAACTTATAGTGTAGTGTTCCAAAAACGAGTGAATTGTGTTCCAAAACGATTCTGAACCGTTCTTAAAGTTCCAGGATTTTAGCAAAAATTTTAATGAGGTGTTGCAAAAAAAATTCTTTTTTCTTCTGAAATTCGAATAAGTATGTTCTACAGCCTTATTAAATATGATTTTCTATTCAAATTACTGTATATATTAAGCACAGTAGCAATTTAAAAATGTACTTTTTGAATTGGCGCCAAATTACACTGCCTATAACGTCAGAATTACGTTAGCCAATGACAGAACTGGAAAGATGATGAAAAAAAAAACAAATGTATCATACATCAACGTCAATGATTGCTTTAATGGCATCTGTGTGACAAGGTCTGACTTATAGTGCAGCGTGATTTTTGGTTCTTTAGTGTAGTTGACAACTGTCACTTGTTTAATTTCCGTTGGTGGCAAATGTAATCCACACCCTCATTGGATAGTTCGTTTCGAACGTCATCAGTAGAAAGTCGATTCTAGAACTATAAGTTCGCGCATGGATTCTAAGCAGTTCTGAATCACGTTCTGAATGGTTCTGAACTTTTTGTTGGAACAAACCTTAATGTAGTTCGACACGAATGAATAATTAAGTTGCAGAAATTGTTACAGTTTTTGAATCAGCCAGAAATTAATTCGACAGTTTTTAACTCCCTCCGGTAATTAGTTTGACAGCTTTATCAATTTTTAAGTCACCAGAAATGATTTAACTGTTTTGAGAATTGTTCGGTCTCCCAAAAGTTATTGTGAAAGCATTCGAAAAGAAATTTGGATGAGTACTTTTAATAAGTGGATGGAAAATTGGTGAACTGTATTATTGTTGAATAGCAATTATTTAAACATATAAAAAAAGTTTTAGAATTTCCTTCACAGACGTTTTGACAAATATGTCGCTTTCATTGTTCTTAATTTTGGGTCTCCTACCCAATGTCGTGCACCCATGGACGCCCGCAGCCTTTTTTACAAGGTGGGTCGAAATTTTTGTTGTAAGAAAAAAATGCGGCGCAGGCGAATTTTTAATAATTTTGAAGGTCAAACGTGTTTTAATGCAAAGTAAGATAATATCGAGTTCTTTACAATGAAGCAAATTTAACAAATTCTTAAAAAATTAATATCAATATTTTATGACGAAAATGCGTATGTACGCTCTAAAAGCGTAGAATTGCCCCTTCTACTAGGCTTTATGATGCGAGATGCGAGCATAAGCAATATCTACAGAAACAGACAATCTGAAAATACAATGTTGCATTAAATTAAAATATATTACTGAGGAACAATATAATGATTCTATTGAACTGCTCAAAATAAAATGTATAATAATTAAATGTTAATTAAATCGCGCTCCTCACAAAATACTGCAACCCTAATAATACGTAGGTACTTTTAATATAAATAAATATGCAATGTCTAGTCATTATTTACTTTTCTATTTCTTTATTTCTATATAACAGTAAAATCGATAATTGTGACAGTTTTGAGAAGAACGTGATCATAAAATGATTAGAATAAATTACAGCATATTAAAGAAAATACAACACCGAAGATAATGTAATATAATAATAGTACATAACATAATTTACTCATTCTGACACTTCAGCTATTTCGTACTTAGTAATAGATAGTATGTAATAAATTTTTGATTAAAATATAAGAAAATATTACCAATAATTATTAAAAAATACAATGATACATTGAAATGAAAAAATAAAATTATAATTTTATTTTTAAAATGGATACAGTCCATAAATGAAAGGGGGGTTAGTCGACCCTTTCGACCCCCCCTGTGGGCGCCTATGCGTGCACCGTTTTTCCTTGTGCGTTGCCCCCCAAATTATTTAAGAAAAAAATTCTTCAAATAAACGTTATAGAGCATAAAATTCTACTTATAAATTAGTAAACAAAATTCATTTCGTATGTTAGTAACTTTAGAAATTAAATATGAAAATTTTGAAAGTTTTAGTCCAATAGCGCTAGCCGAGGAATTAAAACAAATGATTGATGTTTTAATTGTCAAATATTGACACTTTTTCAAACATAAAAAATCTTACATTTGTTATGGTTTTTGTTTTAATTCCATGGCTATCACTATTTTTGAGTTAATTTTCGACATTTTCATTTGAAATTTCTGCCATTACAAAGCATGAAAAATTAATTTTGTTTATTGTTTCAAATGCAGAATTTCATGATCTACATAATTTATTTGAAGAATTTTTTTAATTTGTGTATATTTAAATATTTCTTCATAAATCTTCAGTTAGTACAAAAAATACGGAAACCACAAATTATAAAATAAATAATAATACTAGTCAGCATCGATAATTATATGTATACAACTTTTACACTTTTTACATCTTCCTGTCCAACTTTTCTCCGTGTTTCAATTTGATGGTTGAATCAGCAACTTTAGAATCATTTATCTTGTTTTGCTTCCGTCTGCAGTTGAGTGGAGTTTCAATACTCGCTTCCGGGTTCACAATCTCAATGCAAACGTAAACATTGTGCTCGGTTTTGTGGGCAGATCATGAGATTTTGCCACTGTATCGAAAGCGTTTTGCTACACATTTCTCGCTCGTGCCATGCAATGAAGACAGAATCTGTATTTTGTGCGAACGCGACATTTTTCCAACGGGGAAAAATTATACCATCTTCATATTATATTTATTATTTAATTACTGATTATGCGGTTTAGGGCTTCACGTAGCTATTCCATCTTCCTTACTGTCACAAATTCACTCTGCAAGGCTACCAATTCACGACCGTTAAAGTTATTTGACAGATAGCTATTTGTTTCTGTAAAATGTGTGAAAAGACGCAATGGAATTATTCGTTGAATAAATATGTATAATAAATTTCTTTACAAATACTTATTCGAAACTTTATTCGGAAGTGAAAATACCGGACACAGAATTGACGTCAGTTATCTGTCATTCAAATTATAACCTAGTTTTCTATATAGATGTGCTTGGAGCAATTAATATAATTATCTATAATAATTATCAAATACATTAAAGGTATATTCACAAATAAAAATTAGGTTTAGATTTATGGTTTATACTTTAGATTTAATGATTTTGGCCGCATATTATGTAATGACTCCATTCACACTTCAGAATTTAGTGTCTCTTAATCCAAATCATATAGGCAAACATTGCAAAATTTCACCAATGAGAACGAATCTGAAACGATATAGATATATACACCCATCTTTATTTAGTATTCACTTGGTGGAATCAGCTTTTTAATAAATGCAAGAACATAGAACTGTCAAAATTTAATTGCTGAAATATAACCAATAATGCCAAGCGAATGACAGTTTTCCGGCTCACAGGTATCTATTATGTTTTACTCTACCAATATTTTAATCTTGTTTTTGAAGCATTTACATAGATGTCAGTACAATCAAAACTAAATTAGAGTTAAATTAAACTTGCATTTATGAATGACTTACTTAAATCTAAACAAAACCCATAAACCTAATTTTCATTTGTGAATGCACCTTTAAGGTACATTTACAAATGAAAATTAGGTTTAGATTTATGGTTTATATTTTATATTTAAAGACTTTGGCCGCATATTATGTAATGACTCCATTCACACTTCAGAATTTAGAGTTTCTAAATCCAAATCATAAAGCTAAACATTGCAAGGTCCAAACTTCAGGTTTATGATTTAGTTTGACGTCATAAACTTCAGCAATGAGAACGAGTCTAAAATGATATAGATATATACACCTATCTTTATTTATTATCCTCGGCTTTTTAAATAAATGCGAGAAGAACATGGAGACTGTCATAATTAAATTGCTGAAATATAACCAATGCGAATGACAGTTTCACGGCACACAGGTGTCTTGTTGAGTACTGCTCTACCGATATTTTAATCTTGTTTTTGAAGCATTTACCTAGATGTCTGTACATATCAAAACTAATTTTCAGGGAATTTAAACTTACATTTATGAATGACTTACTTAAACCTAAACAAAAACCATAAACCTAATTTTCATTTGTGAATGCACTTTTACGGAGTTTATATCTTTGAATTTATACTGTGAGAATGTCTGATGACAGTCCTTTGTTTGCATTGCCGTAACCTTAGTAACCATTACTTTTAAGCAGTGCCGCTAGATGCGCTTTGTGCAAATTGCATTTGTGTATACTGTATTTCAAATTAGAATAGACTTATGAGTAAGATACAGCTTACGATTTCTGCTTTCTGATTGGTCTAAACGCAAACCGAGTTTAGGTACTATAGCAATATGTATGCAGGTATATTATATGTATTCCATTTTGACTTTATAATCTATTTCACAACATTAAGTAACTGTTTATTTACTAAATAATTAAAAATAATCAAATTTTGACGCTTCATAAGTTTTGTGTGTGTAAAACAGGCTAGCACCACAGCGCCACCAAGTGTATTCTTATATGAAATACAGTATAAGTGTGTATTTAAATTTTGCATTGGATCCTCTTTAAAATGTCGTTTATTTTTTTTTCTTGCAAAATATTTCGCTATCACTAAACCACAAAATTACTTGCAGATAACTTGTTGTTTATTTTGCTTCTCGCGATATTATTGTAACCTTTTGCTTTTGCCGCATTCCTGGAATCACTAATGTAAACATTTCACAATATTCTAAACACAACTTTGCAGATTTTCGCTAAATCAATAAATTCATAAATGTCGTAATACTCTATTACATAGTTGAACTATTTATTTATTTGTTTAATAAATAAACTTGAGAAATGAGAATGTTTCTGTTTATTTATTAAATAAACATTTGCATTTATTTATTTTTTTTATTCTATGCGGAATAAAATAATCATATTCAATAATTAATTATTATTTTTTCTTCCTTGTTTGTTATTATAATATAAGAGTTATATAACACATGTCTCATAAGATTTGGCACAAATTTAATTATTTATGTTGTATATGGTTTGGAAACGAATGAAAAAAATTTTCAATTTAAAGAGATAGAAGATATGCGCAATGGGGATCTGCGCATAGTAAGAACAATTGAAATCTATAACGTTTGTTTCTAAAAAAATTACACGTAAAATGTCAGAAAAACATTGACAACTTTAAAAAACATCCCGAAAGAAGTTACAAAAGCTTTTATTGGAGCTAAAATGTCTAACTATGTAAATTTTGACCGAGTGTACATGTATTTTAATCACTGCAATATTTTTGACGTTTCGTTTGTCAGCCCAACTGGCATTTGTTCGCGCCATTTTCTTATTATTTGTAGCGATAAAAAGAGATAGCCGTTTCAAGTGCAATTGTATTATATGTTTGTGTTATAATTTTACTGGAAATATAGGATTTTTTGCTACACATTTTGTGTATGGTACTTGTAGAAAATGCATAGAACTGACGGAAGGTAATTTACTGGAAATATAGAATCTTTTGCAAGGAACTGTCTGTAGGGAATTTGTACAAAATACATAGAACTGACCGAAGGTAATGTGCTGGCCATGTCACATTTTTTGCTTAAGAAACAGTTAATAGACCTTTTCAATTTAAAGAGATAGAAGATATGCGCAATGGGGATTTGCACATAGTAAGAACAACTGAGATCTATGACGTTTGTTTCTAAAAAAATTAGACGTAAAATGTGAGAATATTTCAGATAACTTTAAAAAATCTTATCGAAATAAGTTACAAAAGCTTTTATTGAAGTTAAAATGTCTAACGATGCATATTTTTACTGAGAATACAGGTATTTTAATGACTGCAATATTTTTAACGTTTCGTTTGACAGCCCAACTGGCAGTTGTTCGCGCCATTTTCTTACTATTTGCAACGATAGAAAGAGATATCCGTTAAATTGAAAAGGTCCATTATTAAGTAAATAAATATATCATCACGGCTTATTACCCATTGCTGGGTGTGCCAATCTGCTTTGTACACAGATATCGGTAATGATGAAATATTTGCACCGTACGGGCGCTTACCAGGCGTCACCTCACGGGCACTCATTGCTGGCGTGGAGAGTGCACCACAGGGATCAATTTTGTGCCATTTAAAATTCCAAATATTTAGCGTCGGTCGGGATCGAACCCGGTTCCCCAGATTCGCGACCTGACACTCAGGCACGCGGCTACGAGATCCCATTATTAAGTACCTACATATTACAAAACATTGAGTAATAGTACAGGGTGGGGCAGAAAAACCTATCCGATTTCAAATCCCTTTTTCCCAGAAGAGGGAGCAGGTAGAGTAGTGGGGTAAAAACCGTTAGAAAGCCGGTTTTATGCCATTTGTCAGTAGTCAACATGCCTTGGTCTGGTGAACATCGTGCTTTTGTTATTGAGCGGTTTATCGAATGCGGCGGTTCGATAATTGCTACACAACGTGCTTTTCGAATTCATTTCGGACTCGGGCGTCATGATCCTGTTCCACATCACGCTACGATTAAAGTGTGGGTGTCAAATTTTAGACAGACGAGTTCAGCATTGAAAAAGAAGTCGCCTGGACGTCCCAGGACAGCAACAGGACCTGAAAACGTGGCCAATGTGAGAGCCGCGATTGAACGTTCCCCGCGTCGTTCGGCGCGAAAACATTCGCTCGCTTTGGCGATTTCCAACCGCAGTATTCGGCGCATTTTGCACCGGGACCTCAAAATGCATCCCTACAAAATGGTTGTTGCACAGGAATTAAGTGAAAGGGATTTTGAAACCCGTACGAACCTGTGTCGCGATCTCCGAGAACTCCCAAACGACGATGTTGTGCTCTTCACGGACGAAGCCCATTTTCACCTTTGTGGTGCCGTTAACAGGCAGAATTTTCGATATTGGAGTGACGAAAATCCTCGAGAAATCCATCAGGAACCCCTCCATAGCCCAAAAGTGACTGTGTGGTGTGCTCTTTCCCGCCTAGGCGTCTGGGGGCTTTACTTTTTTGAAGAAAATGGGCAAACCGTAACGGTCAACAGCGAGCGCTATTGTTTCATGCTGGAAAATTTTCTTAGACCCAAAATGGAAGAAAATGGCGTGGAAAATGTATGGTTTCAACAGGATGGTGCAACCGCCCACACATCGCGACGATCAATGGACATTCTCAGGGAACTGTTTCCCGGTCGCCTCATTTCCCTGAGAGGTGATCTTGGCTGGCCGCCGCGCTCACCGGATCTCACTCCATGTGACTTCTTCCTTTGGGGTTACCTCAAATCGAAGGTTTACCAGCATCGACCAAGGACCCTTCTTGCTTTACGAAGGGAAATTGCTCGGGCAATTGAAGAAATTCCTGTGGAAATGACGGTGAAAGTCATGGAAAGCTACCGCGAGCGCCTAAATCAGTGTATCCGCTCCCAAGGACGACATTTGAGTGATGTGCTTTTCAAAACTTAAATTTAAAAATGGCATAAAATTTGCGATATGTTAATAAAAAAATTTTTTGACAAGTTGAGTGGTTTTAATTTTATAACGTTTTGAAATCGGATAGGTTTTTCTGCCCCACCCTGTATATTAAAGAACGTGTTTTTTGTTTTATAAGACATGTTTTTTTCGCACGCTTCAAAATTTAGAAAACGAGCGTCAGCGAGTTTTCTAATTGACAAGTGCGAAAGAAAGTCTTATAAAATGAGTTCTTTATACTATTTTTTATATTTTGCGCCTTCTACAATAACATTTACTTACTCAATTTGTGATTATATTTGTAACCATTTGTACATTTTCATGTAAATAACCTTCCCTAAATAAAAATAATAATAAATTCGACATTATTATTAAAATGAATTGTCAATTAACTAAAAATAAATTAGGTAAAAATAGGTTAAAGAAACGTCATCTAGTACCAACCGTCTAAAACAAAAAATTGCGTATCGAAATGAACGCAAAATATAAAAATGCATTTTTAATTCCAATTCTCAACATTATAATTATTTTGCAAGTAGCCGGGACCATAAACTGCGTAATTATTATTTTTACTTCTTGAAAAGTATATGATCAATTGATCATTTAGGTAGTCCTTTGTGATTCAGTTGAAACTTTCTCGTCCGATTTAGTAAGGAGGAAAGTGTTTCACAATGGCTGAACTTGACGTGTAATATCCGCTTTGGTTGTGTGGGCGATTGCTCGCTCACTTTGAGCTGTTGCTGTTACTGTTGCTGGTACTGGTAAACTTAGAAATCCTCGAGATTGTGACGGGATCCACGAATGTAAATTGTGAAAGCGGGCCGCGGCCCAGACCAGTCTACTTTCATCTCACCCATCACGTAACCTCAAATCAGGCAGGAAAGGTACTTAAATTTTAACACTTAACGGTTTGTAGTTTAATTATACACTTAACAAAATGATCTTCCAAGTAAATGAGTAGGTGTAAAGATTAATTGTAGCAGACGATTTTAATTCTAAATAGAATAATCCGATATTTATTAATCATCTAAAAGGATGCTTTTCGGGTTTTGCAATATTATAATATAGTAAAATAAAATAATAGTTAATGAAGAAAGGGAACCCAAATGTGACGTGGAAGATCAAGGAAAGGGAAGATTTTTTATTTAAAAAAAACCAAAAAATTCTTAATCACACTGTTCTTTAATAAATAAGTGACCGGTTTCGGCTACTGAGTAGCCATCCTCAGACAACCGGAGAACAATGCTGCAAGAGAGACAAAATATAACGTTTTAATACAAGTTAAATACAAGTTTTGCAAATCATTTTGTTGACAGTGGCCACAATTTTGATGCAAACAACAATTTTAAAATTCTACATAATTGTAGACACGGGAAGACACTAGATTTCCTGGAAGCACTGGAAATAAAAAGTGTATAAAAAAACCCGCATCACAATGCCTCAACGACCAAACCAATTTGAAACATTCAACCCTTCTGGACATATTGCTGTAACGCACACCTTCCACACTGGTCACCACAGGATTAAGGATTGTTTCAAATTGTTGCAGGTCCTTTCCTTTAGTTCAGTAGACATTTTGACTTAAGCACATGCTAAATATTTTTTTTTTCCTTTTCATCATTTCATTTTTATACTATTAATGTTCCAATTTTTATTATTTCACTACTCCGCAGTAATGTGTTTCTTGTAGATTGTAAGTAATATCGCCTGAAAATGTATTTTAACTTGTATTAAAACGTTATATTTTGTCTCTCTTGCAGCATTGTTCTCCGGTTGTCTGAGGATGGCTACTCAGTAGCCGAAACCGGTCACTTTATTTATTAAAGAACAGTGTGATCAAGAATTTTTTGGTTTTTTTTATAAAAAATCTTCCCTTTCCTTGAAAATAATAGTTATTTGTATATCAAGGCCGCGAAATCACTCTAGCGTACCGAGAGAAAAATTGTCGCCGAGGCCGCTTGCGGCCGAGGCAAGACAATCTCGAGGGCGCTAAAGGATTTCGCGGACAAGGTGTACAATATTTTTTGTGCAACCGTAAAAAATATGTAGTTATAAATTTTATTAATTTTAAACAGTTTCATTGTATATAGAAAGTTAGCTTTCACGGTGGCTATGGGATTAACATTTGATAAACAAAACCATGCAATTTTCAAGTGTCAAAGTGATTATTTACCTAATTTCGCGGCCGCTCCCATAACAACGTTCGCGAAATTTAATTTCGCGGCCTGTATTGCGGCTGCGAAATGCTTATTTCGCGTCCGGTTGCACAAAATATTTATTTATGTTATAAGGATCGTAACGCCAATTATTATGGTATTAGTCGTGATAACATGACGTGTACCATATGATTAGTTACGATCCGTATTACACACAAAATTTTAATTGTTGCCGTAAATCAATAAAAAATTAAAATAAAGTATTTGGTATAGTTTGTTTCAAGATAAATGCATATTAACTTCGTCTTCTTAATCTTGTTCAACCCATTACTCCGGGGTATTTTGTTACCTGAGCGATCAGGAGCGGATTGCCAAGATTTCAGAATTATTGTTTTATAAAAAATTGTAGTTCCATTAATTTTAATACCTAATAGGGCAGTTGCAAGAATTTTTATATGCCTTCTAAGTATTAAATTTAAAAAGATCATTATTTAAATAGCCTCAAATTTGAAAATATCACCATATATCCATTAGATATTTTACAATTAATTTTTGAAATTTTGATAATATTTTGAAGAAGTCACGTGATCTGAAACAGAATGTGACGTCACAGCACATACATCTTCATCGGCTCCAATTGGTCCCTTTAAAGTGTCAATTCTTTGTGTTTTGTTACAAGTGTTATGATAAATATATTGTCAAAGTTGTCAAACAAGTGTCAAATTTTTGAGTTTGATTCGTGTTAGATAAAAAAAATTTAATGTAAAATGAGTAAATTTACAGTATCGTATTGTGCCTTGCAAAAATGCACTAGGAGCAAACCTACTATTGAATTTATAAATATGCCAAAAGATGCGAAGAAAAGAAAATTGTGTCTGGAAGAGGAGGTCGAAGAGCTGATGGTTGGGTTTTTACATTTTATTTTACCTTAACTCTTGAACACACCTTATTTCGGCAACAGTAAAACAATCGTTTTCTGATATCAATTCAGCCACCATCCAGCTACCGATTTTCGGTAAACTGTCCGACTTAGCTTAAGTGTATTCTGCATTAGCCATTACTATTCATTTATAATGGAAAATGTCAGCGTCAAATGTCAAATTAAAAGTTTGTTATTAACATGTGACAAACTATCGCCTACGTTTATTTATCTAAATAACAAAAATAAACGTAGGTGATGGAAAAACTGTTTTTCTGTTGGCTGTGAATGACGTAATGTATGTGCTGCTACGACACAGGAGTGAGGGGTTGTTTTTCATAACTATTTTTGCGCCAATATTTGTATTTTATTATTTATGAAAATAACAAATTATTAAAAAAATAATTATTAATAAGAAAAATATTGCATAAACTTTCATTTAAAATACTTTTTGAAAAATGTGAAACAGGCTCATTTCAGGCCCGGGTAGGGTCTGCGAAACTGTAGAAAAAATCGTGTGTGTGTTTCGAGCACAAATGGACATTGTCGATTTCAAGAGAATGCCGCGTTCCTGTCCCATTTTGCGCTCTTAATACACAAATAGCTATTTCGCTCCTCAAAAAGAAACTTTACGATGACAAGTGATAGCTTAAATCTTTATTTTTCATAGCACTCTAGCAAAATCGTTTATTTATTTCATAAAATGTGTGTGAAATCTTACTACAAATAAAACATTGTACGTAATCATAATAACATTCACTTTTCTGACACAACCATGTCAAATAAAACATTTCAATATCTCCGCTAATCCCATAAATTCCATTTAATTCAATGTATATTAATTGCAGAATGTGGTAGCTATGAATATGTATGCATAATTGATTGCATATTGCATATAATGATATATTTAACATTTAAAGTGTGCTCTAATTTGCAATCCTATTTAAATACCAATTAACATTGTATAAATCTCTACATATGCGGCATAATTTGTAGATATTTAACTGATTTGTTGCGAAAATAAACCGTAAATATTTATTTTACACACCATTACCGCTCGTTGATTTTGTCATTTTTTCAAAATAAATAACTTTCAGTTGGAAAACAAATTAAACAATTAGTGCAACAGGTGTTAACGCAGAGCGATGGAATTTATTTTATAAAAAGGAAAGAGAAAATTTTTCATGAAAACAATTTCAGTTTCAGTAGAAAGTTTCAATTTGTTGAGGGATTGAAAAGGGATTTGCGAGACTGATAAGCTGTCAACGGGTAAGTCACGTTAATAACGTGAAATGACCGTCCTAAAGAGAATTTGCTACGGCAATTAGCTAACGAGACGGACACACGTATAATGTAAAACGTTTCTAGTCTCAAACGTACCATTTCATTATGATTGTTTTAAGCTTTTATCTAATTATGTAACAAAGAGTGTGTTTCTATGATTTGATTTTGGAGTTTGTCGAGTGCATAGAAAAATTTAATAAGCGGAACATTGTTGTTGAGGATAATTTAACAAGCTTAAAAACAAGCGTATAAATACAAAAATAATGTAGCTATAAGCACGAGATATTAATTTATATGGCGCCGACTAAAGTGTATGTTGTCATCAAAGGGTTTACGGTTCGAAGTGTTCCATTAAAAAAAAAAAACCTGCAGTAAGTTCGGTATATAGGTATATGTACACATAATGTAACAATGGAGGCTTTTACCATAAACGACTTTAGTGTTTGTAATAGTAAAACTCGTTAGTTCACATCTAAATAATGTAAGAAAATACTTAAAATTTAATCAAATAAATTTCTTAATATATTTTTTCTACGACCACCATGAAAAGTTGATATTTATGCTCTCTTTTGTCATTGTAAAGTTAATGATTACTAAGGAACGAGCAAAAAACAATTTATGGCGCGTGTCCCATAGCAACGCGCGGTAAAGTACTTAATTTGCTCGCTTAGATAAATACATATTATTGTTGAAATTTTAATTTATTAAAACAATACTTACGAAATCTAAAATATACGTTAGGTTCTGTTTTACACTACAAATGTGCTACAAACAATACGAAGTTAGCTACGCTACCAACTTATTTATTTAATTAAGTTACAACTTTATTCTGTTGGTGAATATACATTTAATTACAACTATAAATATATTTCATAATTAACAAGTGGATTTAATCATTGACCGACAATGTTAAAATTGAATGGGCAGTTTTGGCAGTTTTGTACATTTATTCCAGAGCTTGAAACAGCTGACGAGGATAAATTAGATTCTGTGACTGTGACATTCTCACTAGAATATTCAGTGAGTGTGGCAGTGGCAGAAGTTTGAGTCTCCTTATTTGTTAAAATTTTATGCGCTGTATCAATTTTATTTTTCAAACTTTCATCAACATAACCTTCTGCAACAGTTGATGAACGCCAGCTACCATGACGTTTTAGAGTCATAATGTCAGCTCCGGAATTAGCTAGTAATGCAGCAGAGGATCTGCGGGAACAATGGCCTGTAAATGATTTCGAATCAGGTAAATTCAGATATTGTGCAATGTTAAATGGAATTTTTCCTATAGTGTTCATTCCAACAACTTGTGCGGTACATTTGCCATGCTTTTAATTTATGATTAGTCGCCGAGATGATATGTTAGAAGGTCGAAGAGCAACATATCTTCTGTACATTGACAAAAGATTATGATCATCAACAATAAATGTTCGCTGCACATTAGTTTTTGAGTCTGGAATCTTCACAATTAAAATGGACCCATTATCCTCAATATCATCTACAGTCATCCTAACTAATTCGTCGCGTCGGCATGCTCCAGCAACACCCAATATAAGAGCAACTTTCATCATAAGGAAATGATCGTCTGGGGCTTCAGTGTTTTATAATGTCTGCAATACGTAATTGTTTTGTACCTGGTTGTTTTAATAATTCTGAGGATACGCCTACTAAAATATTTTTTCACGTTCCAAGTAAACATACAATTAAAAAAATGTGGTTTGAGACAGTTTACGGTCCATGTGATGACAATGACATTGTATTGTTGTGAAGATCATTTTTATGTAGGTATATTTATAAAATAACAATTATAAACATTTACAGCAAACTTGCTGTACATTCTCCAGTTGGAATCCGATGCTGAAAATTGAACATATTTTATATTGATTGGCGGTAACCTAAAAAATTATAGAACAAGTGGAAGAGTCCCAGCTTTCGTTATTGGTATAACCAGGGTCCATTTCGACACACTTTCAACTCAAGCAATCACAAGCAATGATACCATACCATGTGGTTGACAATGACAGCAGCTGTTATTATATGAAACATCTTGTAAGAGTATACAGGTTCGGGTTTGGTCGGATAATTCCTTCATTAATGTCATTCCGTGAATTCTACGTCATCAGAAAGGAATTCAAGTAATACATACAATTTTTAAAAATTAATTTCTCAGTTATTACAAATAATACTATATATGAAGTTGAACTTTCAAAAAAAAAAATATGGTAAATGACCTCATTATTAACTTTACATGCAATTTAGAAAATAGTTTCAGTTTTCAGTCAAAATTACGTGAATCTGCTTACATGCAAAACAAGTCTACAAATTGGTTTAAAAACAATTTCGGCACATGCACGTTTGGCTGATGTAAGTGACAGATCCTCTTCACTCCAAATATTCCATTTACTTTACTTTATTACTCGCAAAACAACGATAGAAACGTTATGCTACGTTAATTCGTACGCGTGCGCAATATCGAAACTGAATTTTACATGTTTATAGTAGTTTTGAAAGCAGTTTTCAAATCAAACTCACGAATTTTAGTTTTGGTATGAAATAATTCAAAACTGCATGTAAACTTAGTAAATTATCAGTTTTTTATATTCTATGGATCCCGGGCTCACACGTGATCCTTTTCCTGTGACCAATCCATGTTTAGGGTGTGACTGAGACTTTGCATTGGCGGAAATTTGAATGACAGTGTTCTTCTATCAAACTGAAGTTTAAAAAGTTAAGTTGTTTGTTTCTATTCGCTTGAAGTTTTGTTATGTTTTCTTGTTTTGCTACATTTTTTGGCTCTTTTAGTGTGTTTTGTTTATTTTTCTTTTAATGTTTACTGCTGCTTATTTAAAGACACTATAATAGGTATTGTAACATTTTTATTTGAAACATTTTTCTCGATAACTGATAGTTTAGAAGTTATTTGAAAAAGAGAAAGATAACCAAAATTAGTTTTTCGTCCCTCCTGTATATAATAGATTTTAATACTGAAAAAGAAACCTTCCGCACAAAACTCCTTGGTTCAATATGTGACTGGGCTCGTACATTAAAGGTGCATTCACAAATGAAAATTAGGTTTAGATTTATGGTTTATACTTTAGATTTAAAGACTTTGCCGCATATTTTGTAATGACTCCATTCACACTTCAGAATTTAGGGTCTCTAAAGGTACATTCACAAATGCAAATTAGGTTTAGATTTATGGTTTATACTTTAGATTTAAAGACTTTGGCCGCATATTATGTAATGACTCCATTCACACTTCAGAATTTAGGGTTTCTAAATCCAAATCATAAAGCTAAACATTACAAGGTCCAAACTTTAGGTTTATGATATATACACCCAGCTTTATTTAGTATCCACTTGGTGGATTCGGCTTTTGAAACAAATGCGAGAAGAACATGGAGACTGTCGTAACTTAATTGCTGAAATATAACCAATAATACCAAGCGAATGACAGTGTCACGGCGCACAGATGTCTTGTTGAGTACTGCTCTACCGATATTTTAATCTTGTTTTTGAAGCTTTGCACAGATGTCTGTACATATAAAAACTAATTTTCAGTTAATTTAAACTTACATTTATGAATGACTTACTTAAACCTAAACAAAAACCATAAACCTTATTTTCATTTGTTAATGCACCTTAAGTTTATTTAGTTTGCAGTGCCTCTCCAGGACACAGCTGCACTTAATAGTTAATAATTATTTTAGATGTAGGATTTAATCTGCTAGGTACTTCATGTTTCTAAATTTCTTTAGCAACTTCAATATCTTAATAGCGAATTTACCACATCCAAAATTATTTTTAAAATCTTAATTTACAACCTGTTTAGTTTCAAAGCATTACTATTCCCAATTTTCCTGCTAAATTCCCCTGAAAACTTTTGCGATTTCTGCCGTCGGTCGGGCATAGGCTCCGGCTGTCCTGCTGCGGAGTATCGGTCGGCCATTACACCACGTTTGTGGGCGGGGCGCGGGACGGGGCCACCGCCGCTCCCCTCCACACCCGTGGTTCTCATCCCCACCACACAGAGACTATCGCTATGCTATGACGCGAGGACTCAAGGTTACATTATTATAATAGAGAGGAAATCAGAGGATTTTATCATCCTAGCAAATATTTTTGCAAATTAGTTTGTTAGATAAATAAATAATAACTAATTTCCTACTTTAATTCTGTTAATTCTGTAATTTGGTAGTATCTTCTGCTCAAGAGGTTATAGTATTTTACATCCGTGGTGGAATATGTTTCATTACAACCGAGGGTTTATGTATTTTATGTCAGATACTGCGCGAAGTTGTAATGAAAAACCCACCGAGGTATATATACTAATTATTCAAACCATCCTCTTTTTAAATCAATAATTTTCAAAATAAATCATTGAATTATAACCTTTAATTTTATTAATAGTTTTTTGAGTTTAATCTACATCAACATTTCCAACCCTTGGATAGAAGCGTGATCGGTTATTTCCCGCTCAAGAGACCATAATTTCAGTTAGTATAATGACGTATTTCCCAAACTCTAAAAGGTTAGGAATCGGCATAATACTATAAAGCTTGTGAATAAAATTATTGTTTCTTCGTCCGATATGACTGTAGTTTTGAATGTCTAAAATCTAAATCGACTATAAATATTTCATTACCGGACAATTGTTGGGATTCTATTTCTTATAGAACATATAAATCAATGGACCAAATTTAGCACTCAACGAATGAAATTAGTTTTAAAATGACAAAATAAAAGATACATACAATAATGTATTCATAAGAAAAAGATGCAAGCTATTTCTATGGTTACTACAAACGATTACTAGACAAACGAAGGGTGCTGCATTCGGCCTAATGCCTAATGGTATATGTATGTGGAAAAAGTAGGAATATTTTGTGGTTTTAACTAATGTCTGATGTAATGTGTAATCAAGAAATAAGATGGCTTTTTTATATAGATATCTAATTCGTATGTTATTAATTCTGTGGCTTAATTTAAAAAGTCTGGTGTGGCCAGCACATTATCTTCCGTCAGTTCTATATATTTTATACAAATTCCATACAGAAAGTTTCTTGCGAAAGATTCTATATTTCCATTATATAATGACATATGTCAAATAATTAATTTGACAGAAACGTCTGAAGTAACCGGGCATATGTTTTTCAGACCGGTTACGTGCGGTTATCCATATGTAACCCGGAATAAAAAACGCCTTGTTTCCACCTGCTTTATGAAATTTAATTTCTTTATAATTTTTAACTCAATATCCATTGAATATGAAGTATAGAATGTAATCAAATCGTATATAATATCCTTTAATATTTATAATAACATTAAATGTGAAAAAATGATATTTAACAGCGTTTTTTTTTTTCAAGAAAAACTGTTAAATCTTTGAATGAGGGTACTTCCGGTCGACCAATTATAACCGAAATCTAACCAGGTTTTCATATGGATGTAAGGAAGAGGAGTACGAAAGAATTATAATTTTTAGAATTGTAGTGTTGGAATTATCGACGGTAAAAAATCGTCACATACACACATACAGACATCATCGTAAAAATTGTGAAATCGTATTCCAGGGACTCTAAATCATGCTCGTTCACTAAAAACTCACCAACCGAAATTTTTAACCGGACAATACCTGCCTTACCTAAAGGTGACGGAAGAGAAAAAACCAATATCAATATTTTAGGGATTAGTGATTTAAAATCAACAAATACCTTTTAATGTTATAGTAATACCGAGAATACTGTAGAATTTAAACACATTCTGAGCTATTAATATTAATTACAAATGTAAATAATTCTGTCACCCATTAATAAAACCCTTTAAAATTATGTAAATATGTCTACGTTGGTTATTATTGCAACAAGTATTTTCTTTCTAGTTTCATAGTCCTGGGGCGTTTAGTCATTTTATGCCGATCCTGGGAGTTTAAAAAATAAACTATATATGGATTAATACTTATTGTTAGTGTATTAATAGGACAATTCTGAACAAATATTCACAAATGAAAATTATGTTTAGGGTTTCTGTTTAGGTTTAAGTAAGTCATTCCAAATGTAAGTTTAAATTAGCTTTAATATGTACAGAAATCTGTGTAAATGCTTCAAAAACAAGATTAAAATATCGGTAGAGCAGTACTCAACAAGATACCTCTGTGCCGTGAAACTGTCATTCGCTCGGCAATATTGGTTATATTTTAGCAATTATAAGTTAAACAGTCTCCATGTTCTTCTCGCTTTTGTTTAAAAAGCCGAATCCACCATTCCTTGTCAAGAAGTAGTGGACGCTAATCATACACTGTAAAGTTTTGGGGTAGAAACAGGGAAGATGAATCTCCAATTGAGTTGTTGAATCTTCCTTCAAGTTGATTTAGGGTAGGAAGGTCGAAACATGGTAAGAAAAAGGTAGGAAATTTTGGTAGGGCAGATTCAATTCGCTTACAGGTATCTGTGTTGCACTGTAAGTATATTAGGTAGGTGCTACTACCTTTGTAACATGTTTAGACCTTTAGGGTTGATTTGAGCTGAATATTCTACGTTCAATTTGAGGTACAGTTCCTGTCATAAAAATATGGACTTGACAGTAATTAGGTCATATAAGTGAAATTGCAAAGGAATAATAGGAAAACGACGGCAGAAATAATATAAAATGTTCAGTTTTACTGAACTTTGCAAACTTATTGAACTTACATTGTTAATACAAATTAAATTTGTTTATTTTTTACGTTACTTACTAGAAAGTGATTTGTAACAAACTATTGAATATACATAGCATATTACAAGATAGATAAATAAATGTGTGAAATGCAAAACATGACAAATTACAATTGATTTATAACATAAAATTATATGAAAAACTAAAATATTCGATGAAGTTATAAACAAATACAAAACAATATTAGTTATTTGTAAGATTTCGGAAACGAAAAGTGATCGAATAAGCTTTCGCATTTCTTAGAAATTGTTTGTTAGTCCAGCTAGCAACTGAAGGCCCTACGGGTTTTTCCGATGGTCAGCATAACGGTGCCGCATTTCTAGGTATTGGAAGGAGAACACTGAGGGATGAGAAATTCATGTGTCTTTGTCATTCTGTCATTTGTTATTCTCTTGTCGACAGTCGCAATAAGCATACTTGAAACTCAGGTAAGATATATTATGTTGTATTTTTAATTATAAATACTAATTTCATTCTATTTTTTAGCTCCATCTTGGTTTAGTGCGATACAAAATAACATACATGTAGATTTGTTATCACAGTATTTTTTACAAAAAATAAAGATGTGCCGATTGTAGAGAAACACGTTAATAAATAACTCTTTTGTTTGCAAATATTTATTAGCCACAATAATACTAATTTAGTTTTATCTGCTACAACAGGATCCAAAGAAAGTGAAGATATTCCTCGAGGACCTAGAAGAATTGGAGCAATAGCCAGTGAACGTGACATTTTTTTGAATACATAGTTTATTTATTTATAAACAAAATAAATATATCA
Source organism: Harpalus rubripes (assembly GCA_963082715.1). NCBI lineage: Eukaryota > Metazoa > Arthropoda > Insecta > Coleoptera > Carabidae > Harpalus > Harpalus rubripes. The sequence continues at coordinate 60,014,565 of OY720454.1, forward strand.
TCAAGGTATATTACCCATTGCTGGATGTGCTAATCTCCTTTGTTCACAGATATCGTTAATGATACTGTCATATTCGTACTGTGTGGGCATTTACCAGGAGTCACCTCAAAGATAGAACATATTATGTAACTTACAATATACCTTATCTTATTTTATTTATGTATATTTTGTTTAAGTAAATAAATCTTTTTTATATATAATGTATTATTTTTCCTGAATCCTAATAATAAATAATATACTTTTCAAGGAATTTGCAATGACCTCTTGTAGGGGTTCATATAAATTACTATAAAGTATTTTTAACAACCTTACAGGCATTTACTAGTAACTTGTGATACGGAAATTTCAAATCACTTTAAAGTATTTCTATAAACCACTGCGGGCATTTGCATCCCACTATATGAAGGGTCGTATCGTGTCTACCTGGGAGTGAGGTATGTTTTACTACCCTAAACAGAGATTGGTGCATCGACCTTTTAAAAAGGAAGGATAGTTCAACCTTGGGGTTGCATATAGTTTCAACCCAAAAAGGTAGTTGCAGCTACGTTAAAACTTTACAGTGTATAAGCGTCCACCAGTCAGTAAGTGTATCATCGTTGAAGAAGCAGTAATCAGCAGTATTGTCATCCTCTTCAACATCCGCACCCCCTCGTGTTACAAAAGTCTTTAAATCTAAAGTGAAAACCATAAATCTAAGCTCAATTTTCATTTGTGAATGCATCTTTACATATCTTGAAATCTGTAAAAAACTGACAAAAACGCATCTATTTTTGTTGATTAATAAAAAATTATACATAAAGAGTGACAGCTTTCGTTGCAATTTTGTTCATTATTTACAGATTTACAGAAATATAAGACTTACAGATTTGTTCAGAATAGAGCCATTAATTTAGTTGTAACGCTGTAACTTGGACCATGTAAACTAAGATGATATCACTAACAAGATTTTGTATCCTTAACGTAATAGAGCGATGTATAAATCAAAGTATTAAATGTTTTGATTAATAGGGAAATGATTGAATAGCTACATAGAGAACTAGAGACTATAAAGTAATTAAATTAATTTCCTGATCATTTATAAGCTAATTAAATATGAGCTAGAAGCTAGATAGCAATTATTATAATTACATTAATTATATCAAATAACTCCGCCACACAATCCCATAACTTAACACTTGCTTTGCGTCATTTAACTTCATAAGAAGACATCAATCTTTTTTTTTCTCCTTTTTAAATGTATCTATAACCCTACAAAAAATCTCATAAAACAATTAACCATGCTGGTCATCAAGAACAATAGTAATTAACAACGCTGGCAATCTGACCGTTGCTGGAGAAAATAAAAGTAGGTGCGAAAGAAAAAAACGAAACTGGGATCGACCATAAACATAACGGTGCAAGAGTTATGGCCCGTGTTTTGCACGTTTGTTTTGCAGGCGAAATGTTGACCTAAACTCCAATAACGATAACATCTGCGGTACTTAACATAAAGTTAAATAAGCAATTTCTTCCTACGTTACTACATTAATTTTACTCAAAAAAAATATTTAGGATGATATCGAGATGTCATAAATATGTCATACTGTAGCTCAATAGGCTACTTGCGTGATACCGGAAGTAATAATATATTAAACTACATCCGAAATTTTATATTATATATATATATATATATATATATATATATATATATATATATATATATATATATATATATACCGTGTGTCTGTCTTAAAGGTGTACATAGGAGATTAACATGGGAAATCGTTTTTTTGCAAATTCGTGCTCACCCAATTATTTTAAGCAAAAACGCGTCAAATAAAAGTTTTAGGGCATAAAATTCTGCATCTAATTCAATACACAGAATTACCTTTACATGTTCTGTAACGACAGTAATTAAATATGAAAATGTTTAAAATTACGTTGAAAATATCGACAGCCATGGAATTGAACAAATAATATATAAATGCTTGACGTTTTATCTGTCACAATGTAAATCAACTCATTTGACAATTTTTGACAATTTGATTTGAAAAATATTGTTAATTATGATATTAAGAGAAATATTATATTAGACTAATAAATAAAGTTATAAAAAAAACAGTTTTGTTTAAAATATATGAATTTATTAAAAATTCAACTGCGTAACAAAATTATGTATGATGCTGTGATGTACTCCCAGCTCATTTCCAATACATCTAGTACTACAGAAGGGGACTACATTTAGTCTTAACACTCTTTCTTCCAGTAACGCACGTTTTCCTGCTCGTCCTATATTTTGATTACGCGGCTCACGTATATTTTTTGAAGACACAGCAGTCTTCAAATTTTGTCACGAATTTATCAATTATGAAATTACGCTCTTCATTAGTATAAATATTCATTTTCTAATAATTTCAGACAATAAAACGAGACAAATTCAAATTGTCAGAAATGTTAATAAGAAAATGATTGCTGTTTTTTTTTCGCCGAAGTGGTCCTGTTGGTGTTATTCCACTTGAAGATCGCAGAACTGTTAATTCTGAATGGTACTGCGAAGTGGCTTTACCACATATGTTTGCAAAATTACAAACAGGTCGTTAAAGGACCGGTTTGCGTAACATCTTAATCCGTCATGACAACGCATCCTCCCATACTGCTGCCAGGACCATCCAGAACATTGGATTTTTTGAAAGATTCAGGAGTTTAATTGGTATGTCATCCTCCGTATAGCGTATAGCCCAGATCTGGCGCCGTGCGATTTTTTTTTGTTTCCTATCTGTTAAAAAAATGGTGCGAGGTAAAAGATTTTCCAGCGCAGATGCAGTTGTTACAGAATTTCGAAGAATTTTTCAGAACCTTTCAGAGAATGAATTCTCCGAATGTTTTAAAAAGTGGTTTCAAAAAATGCGCAAGTGTATTACTCTGAATGGAGAATATTTTGAAAAACAATAAAGATTTTTTGTTTAAAAATGCATCGGACTTTTTATAACTAACATATATATATATATATATATATATATATATATATATATATATATATATATATATATATATATTTCCCTCATTTAAGAAAAATAAATTCCATGGTTCATTTTCGTATTTAGCTCCAGTCTATATAAAACTTACCTTCAGATTTGAAGTATTTATCTGTTATTACTTTCAAGCCGAAATTCAAGTTTTCAAAATGTATTTAAGTCTTCACATAGTTATAGTTGTTATTGTTACTGCTTCTCCATATTGTCTTTATATTCTTAATAATATTTTCATGTTATGTTTTTTCTTGTAAATTGGGTTAGGTGGTGAACAGCTTTTAGCTGAACCTCGCCCTTAATGGTGTATTTTTTTTCTACCCATTAATAAAGCATTTATTATATATATATATATATATATATATATATATATATATATATATATATATATATATATATATATAAAAATCACTAAAAGTAATAATAAGCGAAATATTTACTGGTTTATTTGTAGACGAACACCCTGTATACTAATACCAAAATATACTCTTTGAATAATTTCCTCCCTTTTAAATAACCTTTAAATACCTTACACACAAACCACCTACGCGGTAGCCAATAGGTGGGAAAGCTTGTTACGTGAACGCCGGCTTCAATATGCAGTATACCATTTCACAAAGGATTAGAAACAATTGAGTGCAAGCAAACAAAAACTTCATTAACTCGTGCAATTTAATAAACTGGTGTTGTGTCGGTTCGCTAACCGGCAGAGGCAGAGGGCTAGGCTAGACTTCTCTTTGACTTTGATGGTCGACCTTTTAACTTTACTATTATTCGTGCACTTCATTTTCTACTCCTACGGAATCAATTCATGTGTTAAAAGCACGGTTTCATACACAAACACCCACCACAAGATTTAATCAAGTTCATAGCATCAGGATAGCTTTATTTGTTTAACAAATTTCATATGAATTTGATGTAATTAGCTTTTAGTTGTAAAGGATCTGGTAAACAGAATGTCAAGCTGCATATTGGACTAATTTGCAGCACGTAGAAGTAAAGTAACTGTACATACAGGGTGCTTCATGTAACAGGACAAGGCTTCGGACTTTCGGAGTATGAATTCTAGGTTATTGGTAGAAGAGAAAATAATCGCAATCAGGGCCGCTCCGTGGGTATAAAGCGCCTTTGTGCAAACTTATATTTTAGCGTCCCCCAATGATGTAAAATTTGCAAATTACCAAAAGCTTTAAAGTTTAAACTATACTTTGCATTCTTTAAAAATGCTAGATTTAATATATTGATGAAATTGATATATTTAAAATCATTTTTGTGCAACCGGACGCGAAGTAAGCATTTCGCAGCCGCAATACAGGCCGCGAAATTGGATTTCGCGACCGTTGTTATGGTAACGACTGCGAAATGAATTTCGCGGCCGTTGTCATGGTAGCGGCCGTGAAATTAGGTAAACAATCACTTTGACACTTGAGAATTATATGATTTTGTTTTCAAATGTTAATCCCGCAGCCACCTTGAAAGCTAACTTTCTATTTACAATAAAACTGTGTAAAACTAAGAAAATTTGTAATTACATATTTTTTTACGGTTGCACAAAAAATATTGTGTACACCTTGACCGCGAAATCCTTTAGCGCCCTCGAGATTGTCTTGCCTCGGCCGCAAGCGGCATCAGCGACAATTTTTTTCTCGGTACGCTAAAGAGTGATTTCGCGGCCTTTATATACAAATAATTATTGTTGTAATCAACAATTTTACAGTTAGTTTGCAATATAACAATAAGGTAAATTTAATATCGCTGAGATTTCAGAATGTATATAAATCATAAAGCATTTGATTCTTCGCAAAATGCTAGTAGGTATTTAAATATTGGACTCATTGTGAGATTCATTCTTGTAATCAATATTATTGAACTATAATCAATATATTCTTTGTTGTAATCAACATTTTCACAGTTATTATTTCAATATAACAATGGTAGAAAAATGACGAAGCGATAGGTACGATAATTATTTTACTTATAACTACAGTTCTAATGCAAACAAATTAAAAAATATATTGTTCACTTCTATCACGTTAATTTGTATAGTTCTATACATAGTAATTTTGCCTTTACAAATAAGATCATTTTATAAAAATTTACTATTATTTACTTTACTGTCTTGAAACGGCGCCCCTGATAATCAGGCGCCTTTGTGCGGGGCACAACCTGCCCACCCGCACGGAGCGGCACTGATCGCAATAAACATTGGTGCTACAACGCTTCCTAACAGAGATACCGAAGATTAACGCTGAAGCGTAATACTGAAATAGCAGCAAATAGTTGGTTTGTATCCTTGCACCCCCTTAGTTTTATAGACAGAATCTCAACACACCTGTAAATCTTACAGATTTGTAAATCTGTAAAAAAACACTTATTTTTGTTATTTTGACATTTCCAAATTTCAAAATTATTAATATTGTTAAATGCAAATCAGTCATATTTTTTCACCGATTGATGAACAATCGAGATTGCCAATTTCACTTTATTGTTACGTTAACAATCATTGTTTTGTTATTGTTAAGCACCAGAATATCATTTTCAATAATTATTGTTAAGTTAACTATATTGCTTAATTAATAATTGTTATAGTTATTAACATTATTAGGCCGATATGAAGCAAATAACGGACTCGGCTAATTATAAACCTCGGCTGTCGCCTCGGTTTACAAACTTCAGCCGCGTCCGTTATTTGCATATCGGCCGTGTGGCGTTCAAAATTTTTCGTATTAACATAAAACAATTTGTCATAAAGTGTGTTTAATATTCTTTAAATTTTAAATTTAAAGAGTACAAAGGCTCGAATTCTGATCATGATGCTGTGATTTTTACCTCTCGCTAACAGAGGTATTGAATTCATGCTAAAAATCGCGTGTGTGCGTGCGTGCGTGCGAGCGCGCTTGTGTGTGTGTGTGTGTGTGTGGATGAATGTGAGTGTGCATGTGTGTGTGTCTGTGTGTGTGTCTGTGTGTGTGTGTGTCTGTGTGTGTGTGTGTGTGTGTGTGTGTGTGTGTGTGTGTGTGTGTGTGTGTGTGTGTGTCGATTTCTCAAATACTATAAGACTTAAGACATTTTTAACTACGGAGTCCTCAATCTAACAATAATGGGAAGAGTTGATTAAGTTTTGGTAACAATTGGACAGCCGGAAGTACTAGTTACAAGAAAAAAATCATCCAAATATTATTTATCGAAAATTTATGTAAATACTTATATTAAAGAACGTTAAATTCTTTATTCGATAAATATAAATTCATTATTATATCTTCTATACATTTAGAGATAAAGAAATGCATATAAAATAATTTGATGTAAAAATTCTCAGATCAAACTACTTCAAGGCAAGAAATTCAAATGTTTGTAATTGACACATAAATGTCACTGTCAAAAATATTTGTATGCCACTGTCAAAAATATTTGTACATCATTATGAAATAAAAAAAATCAACAACGCAAAAAAATATACGTAAAAAAGAATATAAAAGGAATTTGCGAAAAAATGACGAATATAAAGAAAAAGAAAGAAAATATCTGGCGAGAGGTTATGTGCTGGCCACATTAGATTTTTACCTTCCGTCACCTTTAGGTAAGGAAGGTATTGTCTTTGGTCAAAAAATTCGATGATGAGTTTTTAATCAATAAGCACGTTTTAGGGTCCCTAGAATACGAATTTACTATTTTTACGATGATGTCTGTATGTGTGTGTGTGTGTGTGTGTGTGTGTGTGTGTGTGTGTGTGGATGTGTGTGTGTGTGGATGTGTGTGTGTGTGTAACAAAATTTTCGTCTGCGATAACTCTAATACTACAGTTACAAAAATTATAATTTTTTCGTGTACTTCTTCGTTACATCCATATGAAGAGCTGATTAGATTTTGGTTACAATTGGTCAACCGGAAGTACCATCATTTGAAGATTTTAACAGTTTTTCTTGAAAAAACTATGTTAAATATAATTTTTTCACATTTGATGTTATTATAAATATTAAAGTATATTTTATTCTCTGTACGATTTGACTGCATTTTATACTTAATATTAAATGGATATAGAGTTAAAAAATTATAAAGAAATTAAATTTCATAAAGTAGCCATAGCTATGAAAACAGCTACTATATTAAGAAAATTCTGATTGAAAGATGTCAGTGTCAAGTGAAATTGACATAGTGTGTTTGTCTTACAATTTTTACTGGAAATATAGGATCTTTTGCTTTCTGTATGGAATTTGTATAAAATACATACAACTGCTTTAAGGTAATGTACAAGAAATAATAATAATAATAAATCTTTTATTTCTGCAGATACATTACACTGTATATAGAAAACGTCACAAAATAATAATTTTCTGTATGAAATTTGTATAAAATACATGCAACTGCGGGAAGGTAATGTACAAGAAATAGAATATTTAATTTAGCAAGGAACTTTCCGTATGAAATTTGTACAAAATACATAGAACTGACGGAAGGTAATGTGCTGGCCACATCAGATTTTTTTTAGAAACACTAGAACTCTTGAGGTCTTGATTCTTCATTGCAATCGTTCGAGCGGCCGTTATAGACCCATTAACATTTACGTGTTTACTGTTTAGTTCTGTAAAATCATATTAACAGTATAGTATTACGAAAAAAGTTAACAATAGTCCGAGAATAAGGCTATATGAAAGAGGAACAAAATTTCTCCAATCTTCTTCTTCTTGAAATGCTACATGTTAGGGCAACATCACCGTAAGAACTGATACGAGTACAAAAGGTTTAAATTTAAATAGTGCATATTTTTGTTTTTGATTATTTTATTAGTTTTCCTCTTATTCAAATTGTCTGGCCCTGTATTTAACGGTCGATTTGAACCTGTGAGCACAGGGACTGCTCTTGGTTTAAAATACGAGGCTGGGTGGTGACAAGGCGTCACCATAAACCAGTCAGGAGTGAAGTAGCCAGCAAGCTAGCCGTCCACAGCCTCTGTGTTACCCACCGACCACGCTCATCAGATTGCAAATGTGCTTAATGATCACACACCGAACGAGAGATGAATTGCTAATCAACAAAGAACACACCAAGATATCGTTTTTGTTAGGGTCACCAAGGAGTCATAACTGAACAGAAGAAAGACAAAGGTGAAAAGTATGAGACAATTACAGAATGGAACTAGCGACATTTTTCTTTTGTTCGCTTAGTGCTTAGTTTAAGGTATGTGGTTTAATGCAAGAAGGACAAATGGCAATTTTTGGCCAATAAATTTGTGCAATTTGCTAAAATACGCTATATTTTTTTTATATACAACTAAAGCAACAACCGTAGAGGAACCGATAGGAATCAGCATCAAAGACACCTACAGAATTGACGACACACGCAAGAGAGAGATAGAAGATCTTAATTCAAATTTGGTATATAAGATAAGAATTATATGTCAATTGGAATAACATAGTAGATTTTGGTTAAAACAGGCTAACCGGAAGTGATATATTACCTGAAGTTGTTAACAGTTTTTCATGAATAAAATGGTTTCATTTTGATTTTAGAAATAAATGTTTCAAATAAGAGTTAAGGTGCATTCACAAATGAAAATTAGGATTATGGTTTTTGTTTAGGTTTAAGTAAGTCATTCTAAAAGTAAGTTTAAATTACCTGAAAAACAAAAACAAGATTAAAATGTTGGAAGAGCAGTACTCAAGAAGACACCTGTGCGCCGTGAAACTCATTCACTTGGCATTATTGGTTATATTTCAGCAATTAAGTTATGACAGTCTCAGAGTTCTTCTCGCATTTGTTTAAAAAGCCGAATCCACCAAGTAGATACTAAACAAAGATGGGTGTATATATCTATATCATTTCAGACTCGTTCTCATTGGTGAAGTTTGTGATTAGATTAAAATATTGGTAGAGCAGTACTCAACAAGACTGCTGTGCGCCGTGAAACTGTCATTCGCTTGGTATTATTGGTTATATTTCAGCAATTAAGTTATGACAGTCTCAATGTTCTTCTCGCATTTGTTTAAAAAGCCGAACCCTCCAAGTGAATAATAAATAAAGATGGGTGTATATATCTATATCATTTCAGACTCGTTCTCATTGGTGAAGCTTGTGACGTCAGACTAAATCATAAACCTGAAGCTTGGACCTTGCAATGTTTAGCTTTATGATTTGGATTTAGAGACCCTGAATTCTGAAGGATGAATGGAGTCATTACATAAAATGCGGCCAAAGTCTTTAAATGTAAAGTATAAACCATAAATCTAAACCTAATTTTCATTTGTGAATGCACCTTTAGAGAATTAAATTCTGCGTCTATCACATCAAGTATTATTAAATTACCCTTTGTATAAGCGAGATATGTAAATTTAAAACTTAAATACTTTTTGGTTTTTGTAATGAAACTTGCTATGGATTAGGACAAAAAATAACAAAAAAATAAAAAAATAGAAGTGAATGTCAAATTACGTCAAATATACATGCAATTTTATAATTGGATCTATATACTTCATATTGGTCTTGCGTACAAGGAAGTCATGTGGTGTCCACATCAGATTTTTTAAACAATTTACCACTATTTACAAATTTTTTAAATCGATAAAAACCTACTATAATACGTTGTTTGTTAATAAAACGCATTAAAACCCATTCGTTTTTAATAAAACCCGGGTTTTTTAAAAAAGCTCAAGTGGGTTAGGTTTTCTATGAGAAACCCGGGTTTTTGTTCATTCCTGGTTACATTTTCTACAAATTATAAAATCTACACAAATTGAAAATTTCAACAAAATATAGGTTTACACTTTAAAAAATCTGATGTGGCCAGCACATTACCTTCCGTCAGTTATATGAGGCATTTACGAAAATTCTACCGGTGAACTGTTACCGGTAAACAGCTGTTTATCAGGTTATAGCTACCGGAAATCGATATTTTAAGAACGCAAGTGGTAAACAGGGTAGATGCATAATCTATAAAAAAAAATTGAAAATTTTAAACAGGTTAGAAATTTGATGTAGTTAACAAACTGAGCAGAGTCATACTTTGAACACATTTCCACTTTTAACGCGTGCGCTTCGCTTTGCATCACTACCTTTTTTTGAGATTAGATTCTTCATGAATCCGGTAAATGGATCTGGTAGATATTGTACAATTTTCGAACACGGTAACTTTTTACCACTCGTGTTTTCGAACACAGTCGGTAGATGCGGTATCTACCGGTAGAATTTTCATAAATGCCTATGTATTTTCTATAAAATCTATACAGAAAGTTCCTTGCAAAAGATTCTAAATTTCTTGTATGTGCATTACCTTTCGACATTTGATGTATTTTATACAAATTCCATACAGAAAGTTTCGAGCAAAAAGATCCTATATTTCGCGTAAAATTATAATATAACACACATAAACTACGAATATGTCAATTGACACTGACATCTTTCAATCAGAATTTTCTTAATATAGTAGCTGTTTCTAGCATAGCTAGCTAATTTATGAAATTTAATTTCTTTGTAATTTTATATCTCTATATCCATTTAATATGAAGTATAGCAGTCAAATCGTATAGAGAATACAATGTTCTTTAATATTTATAATAACATTAAATGTGAAAAAATGATCTTTAACATCGTTTTTTCAAGAAAAACTGTTAAAATCTTCAAATGAGGGTACTTCCGGTTGACCAATTATATCCAAAATCTAATCAGCTCTTCATATGGATGCAGGGAAGAGGAATACGAAAGAATGATAATTTTTGGAATTGTAGTATTAGAGTTATCGTAGACGAAAATTTTGTTACACACACACACACACACATACAGACACACATACATACATACATACACACACACACTCATACAGACATCATCGTAAAAATAGTAAAATCGTATTCTAGGGACCTTAAAACGTGCTAATTCATTAAAAACTCACCACCGAAATTTTTGATCAAAGGTGACGGAAGGTAAAAACTGTTGGCCAAATGCCTGGTGCATAATAGTTCGAACGGTATTTTAAGGGTAATCTTCTAGTCCACATTTAGCTTCTATACCGAAACCCTTTACTTTGGCACAATGAAAATCAGCTTCGAAAAAATCTAGTGCGTACAGTAAAACGTACCTTTCAAGATATGGGTAATATTCACAGAGAAATTTGCAGGACTTAGGGATACAATGGCTAATAAAATTATAGTTCGTAAGGCGATTTAACCCAATATTAAATGGCGAAGTAATTGAATAACATATTTAGATTTTTATAAGTTTGAAGTCTATATTTGAAACTTTAAATTATTACCTTCCGTCACCTTTAGGTAAGGAATGTATTGTCTTTGGTCAAAAAATTCGGTGGTGAGTTTTTAATGAATAAGCACGTTTTAGGGTCCCTATAATACGATTTTACTATTTTTACGATGATGTCTGTATGTGTGTGTGTGTGTGTGTGTGTGTGTGTGTGTGTGTGTGTGTGTGTGTGTGTGTGTGTGTGTGTGTGTGTGTGTGTGTGTGTGTGTGTGTGTGTGTGTGTGTGTGTGTGTGTGTGTGTGTGTGTGTGTGTGTGTGTGTGTGTGTGTGTGTGTGTGTGTGTGTGTGTGTGTGTGTGTGTGTGTGTGTGTGTGTGTGTGTGTGTGTGTGTGTGTGTGTGTGTGTGTGTGTGTGTGTGTGTGTGTGTGTGTGTGTGTGTGTGTGTGTGTGTGTGTGTGTGTGTGTGTGTGTGTGTGTGTGTGTGTGTGTGTGTGTGTGTGTGTGTGTGTGTGTGTGTGTGTGTGTGTGTGTGTGTGTGTGTGTGTGTGTGTGTGTGTGTGTGTGTGTGTGTGTGTGTGTGTGTGTGTGTGTGTGTGTGTGTGTGTGTGTGTGTGTGTGTGTGTGTGTGTGTGTGTGTGTGTGTGTGTGTGTGTGTGTGTGTGTGTGTGTGTGTGTGTGTGTGTGTGTGTGTGTGTGTGTGTGTGTGTGTGTGTGTGTGTGTGTGTGTGTGTGTGTGTGTGTGTGTGTGTGTGTGTGTGTGTGTGTGTGTGTGTGTGTGTGTGTGTGTGTGTGTGTGTGTGTGTGTGTGTGTGTGTGTGTGTGTGTGTGTGTGTGTGTGTGTGTGTGTGTGTGTGTGTGTGTGTGTGTGTGTGTGTGTGTGTGTGTGTGTGTGTGTGTGTGTGTGTGTGTGTGTGTGTGTGTGTGTGTGTGTGTGTGTGTGTGTGTGTGTGTGTGTGTGTGTGTGTGTGTGTGTGTGTGTGTGTGTGTGTGTGTGTGTGTGTGTGTGTGTGTGTGTGTGTGTGTGTGTGTGTGTGTGTGTGTGTGTGTGTGTGTGTGTGTGTGTGTGTGTGTGTGTGTGTGTGTGTGTGTGTGTGTGTGTGTGTGTGTGTGTGTGTGTGTGTGTGTGTGTGTGTGTGTGTGTGTGTGTGTGTGTGTGTGTGTGTGTGTGTGTGTGTGTGTGTGTGTGTGTGTGTGTGTGTGTGTGTGTGTGTGTGTGTGTGTGTGTGTGTGTGTGTGTGTGTGTGTGTGTGTGTGTGTGTGTGTGTGTGTGTGTGTGTGTGTGTGTGTGTGTGTGTGTGTGTGTGTGTGTGTGTGTGTGTGTGTGTGTGTGTGTGTGTGTGTGTGTGTGTGTGTGTGTGTGTGTGTGTGTGTGTGTGTGTGTGTGTGTGTGTGTGTGTGTGTGTGTGTGTGTGTGTGTGTGTGTGTGTGTGTGTGTGTGTGTGTGTGTGTGTGTGTGTGTGTGTGTGTGTGTGTGTGTGTGTGTGTGTGTGTGTGTGTGTGTGTGTGTGTGTGTGTGTGTGTGTGTGTGTGTGTGTGTGTGTGTGTGTGTGTGTGTGTGTGTGTGTGTGTGTGTGTGTGTGTGTGTGTGTGTGTGTGTATGTGTGTCCGTGTGTGTGTATGTAACAAAATTTTCGTCTACGATAACTTCCATACTACAATTCTAAAAATTATAATTCTTTCGTATTTCTCTTCGTTACATCCATGTGAAGAGCTGATTAGATTTTGGTTAGAATTGGACAACCGGAAGTACCATCATTTGAAGATTTTAACAGTTTTTCTTGAAAAAACTATGTTAAATATAATTTTTTCACATTTGATGTTATTATAAATATTAAAGAATATTTTATTCTCTATACGATTTGACTGCATTTTATACTTAATATTAAATTGATATAGAGTTAAAAAATTATAAAGAAATTAAATTTCATAAAGTAGCCATAGCTGTGGAAACAGCTTCTATATTAAGAAAATTCTGATTGAAAGATGTCAGTGTCAAGTGAAATTGACATAGTGTGTCTGTCTTATAATTTTACTGGAAATATAGGATTTTTTGCTTTCTGTTTGGAATTTGTATAAAATACATACAACTGCTTTAAGGTAATGTACAAGAAATAATAATAACAATAAATCTTTTATTTCTGCAGATACATTACACTGTATATAGAAAACGTTACAAAATAATAATTTTCTGTATGAAATTTGCATAAAATACATGCAACTGCCGGAAGGTAATGTACAAGAAATAGAATATGTATTTAATTTAACAAGGAACTTTCCGTATGAAATTTGTACAAAATACATAGAACTGACGGAAGGTAATGTGCTGGCCACATCAGATTTTTTTTATTAAAAATCAAGCGCCATGAAATGTGTTAATTATTTCATCCATGTAAAAGCCACAATCCTTAGTAGAAAATTAAAAGTACAAATATTCATTACAAAGTGCCTTTATTAGCACTGACTCTGTACTAATTAATAACCGCCTTTGATCCTAACTGGAAACATAGCCGCATACTTAACATAACAAAGCATTGTGAAATAATTTGTACAAATACCTCTTGTGCAAAATGAAGAAACAAAGATTTATAGAGTGTATGCATTAGAAAAGTACAAAGAATAAAAATGCGTTTGAAAGATATTGTAGCTATGCGAATAATGAACGGAATGCGCAAGGAGCGTTAAATTTGAGAGAGTCAACAGCGTGAATGGTGTTTCTATTTTAGCGGCGTTTTGTTGTATAAATAGATTTGTGAATGTGTTTTTCAATACATATCTCGTAGACAAGACCTTCACACATCACGCGAAGAAACAAGTAATCTTAAAGTGCTAAGAAACAAAGACTTACATTTTATATTTTCATAGGAATTTTCAGTAAATTGGTGTAGCACAGTTTGATGCAATTGTTACTGACAAATATTGATTTGAATCACTGACAATCTTCGCCGCTATTCTTGTATTAATTAATAATTCAAACCTAAACTATCTAAAATATATCTGTAGGTTAAAGTAAGAACAACCAATGTCAGTTATACCGTTTTATATTTAGTGTTTCCGAAAAATATACAGGGTTTGTAAAGAGAGAGTTACTTCCCGAAATACAATTTACAGAAGCATCTAACTTCCCTTCTTAAAAAAAATCTAATGTGGCCAACACAATACCTCCCGCTATTTAATTTTTATTAATTTAAATATACATACACATTTAGTTATGCTGGAAACTGTATTAAGATCCATACAGTATAACAATGGTTTTATTTACCATGTTCTTTTTAAAACGTTATTATTATGTTGAAATGGTTAGTTCTCTGACAGTAACATTTATCTGTCAGTTACATACATTTGAGATATAAACTGTGTAACCAAGGAGTTGTGCTTGTTTAAAGCGTAGGCTCCGGGATTTAAATTATAATTTTATAAATTTATCCATAAAATATATAGAAAAAGTATTTATGCAAATTTGTAGAAAATTTAATAATCTTTAATTTTTATAACACAAATTTCGAAAAAATAACATTTGAAAGTATTTTCAAAAAATAAATAAATTCGAGTTTGGGTATCCATACCCAGACATTTTCGTGAAAATGTTAAAATTGGATTCTAGGGACCTTCAAACGTGGTCATTTACCAAAATCTCGATATGCGATTTTTAGCACGATCCCTATACCTCGCTTACCAAGGGTAGCGGGAGGTAAAAAATGGAATATTTCATCTGTCTGCTTTGTCTGCCTAGCAATGTTCCTGTTTCCTGTCATTTTCACAATAATTTTGTCATAAAATTAAATATGTTATCAAGCGTCTGTGATCATAAGTATTTTTCGTTACAAACAAACGGACTTTCAAAGTAACTCTCTCGTGACTAACCCTGTTATCTAATTGTTGATTTTGCTTTTAATTTGTTTCACTTCCATGCAATTAAAATATTGGTCCAACAGCCATAATACATCTTTTCAATTTAACAACTATCTCTTTCTTTCTTTGAACATAGTAAGTAAAATGGCACCTGCAACAGCCAACTGGTCTGTCAAACGGAACGTCAAAAATATTTCAGTCATTAAAATACCTGTGTTCTGGTTGAAAATTTAGCTTTAGCTTTAATCAAAACTTCTTTTGACAAGTTTTTAAAGTTGTCAAAGATTTTTCTCACATTATACGTCTAAATTTTGAAAAATAATGTAACCGTTACTCCCGCCATTTGTTGGCTTGCTTACTATATACAGATTCCGTTGCGCTTATTTTCTCTCTTTAACATGAAAAGGTATATCTGTAAATCTGTAAATAATTAACGAAAGCGGCCACTCGTGTGTAGGTATAATTTTATATTAATTTACAAAAATGGATGTTTTTGTCAGTTTTTTTACAGATTGACAGATCTATTAAACTTATAGCTGGTTTATGATGGATTTAATTTACAAATTTAGATTTACGAATTTACGTTTATAAATATAAATTTTACATATCTGCTTTTACGGGTTCATGATGAATTTAAGAAATTTATGATTTAGAATTTACATTTAAAATATCACCATATTTTATATTCTAAATGTAAATTTGTAAATGCGTTCAATCATTTCACAGTATTTCAAAAAATGATTTTGGTGGAGAAAATGACAGTTTCAAGTGACAGTTGAAAAATTTTAATTTTTATTTGATTCCGAATATATGGATAAATTATGGGGTTTTGTGACCGTGTGCCTGAGTGTCAGGTCGCGAATCTGGGGAATCGGGTTCGTTCCCGACCGACGCTAAATATTTCCAATTTTAAATGGTACAAAATTGACCCCTGTGGTGCACTCTCCACGCCAGCAATGAGTGACCGTCAGGTGACGCCTGGTAAGCGCCCGCACGGTGCAAATATTTCATCATTACCCATATCTGTGTACAAAGCAGATTGGCACACCCAGCAATGGGTAATAAGCCGTGATGATATATTTATTTATTTATTTATAGGCAAATACAGATTGATTATGATAAAAGTGATAAGTATCATGTAACTGTCATCCCATTTGTGTCAAACCACGTGATCCAATATAAGTTGAATGGGCATATTTCATATCTTTAAATTCATTATAAACCAATAAGGTAAATCGTAAACTTCAAATCTAAATTTGTAAATCTAAATTTATAAATTATAAACCATTACAGTTTTATTCAGAATTAGTAACATTTGAAGTCAATTTTAATAGGCCCTCTTCATAGTTTTCGTATTATTAACACTGAAATTTTTATCAATTTTAAATACCAAACATCTAACTCATTCCGAAAAATACGAAATGTTGACATTATTAGCCCACAGCAATATAAACTTTCTTAGAAGTTATATAGTAATTCTATGAAATCTTTTGTATTTCTTTGTGGTATAACACTGTTGCACTCCAGTTTATTTATTATTTTATCGTGTAAACTAACTCTCTTTTTCTTTTTCAGGTGAGTTCTCCAACTTCAATTCATTCTCCTTGTTTATTCTTTTGGTAAGTCGGTCAGTTTTCACTGCCAATTCTGATGCCCTGCACGTAGTGTTTACCATGTAGGTAATTTATTATTTAGCTCTTAGCAAGTGCAGGTATTGTGTGACCTTTCGCAACGTTTCTCTGCGCACGCATAAATTTCGTTTTGACAGGCGTGGAGAGTGGTACCCGCGACAATATCGAAATGTCAAGAAGTCGGTGAACGGAGTGTAATTAGTGTACGTTATGGTATTCTGTTACGCAGCTAACCTGTTCTAGACTACTTATTAATTGGCGTATTACAAGTGACTTATAGTGTAGTATAATACTTGTTGCTCTTGCTCCTGCAGAGAAAGGAGAATGCCTTATTTGTAATTATTGATACGTTGATTTAATGAGAAGTATTGATTTACATATTTCAATATTTGCAATCAGAACAGTTTATTATATCTACTATTGCGTTACGTGATACGATGGTAGCACCGAAGATTTCTGCAAACATATATACCCAAGGTAGCTACGAAAAATAAATGCATGGCAAAACAAAAGTACATCCTTAGGTAGCATGGCAGTTCTTGTTACAATTCGTTACCTGTTATCATTAATTAGTTGTACAGTACGCACATCGTACTGAAAATGCAGTTAACAAGAGAAATTTCCTAGCCATGATATTTTACGATTTTAAAAGTTCGCTCTCTCCAAAACAATGCATCGAAAAGCTTCGGGATGCTTTTGGAAATAAAGCACCTAGTATCAGGTCTGTTCACAGCTAGTACAATGAATTTAAATTTCATCGTGTTTCTCTCAATGACGATTTACGCGAAGATCGGCCAATTTCTGCAGTTACGGATGAAAACATCGCTGCTATTCGTACAATGATTAAAGAAGACAACCGTGTCACATACAGAATTACACGGGCTACTTTGGGCATTGGAATGATCGCTATAAATAAAAATTTTCTCGATCATCTAAAAGGCAGGAAAGTTTGTTACCGTTGGATACCTCATAATTTATTCGTACAATGATTAAAGAAGACAACCGTGTCACATACAGAATTACACGGGCTACTTTGGGCATTGGAATGATCGCTATAAATAAAAATTTTCTCGATCATCTAAAAGGCAGGAAAGTTTGTTACCGTTGGATACCTCATAATTTAAATGATGGTGCATTAAAACATTAAAAAAGTACAACGAAGGTAAATCTAAAGCAGTGTATAATATTATAACAGGTGATGAATCATGGATGTATGCATTTAAACCTGAAACAAAACGACAATCAGCTCAATGGGTCTTTCCAACAGACCCCAATCCTGTCAAAGTAAAACGAGTTCGAAGTGTTGGTACAAAAATAATTGCCTCCTTTTTCTCAAAATCCGGTCCTACTGTCAATATTGCATTAGAAGATAGGAAAACAGTAACTTCTAATTGGTACATAACAATTTGTTTGCCACGGGTGTTTGAAAAATTGCGTGAAAATAGGCCTCGAAGTAAATTAGTATTGTATCAGGGCAATGCATCTTCACATACTGCTGCGCAAACTAAAGCCTATTTAAAAGAATCAAAGGCGGAATTACTGGAGTGCCCACCATACAGTCCTTATGATTCTTCCAATATCCTAAATTAAAGGAGATAATGTGTGGTTTCCGATATACAAGTGCAAATGAAGCGGTTTTTAGCCTTCGAAAACATGGAGAGTATTTCGAAAAACAATAAAAAAATAATATCTGGAAAATCAATAGTTTGCAGAAACTTTCGGTGCTACCTTCGTATTTCTGCATATAAATTTAATTCTGTACTGTGTCTACTTTCATTTATTTTATTTTTTATTTTTATGGGGTCTCGCGGCCGCATGCCTGAGTGTCAGGTCGCGAATCTGGAGACCGGGTTCGATCCCGACCGACGCCAAATATTTCAAATTTTAAATGGCACAAAATTAGCTCCTGTGGTGCACTCTCCACGCCAGCAATGAGTGCCCGTGAGGTGACGCCTGGTAAGCGCCCGCACGGTGCAAATATTTCATCATTACCAATATTTGTGTACAAAGCAGATTGGCACACCCAGCAATGGGTAATAAGCCGTGATGATATATTTATTTTTATTTATTTATATTTTATTTAACTTGAAAACGATATGTGGATGTACAAAGTCTTAATCGTTATTCGTTAAGCCGGAATATTTTTTTTTAAATTTGTGACGTAGATGTTGAGATCAATTTGTTTTGAAACAGTAGCTTTCGCTTATTGAAGAAAGATTTTTTGAAAATTCATGGACCTCGCAGTGATTTAAATCCTGGACCTTCACATATGTAGTGTGACGCTCTAACCATCTGAGCCACAAGGTTGCTTCCCATTAAAGGCAATGAATCTCTCACAAATCTTTTTACAAATTTCATAGACGAGTATTTATTCTAGTCGGACGAGATGAATACTCAGCGCTAACAATGCGCCAATAATTATTGTGTTGTGAATCTTGCCTTCACTTAAACGTTGATAAGAATTATTTGTGACCAACAGTAACATTTATAATCATACAAATAAATAATTATCGCACCTTACTCATATTTTGAAATACCTTACAACCTTTAATTGTATATTTTTTGACTTGAAGTCGTTGTATGCGGACATTTTAAAAGCACAAATCTTTTCTCCACCTGGCTATGTAAGGATTTATGCGATGATTTTGATATATAAGCATGGCCGACCGCTGCAAGCGATAGTGCATCTGCACCTGCTGAATGCTGGTCCTTCGGTTTGGAGATGAATTCAAAATAGTATGAGAAGATGCATTTCGCGGAAAAGATAAATGGCTACAATGAGCAGATGTTCAGAAAAGAAACAATGAAGGAACGGAGATTTTATTCAGTTGTAAGATTGATGAACACAAATGAAATCTAGATATCTTCGGTATAATAGAAATCAAGGTATTAATCGAAGATATAAAATAGGTTTCTCTTTTGCACACAATTGATTTTGGAAGCCATAATTGCAGGCCTTCGCTTCGTCGATCTCCACGATAGCGTTGGGTCCTCCGACGGGTGTCGCGTTCGACTCTACCCATTTGTCACACCTGAAAAATTATTATATAGGTTAGGTTAGGTTTATTACGAATTTAAAAAAGCAAGCTAACAAAACTAAACTAACTCCTAGTGATGCACGACGAGGCGAGAGTACTCTCGCATCTCGTCTCGTCTCGTTGCCTTATGCGAGACGAGAACGAGAGCGAGATTGCAGTATAAAATTCGAGGCGAGAAACGAGAAATCTCGCGAGATTCTCGCGAAAATCTCGCAATAAGAATTATTTGTAACTTTATAGCTTTGATTCATAAAATGCACCGTACAAGGAGTAGAGTCAACGCTAATTCATTCATAGAACACGTAAATGTGAAAATTATATGAATACACAATATTCTTTGAGTTTATTTAGAGTCGATTAGTATCGGTCTCTGTGCGAGAAAATGCAAAAATAAAGACAAATTCGGTATTGCATCCAATAGAATTAGTTTTCTCTAATATTCCAGACCCTAATTCACCCCAGTTAAAACCACGGTTAATAAAACTCTTGTCACCACTGAAAAATAAAGGATGTTATATTAAGCGTCGATCGGAGCCCACAGGGAGAGAAGCGGAGTGATTGGTTGCCAGCGGGTTACCAGTGTAGCGGTTTTTTATTACTTAATCTTACTTAAATAGTGGCATATATTTAGTGAAAAAGTGTAGATACTTTTAGTTACAAACAATAACTTTTTAATGTTTAATTCGTTTTACTGATGACAGAATGTGTTCTTATTGAAATAGTTTAGAGATCACAATTTGATGCTAAATTGGATATTTTAGAGGTAAATTAAATTATTTACTGACATCACATTTTCTGGTGACCGTAAAAGAATAAATATTATGTTCGTATTGAAAAAATTTGGTGACCAGAATTTAGTGTTTCGTCCCTTTATACGACTGCAAATACATGGAAGACGTTGCTATTGATGCGAACTTGTCTCTTGTAGTTAAATAGTTACGTAAATACATAGTGCGCAAGCGCTTATTATTATAGCGAGACTCTCGTGCGAGAACGAGATGACATCCAAAAAAATGTGCGAGAACGAGAGCGAGATTACAGATCCGAAAACGAGACGAGATCGATATTTTATATATCTCGTCTCATCTCGCCTCACGTGCATGACTACTAACTAACTAACCATATGGGCGAAATTCGTTAGCGTGTTTTGAAGGTCAACCGACTTTGACCCCCACTTATTATTATATTTCCTATGTTTGTCTTGATGAGAAGAATATTTTGACAAAGTTTTATCCAAATCGGAGGTGAGGCAGTACATCGATAACTTTACCTAAAATTAGACTAACAAACCTAAGCAAAACCCAAGCAACCTTTGTCGAAAACCCTGTATAATATGAAAATAATATATATTATATCTCGCTATATCAAAATTATCTATTTCTTTAAATTATAAGTGTTAAATGTTAGCCGTAACGCCTGTGCACAGCAGTGTGACGTGTATATAGGAATGAATATATCAACCGAGTGATTTGCCTCAACACATGTAAATACAAAACTATCATCAGCTTTAATAAATAACTCATAATGGGCGTCGCAATTTTGTTGTCACGAGTATCTCCACATACGATCTACATAAAGCTGCCGCGTTTTTTATTTTTGTTTTCCTTTCCACTGCGGCACTTTCTTAAATTGAAATATCGCTAATTTATTACCTGCTATTACTATACAACTCGCCAGGGTTGGGCTGGCCCATATAGACATAATAAATTAGTACTTTCACAATTATTCAAAATACGGACAGAAGATTAATCATTAACAATACAATCTCTGCTCCAATAAATGAATAAAAAAAAATTATCGACAACTTTTATTAGAAACATTAATTGGGAATTTTTACGCAAGGAAAAACTGAGTTCCAATGTTAAACGCATAAGGCCCGCTTTTTAATTAACAGCCTGTATATTAATATGCATATACGTAGGTTGATATATCCGTCCGTTTCAGTAAAATATTGCTTCAATAAAGAGATTTTAATAAATTACGTGACACTGTAAATGTAGGTTCTTCCTATTTCTCTAGGATTTAAATGGGCTCCCCCACCATAACAAAAAATAATAAAATATACACTTACTCAATAATAAATAACGGTTAAGAAGAAAAAATTTTTTTTTTAATAATTTGCGAGATATTTGAAAATTGTTGTCATTGTCACTATGATGTCACACTATTACTATCTTTCTCTCGCAGCCTACTACAGAGCTTGTGCGAGAGATAGATAGCAATAGTTGTCGCCGTGACGTCATATTGACTTTAAAAATCAAATGCAGTTAAACAAAAAACAATTAGATATTTTAATAATACGAATTGTTTCAAAATTAAACGAATTTTCATTTAAAATAATAAAAATCTGATGTGGCCAACACATTACTTTCTGTCAGTTCTATGTATTTTGTATAAATGTCATACAGAAAGTTCCTTGCAAAAGATTCTATTTCTTGTACATTACCTTAAGGCAGTTGTATGTATTTTATACAAATTCTATACAGAAAGTTTCTAGCAAAAGATCATATATTTCCAGTAAAATTAAAACACAAACATACTGTCAATTACACTTGACACTGACACCTTTCAATCAGAATTTTCTTAATATAGCAGCTATTTCCAGAGTTATAGCATAGCTGGCTAATATATGATATTTAATTACTTTATAATTTTTTAACTATATATCCATTTAATATCAAGTAGGTATAAAATGCATTCAAATCGTATAGAGAATAAAATATTCTTTAAAATTTATAATAACATTAAATGTAAAAAAAAGATATTTAACATCGTTTTTCAAGAAAAACTGTTAAAATCTTCAAATGAAGGTACGGTTGACTAATTATAACCAAAAACCAATGGTGTAACGAAGAAGAATGCGAAAGAATTATAATTTTTGGAATTGTAGTATTAGAGTTATCGCAGGCGAAAATTTTGTCACACACTGACACACACACACACACACACACACACACACACACACACACACGCACACACACGCGCGCACACATACACACACACACACACACACACACACACACACACACACACACATATCGTAAAAATAGTAAAATCATATTCTAGGGACCCTAAAACATGCTTATTCATCAAAAACTTACCACCGAATTTTTTGACCAAAGGCAATACCTTCCTTACCTAAAGATAACGGAAGGTGAAAAAATCAGAGTGGAGGATCCAATTGCTTTCAGTAAATGTGTGTTTTATACTATTTTCTCTGTTGGGGCTTTCGTTCATATAATTTCTTTATATAAAAATATTTGACAATTTTTAAAATAAATAAATATGAATATATCATCACGGCATATTACCCATTGCTGTGTGGGGTCGGTATTGATGATGAAATATTTGTACCGTGTGCGCGTTTACCAGGCATAACCTCACGGGCACTATGCTGGCGTGGAGAGTGCACCACAGGGGAAATATTAGATTGGTGACAATGATTTGCGTTTTTTATTCTGTCCGTTGCCTAGATATTTAATGTATTTATTGCAGTCATGCCAATCTCAAATAAAATATCACCAAAAATCGTTTAAGAATGAAGCTTCTTCTAACATAAATATGCGTGCTATATTGTGACATTCTAATTTCGAAACAGAGAAAATATATTCATTATTTATTTAGTTGATAGAAGAAAAAATGTAAATAAACCAGCAAAATATTGTTCGTGATAAAAGAGTGAGAAGTGTTTAAAACGCCATTAAAATATGTTATTCACACATGTAAAACACAAAGAGAAACAGCTACAGCTACATGAAAGAAATATGAATACATCACGAGAGATTTTGTACAAATGTACCTACCACCAGAAAGTATTCATATGTATGAATAAATCAACAGCTGGCAAAACTTACACATTCAACTCCGTTTTTAAATCTTTCACATTTGAAAAACAAAGCGAAATAAATATTTTTCACTTCATTTACTTCTAATTAACAAATTAAAAACGCGTTGGAATAATTCATCACATTTTAAAATAAAAACGCATATTTTCATTACGAGTAACAAATATGTATCATGAAAGTCAAAAGTTCATTTGCGGTTTATTTTTGAATTTGTTCATTTTGTTGCAAAAAAGAGTAACAGTATCGCGCAACTTTTTTAAATAAAAAAGGACATTTAACGAGTTTTAATTTATAAATGGAATAATGAAAAACTTTCTGCAGCTCATTTCAATTTAAAATTCAACATGGCTATGAAATGATACAGTCGCATTCATGAAAATTTAAAGTAGTTTTTTTTCGATTATTGTCTTTTTATTTCCAACCTTCTTCATTTGAATATAAATACTATAGTTTATTTTCTATTTCACTAATAGCTAAAGCTCCTAACATTTGAAATGTTTTCAAACTAATTTCCGGGAGACTTGAAAACTGTCACAGCTGTCAAATAAATTTTTTGGTGACAAAAAATGCCAAAGCTGTCAAATTAATAGGGTACTATACCATAGTCAAATTTTAAGTATCTTCATTAAGAAGACGAATATATACATAAATTAATGAGTATTAGTGAAAAAAATTTGTTTCAATATTGATTAGGTCGTAAACTACAAGCAATTAAAGTTGATTACTAATTAGGTATGACGCGTTAGGTCCTAAGAATTTGATTGGTCGCCTGATTTTAAAAACGAGATTCGCGCGTCTGCTCAATCACCTTTGAAAGATTATGAACTGTCACGTTGTTGTATAACCCAACAAAAAATTGCAGTTTTATGTTTCATGAATTTGTTTAATTATAATATCTAGTAATATTAACAATAATAGTGTATTTATAATTAAATCAATTTGTAATATGTATTAATTAAATTAATAATAATATTAACTAATCAAAACAAACAAACATTAGCGCCATCCGCCGTCATACTTTGTGTCATAATATTGTCAAACTGTTTCAATGTTCTATAATTTATTAAGAAAAAGATGCTTATTATTTACGTTATTTATGCTTAATAATAATTTCTTCGTGAATATAACGAATAAGTTTTTATATAAAAATATTTCAGCTATGCAAACATGAAAAAATCTGTTCTCTCTAGAACTAACAGTATGTCAACTACTGGAAGTACCCGATACGTCACGCAAGAAATTCTTAACTTTAAAAATTCATATCTCGCTTATTATGGAAAAATTTTAAGTCGCGTTTGCACTGAAATTCTTATTTCATCTTATTCTTACAGAAAAAAAATTAAAATAAAAATGGTATAGGACCCTATTACTGGGGAATGTAAAGACAGGCTGATAGCATGAACAAGTGATTTTTAAAGAGAAACATTTCATGTAACAGAAAATTTAATCGTACGCATCTTTTATTTGATGGATTTTTCTCCAAAATAATCCATAAACATGTAAAGTTAAATACAATAAAGAATTATTATATTGACTAAGGTAAAACAGTGCTAGTTAACTGCTCGCTAACATAGGGTGTCAATATTAAATGAATTTTTTTAGATAACTGATTATTTTCTTTTGTTGCATGTAGTAAATTATTTTTATCCAACACCGACTCATAATATACTTGTTACTATGGTTATTTGAAATAATTAATGCACAACATTAGTCACTCCGTGAGAGAATATTTTAGAAGTCACGGAGGAATTATTACTGATTTTTGTGTTTTTTTTAATATAAATAAAAAGAAATTTTACAAAATTATTTTATTATTGAAATAATTTAACATTATGAAACTTAGCTATTTAAATTAATATTAACATTTATGCTAAAATAGGTTACTTATCTTTACACAATGACAACTGTCATGTACGACTGATGAAATGAAACGAAAATGAGAAACGAATTAGTGATTACTTGCTTCGGAATTAAATTGTGCTTCTAAGTGAATACGTTTTAAAGAAAGGTCCTCATTTTAACCCATTTTAATGTATTTTTCTTTCAAATAATTCCCAATGACACAATAAATATTACAGGAAATTTTTTCAATAACAATATAACAAAACCATAGTAACCAATGGCTACTTTATAATTTAAAATACATCAATTGACTTATTAGTGTCAAATGATGAATGAAAACATAAAAATGATTAAAGTAGTTTTTAAACAAGTGTTGGATAAAACGTTGTATTACATTCATGTGGAATGTATATTAGTCACTAAAGAAAATTAGCCACTCGCCCTGCGGGCTACGTGGCTAAACTTTTTCTTTCTTGATTAATATTATACATTCCACAATCATATAATAAATAACTATTATTATCTTCAATTCGCAGAGTATTGTTCTTGCCCTTTTCGTATTCTTATCTAAACATCCATCACTTAAATTTTGTAAATATTTTCGAAACTGTAGAAGGATTTGGTGTAGGACGTTCAGATAGCAAACATACTACAAACATTTCGCAAACTATAATTAGCATAATACCAAGTAACCATTCGATTTTTTTCTTCTTTAGTAAATATATTTAAAGCGTGATGATAAGTTCATTTAACATGGACAATTTTGACAACATATGTTGCTTTTTATCTGGAACGGTACAGTATGTAAAACTAGCATAGCTGAAACTCACGGTATATTGATTATTCCAAAGAAATATCGAATGAATCTGAAGATGCATAAGGCAAGTTGGTTCCACAGAAGTTAAAAGAATACGGAAGTTATGCGAGTGGCGGTATTTAAAAAATGTGATTTATCGAATCGTGTTGTTTGACATTTATTCACAAACCACAATTTTGATATGTTAGAATTGCTGTTGCCTGGCAACTTTATAGGCCCTCGGGCAATAATAGCCAAATTGTGCCCGCTTCTGAGGGCGAATATAGTTATTTATGTATTAAGGGCATAATCAAAAGATTGTAGCACGGGGGAATATTTAAATTTAATTTTCCCGAGTGCTATAATCTTGATTATGCCCGTGGTACATACAACGTTTTATTTTAGTTTGGTTCTCGAAATTCAACGATTCAATGGGTATATATTCGGTATCGATGTGCTGGCGTTGTGAATTTTACGTATGCTGTGGTTTCCAGCTATATTCTTTGTTTATAACAAATTTTAATTTAGTGTCAAATGAAAATGGAAGATATCGATTATTCAAAAGAAATATCGAATGAATTTGACGTTGCCCAGAGCAAGTTGGTTTCACAGAAGTGAAAAGACGTATACGAGAAAGGATATGAATAGTTTTACGAGCAACGGTGTAAAAAAATGTGATATATCGAACTTATTATGTTGTCTGACATTTATCTAAAAACGACGATTTTGACGTTTGAATAGCTGTTGCTTGGCAACTTTATAAGCTCTCGGGCGATAAAAGCTAAATTGCGCCCGTTTTTGAGGGTGGATAAACAAGTTTATGATTCCAAAATAAAATAAAACAAGTTTATGATTCTAAAAACCATTCATCTGTTACATCTTTAATTGTCATTTTGGTGATTTATACCCTGGGAAATAATTGGACACTGGCTCAGTTGTATCCACGCTGACTTAGTCACAACTGTTATCACATTAATACTTTGCAAATTCCAGATAATCGCTGTAAATACAGCTCCATCCAAGTGATTCAAAATCCATTATAAGCTATGTAGATTTACTCTTCACGCCATTTCAAATAATGTCAACAATGGCTTCGTTTAACCATCAAAACAAAACAAAAATGATAATTATTTGAGATTCAACCAAAATGTATTTAAATCTTAGAAATGGGCTTTAGGATCCAGGACAAACTTATTTAAACGAAGAAAGAATTGTGAAAAATTCATGGACCTTGCTGAGATTCGAACCCAGAGCCCCCCAATCGCTATTCGGACGCTCTACCAATTGAGCCACGAGTTCCCGTCGAAATCTATGAATCTTTCACAAGCCTTTTTACAATTCTTTCTTCGTTCATTTCTACGATTTAAATACATTTAGGTTGGATCTCAAATAATTATTCTACGTGTGTGTGACGGCTTAAAGTTCACAATAATATAATATTTACTGCGCAATGTTAGCGTTGAGTATTTATCTCTCAAATTGTGAGAGTGTACTCGTTACGATTTGTAAAAAGGCTTGTGAAAGATTCATAGATTTCGACGGGAACTCGTGGCTCAATTGGTAAGGCCTGTGTCCACGATCCTAGAAATCGATCCAGAGTTCTCGGATATAGTTCGCAATTCGATATATTGGATCGTGGACACTACCAACTCGGACGCAAAAATCGAATAGAAAACTAGAATGGAAAAATGCGTTCTGTCCCATTTTTTCGTACAAGTTTCTAATTTCATTTATCTGTTACCAATTTAAAATTTTGACGTTTGATGTTTGATAAGCTTGAAAATGATAAGGTTATAAAATATTACATAATTCTACTCATTTTTGATATTGATTATAAATAATTACTTATAAATAAATTAATATATTCGTTGTAAAAATTTAATTTACTTACTGCCGGAATAATTATTTTTATTAGTTTTTAGTATTGGTAGAAATGGCTGAAACTAACTTCATAAATTCGACCAACCTGATATCTGTAGTCATACAAGTTCAATGTTTATGATCAAAAAATGTAATCGAGAACTCGGAACGATTTCTAGTATCGTGGACACACGCGTTTAGAGCGCCCGACTAGCGATTGGGAGGCTCTGGGTTCGAATCCCAGCGAGGTCTATGAATTTTTCACAATTCTTTCTTTGTTTAAATAAATTTGTCCTGGATCCTAAAGCCCATTTCTACGATTTAAAAATGATAATTGTTATTATTTCTATAACCTAGGATCAATTATTATAAACAATCCAAGGTTTATAATAGTGTCAAAATTATTTCCAGTGAATTACGAACTTGTAAAACAAATTGTTTAGTGTTCTCGTTTTGATGGTTGAAGAATGCCGAGTAAAATCAATAGTCATTCTCTCCCTGTGAAATGTTAGCGAATACATGTTTTATCTTTTTATTCCAACTTCAATTTCGTGTTGTTAAATATTTCCATGTGGTTTGGTGCAGCTCTCAATAGAATTGCATTATTAACTGTACTCTTAAGATTGGATTTGTAGATTTGAATAAACTTACAATTAAACTAAAGCGCCATTGTGTATGTAAATGTATTCGGTAAACAAACAATGCTCTTTATCGGTTTTACTTCCTCAATTTATTTGTTTTTTAATCGTAATTAGTAATACGTCTTTTATAGAAAAATTACCAATACTTTGGAACTAATTGTACAGCACAATTACATCAATACGTAATCAGTACACTTCAGTGATATCGTATGTAACTAAAGTTTAACAAAAAACAAATCGCTTAATTGTTTGTCAAACGAATTTTCCACTGAAAACAAATACTAGTTATTTATGGTATGTGTTAAATAAATAAAATAAATATATCATCACGGCTTATTACCCGTTACTGGGTGTGCCAATCTGCTTTGTACACAGATATCGGTAATGATGAAATATTTGCATCGTACGGGCACTTACCAGGCGTCACCTCACGGGCACTCATTGCTGGCGTGCAGTGTGTACCACAGGGGTCAATTTTGTGCCATTTAAAATTGGAAATATTTGGCGTCGGTCGGAATCGAACCCGGTTACCCAAATTCGCGACCTGACACTCAGGCACTATCAAAATCGTTCCAATACTAGTCAAGTCTATTCGTTTTAACTATAGAGTGGTGCGAAGATAGAAGCAGTTTAATTCCGATATTATCCAATCAAACAGCAAGATCAAACTGCTCCTATTTTCACACCACTCCATAGTTAAAACGGATAGAGTATAGAACTAAAATGGATTATAAACAGTTGCCAAATGTCATGAGCTATGAAAAGCGCAGATCAAAAAGAGAAACCGTTAGAGAAAGGTGAGGCAATAGTAGAGAGAGAAAGAGAAAGAAAGAGTTTTGCTTTCTGGGCAACAGCTAATGACGTTTGGCACGGGCTATAATTAATTCACTTTTAACAATGATTCATCACTTTTTAATACTGGTGTCATAAAATGACATTTTTAACCCTAAAAACATACATTAAAAAGCCTACTTTTAATAGATTTCGTGTTTATCCTCCAATATTTCCTAGTTGTCAACTAGCCTACGACTACGACACTAAGTGTGGTAGTGTGCGATGACATCTCGGTGTTTGCAGCTGTAACACCGGATCCTCCAACGGTCGTCCACTGATTTGCATTTCACGCTGTCTGTCGTGCTTGTCTCAGACAGAAAAGCGACAGAAGG
Source organism: Harpalus rubripes (assembly GCA_963082715.1). Lineage (NCBI taxonomy): Eukaryota > Metazoa > Arthropoda > Insecta > Coleoptera > Carabidae > Harpalus > Harpalus rubripes. The sequence goes on from OY720454.1 coordinate 60,044,431, forward strand.
CCGGACAGCTTGACACACAATCCAATACAAGATGATTGGATGGATTGGAGAATTTGTCCGCCGCGTAGGAATTTTAAATGAGAAAGAAAAGGAAAAGTTGAGAATCAATGGGGAAGTCTAACAATCGGTTTATCTACAGAGCATCTTAGTAGAGTCAATTTAACATATGTTATGATTAAATGAGATCGGTATTATTTTAGATTAAAGTGTGCGTTGACTTCTTTGGAAAGTGATAAACCCCTATGTTTCCACTGTTTCTACTGTCGCTTTGAAATAGGCGGTAGTAACAAATGTATTTCATAACAGCACAAAATCTAGGACGTCTGGAAACAAACACGTTTCTTATCAACCGTCAGAAGCCAGAGGACCCATTTCGTATTTTTTTCCATTTCTAGTTCATTGGACAGAAATGTTCTTAACCCGTTCATAGGAAAAGCCTCCCCTCCCACATTCAAATGCAACTGCCCAGTTTTTTACCATTGTGAATGAAAAATAAAATGTTACCAAACTATTTGCCATGACTTCATGAATTTGTTTCGGTGCTAAGCTCTTTTTGTGCAGGTATTTGATCACTTTACGGTATGACTAGAACCGTAACTCAGTCAAATCAAATCCTCTAGTTATTTCGTCCATGAATCTATGGAACGTCTGATCTCGTAAGTCAAGCAACATGTTGCGGATTTAAAACTGCCACAATTTTATTGAATTTGGAAAATTCGGAAGTAATTCGCTGTTGGGCAAAAACTGCCTCCACTTGAGCAAACCATAACTCTGCATTGTTTGGCCAGAACTCAGGCATTTTGAAATCTCCACGTATAGAAGATATTTCTTGAATAGGCAGCAAGAGAACATCAACACCAACATCTTCAGCCTCCATTACTTAACGTCGCAGCGGACGTCGGGGTCATCAATGTAACGTAAGTGTTACAAGTATACAACTGAATACAATAAATAAATAAGCAGGAATAATACACAGGAAATCTTGACGTTTATTCTAGGAATGAAAATAACAATTTTATTATAAAAAGCTTTTCGATGTTTACAAAACAGTAACAGTAACAAAACTCATAGGGCCGGTTGTACAATCACAGTTTAAACTGCAGCTTAAATTATCGACAGTTTAAAGTTAAACTAAATTTACCTGTAGTTTAAACGGCCGATCACGAGCGTTTAACGAAAGTGCAGTGGTTTAAACTTAGTTTAAACAGTAAACCGTTGATGTACAACAAGATGTTTGCGCGTTACCATGGTTTTGCAATAACCATAGTTTAAACTGTGATTCTACAACCGGCCCATAGTCGTCTATATATATATATATATATATATATATATATATATATATATATATATATATATATATATATATATATTCAAAAATACAAAACATATGAAAAATAATATGCAAACTACTAAAACCGTGTTCCTTCGGACTGTGATGCGCAATCTAAATGATAAAAGTGATCATGATTAAGAAGAATAATGTTTTTTACGTTTCCTATTCGTATCCCCACTGTCTCATTTTGTGATCACTAAACAACCTTCCCCTTTCCCTTCCGAATCAACCATTTTGAGTGATTCACACGGATTCAGTTCAAAGCAAGTTTAAAAATGGCTTTTCAAGAGTAGAAATTTATCAATGTGGGGTTTGTGGCATCATAGAAAATATGTTTTTCCTGCAAAAGAATGTAATGACAGTAGATTATTTATAAAATAAAATAGGTTAGTTTACATTGATCTGCATATGACATTTGACGCTAGTTGGTGTTTATATTGTTTTCTTCATTTAATTTTTAGATCATGATTCAAAAGGATCACGATTAGATCAATCAGGATTCACAAAATCACAATCACAACTCAAAGGAACACGGCTTAGGTCACTACAGGGTGTTCATTTTTTTCCATTTTTAAATTGGGCGTCTAGAGTTTCTCTATTAAGCCGCGAACTTTTGGCTGTTATCAATCATGAAGCATCATGAAAATTAAGTTAGTTTTTCTGTATGACTAATTTTTTTTTCTTCTTTGCGTCCTTTCAACCTCATCCGTTCTTCCTCCAATTAAAAGGCTCATTTATCTGTTCTTCAATCGCCGCTACCAGCGTCGGATCAGAAGACAGAGCCACGGACGTATTCGTGATTGAAGGCGACAGGCAAGTAGCAAGCTGCATTCAACTGCAGCCAGCGGCGGAATCAACGATCAGCCATCCGTGCTAACGTGCCTCCATCGACGTAACAATGATACAAGATTGGTGAATATGTCAAAATGTTTACCAAGAGATGTAAACATACTTCGAATGTGTAGAAGTGGAAAACAAAAATGAAATTATATCAAATGAAAAACTTATGCTCGGTTGCAGAAACATTAATCAACGCATTGTTCGGTTAGCGGTTTATCAAAACGAACAAATGCAACGCGATTTTTTGACAGCAATAATTTAAATGTTATAAGAACAAGAAATCTGATTCGAATTTGTTCGTTTTGATGAACCGCTAATCGAACAATGCGGGCATAGAGTTGAATACGATGATCGACTGGTAGCGGAATGGAAAAACGGTAAATAATTGGACACGCAATCTAGTGAAAAATATTTATTTCCTAGCCTACGTTTTGATTGTAACTAGTCTTCTTCAGGGCTAGAAATGGTCAATTATAAACGGTAACATAGGGAACCCCCATACAAACCAGTGGATATTAATAAGGTGTACTAATTGAATATATATATATATATATATATATATATATATATATATATATATATATATATATATATATATATATATATATATATATATACAGGAAGTCTCACAATTCGCGCCCCAGACGAAACTGACATTTGCCGACGACAATAGATTGCCAACAAATAGAAGAAAATAATTTGCTGTTGCTTGCATAACGGAGTTACAAGACTTTTTAATCTACAAATCCCGGAAGGATATCTTGAGGTGTGATGATATTATTACAAAATAATACTGGTTGCTAGGTTTTAAAAATACTACTAGTGAGTTACAAAATTTGTTTGACTTACTGTAATTTTGACACTTTAGAGTTGACTTTTCACTGTCAAAAAATTTAGGTTAGCGAAGGTGTCATCCGAGATCATCATTTATATCGTACAGTGCAACGTGTTGTAGCATCTGTGTAAAATGTGTTAAACGAAAATATTATTGTCATTTGGTCTGGCATAACTTGACCGGTCTCGTGTGTCCTTGCGATGGCTCTCAATATCACTTTATGATCCACAAGATTTGTACCCGGAAAACGTTCCGAATAGACTCGTGCTGCCTCCACATTCTCCGAAAATTATAATCATTTCTAAGTAATCAGCGGCTGAATACATGGTAAAAATTTGCCTTTTTTATTCACCTTGTCAAATTTAATTTGACACTGACATTTTTCGAAAACTACAGTCGCCCACACATTTTAAAGAAGATTTGATTTGTACGAAACTCTAGTAACGTAAAATTACGCGCAAATACACGTTAAAGGTGTAGGTTTTTTATTGGTCAATTTTAAGACGTCTTTTCTCGAATATCTTTTAAGCTAGATTTTTTCTTCGAAATTACACACCCGAGTGCAGTTTCGTGTTTCCTCATTCGCTCTGGGGCGCGAGTTGTGAGACAGCCTGTATATATATATATATATATATATATATATATATATATATATATATATATATATGTATATATATAGCTCGTTTAGCTATAACAGCTAAACGAGCTACCTCAAATAATTTCTGTATTATTAAAGATACAATAAAATACTGTAAGACAAACTTATAGAAGTCCAAGGGGGGCATCCGAAGACAGAATAAAATATTTTTTTAACCAGTGGTTCTCAAGTTACAACATAAAGTTATACTTTTTTAAATGGGATGGCATACATTTTTACGCCCATTCGATAGATTTTTTTTTCTGAATTCAACCACCTATTCATATTATATCCTAACATATAAAAATATTGAGATAAATTCAATGGAAATTTTAAAAAATTTCATTTTTATAGTTATTTTTCAGTAGGCTATGTATAACAAGCTCAGCTAACTCGTCATTCAAATTATTTAGCTGGAACGCAGAAAAAACTCAATAACTTTTCTAATAATTAATACTTTGAAAAATCTTTTATAATAACGTGTTTCTCAACGATGTAAGAAAAAAAGTTTGGTTTCGCATTTTGAGAACCACTAATCCAAATTTTTTTTTCTTTTTTTTAAATCTACCTTTTGAAATAGAAATTGTTTGCCCATTTAACCGCCTTTGTAGCTCTTTTGGTTCTCGAGATAGCAATGATGGCCCATTTAAAATGAACACCCTGTATAACATAGGTAAGTGAAAGAATAATAAAATTATATTTATTGGGTCATCTTCTAGTCTAAATCTATCTTCTAGCAAGACCCTTTATATTTGGCACAAAAAATAACAACTCTGTAAAAATCTAGTGTTTACAAGACTTACATGGGACAATACTCTAACAGAAGAATCTGCAGGACTTGTGGATACAATACATAATTAAATTATTAAATATATACGTGAAACTAGTCGAAAGAAATTTGTAAAATATTTTCACCATTCTCGTGGGTTTTATAATTTGTTTTCTAAAAATGTTAACCACCCGACATATTATGAAGATGGCCAATAAAATACTATTGCTTTGTTATATCACTTTTGCTATACAATATTATTCCCCTAGGAATGGGACCCTTTATCCCTCAATTTCATTGAGTAGCACCTTCTGGTTCTCGCGTGGAAAGCAAGTCAATTGAAATGAATAATAAGCCAGTAATAGAGTAACGGGGAGTTACCAAGCGGTGTATTAATTATGTATCGCGCTACACGGATAACTATGAAATACGTGGACAGTTGTTGAGTTACAGCTTGATCTCAAATGAATGGTTATTACCCAACGTGTTGAACATACATGTGCTGTTTACCCTACACTAACTACTAATCATCTATGAACTAGGACGTGTTTTCCACACCTCCACGAGATACACTATTTTTCTTTTTACATAATTAGAAAATATGTACCTGCATTATTTAATATAAGGTTATACTTGTATAAGTATCAGAGGTATTTTAAAACATTTATACGAGTTAACGAAGAATTCATTTCCTATTGTTTCTTGTAATCCTGCAGGCGTTTTTTTTTAAATTAAGACATTACTGATGACTTCTGTAGCCGTTTGAAAATGAAGAATATGGTTTCCGAGAAATATTACTAAGGTTTGCAATGGGCTCTGTTTAATTTTTAAACTGGAAATTTAATTGTCACTTTTATTTGATGATTATTCCGTTTATATATTTCTTAATCTATGGTTTAAAGTTAAGCCTCATTCTCAGTTTGTAACATAGTCACTGTTTTTGTTTTTGTTTTTGTCGTCGTCGAGTATTATTGGAACATTTCCATACAGCTCTTAACACACATTGTTTCAGTTGTATGTTTGTTCACTTGTATAGTCCAGTTAACAAAATTACGAGGGCCGTTTACAAAGAAATCTACCTAACCCTGAAACAAGACGAACGATAACAATTTTTTATTGTCAGATTTGTGACTTTTTAAGTTCATACAGTAAATTGCATTCAAATCATATTATTTATTACAGTTTAGCGTAGAATTTTGGGTTAAAAATGTGTGAAACTAAATTGAAGATGCCCCAAGTAAAATTTTGGTGTAAACAGATTCGATAGGGAACGAATTCGATACATGATGTTCCAAAATCTGGTCGACCACTTAAAGCACGAACAGCAGAAAATGTTAAACAAGTTGAAAAATTGGTGCTTACATATCGACGGTTGAAAGTTTCTGTTATTGTCAAGGAACTGTCTTTATCTGAAACCAGTGTTTGGAAAATTTTGCATGATGAATTGGGCATGAGAAAGGTGTATTCACGGTGGATACCCAGACTGATTCACAAAGTGCGTAAAATTGCAGACATTATCAGGAACTGCGGTTTTACAGAACTACGTCATCCATCTTATAGCCCCGATGTAGCACCTCGTGACTTCTTTTTATTTAAAAATATGAAAAAATTCTTGGGGGGAGAAGATTTGAATCAGGCGAGGAGTTAATGTATGCTGTTGACAGTTATTTTGCATATCTTCCAAAAAATTATTGTTTTGACGGAACGGCACAGTTGAAGAAACGTTGGGAAAAGTGTGTTAGTGTTGAAGGAAATTATGTTGAGAAATAATGTATTGTTCAAGTTCAATGTATCTTCTTTCATAGCTAGGTAGATTTCTTTATAAATTACCCTCGTATATTAAATATATTTTTAGAATATTACAGAATAAACTATATTTTAGCTCAAAATACAATTGACATTTCAACAAAATAAACTGTTACGGATATAGTAAAATATCTTCTTGTCAACTATTTTACGTGAAAACTAGGACAAAACAAAAACAAAAGTTTGAAGTTTGCAAACTTTTATATTTGTTTATATTTATGAGTAAGAAAAATACTAGTAGGTCAACTCAGAACAAATCTGTAAGTCTTACAGATCTGAAAATATCTAAAAAACTGACAAAAACGCATCTATTTTTGTTAATTAATATAAAATTATACATAAGAGTGGCAGCTTCCGTTGCGATTTTGTTCATTATTTAGAGATTTACATATCTGTAAGACATGCCCGGTTGCAGAAAAGTTAATCAACGCGTTGTTCGGTTAGCGGTTCATCAAAACGAACAAATGCAACGCGATTTTTTGACAGCAATGATTTAAATGTCATAAGAACAAGGAAACTGATTCGAATTTGTTCGATTTGATGAACCGTTAATCGAACAATGCGTTGATGAACGTTTGTGCAACCGGGCATTACAGATTTGCTGATAAACTATAGCTCAGAATGGTCTGACCTTATTACGTATGTAAAACTTCTCAAGGTTATGACAAACGACAAAAACATTGACTATGTTACGAGCCGTGAATGAGGCTTGACACTCTTGTTGATATTTGTCCAACAATCACAACTGTCCAAGAAAAAGTCGAATGCGTTTTATCGTTAAACAAGAAATCCATGGTTCAGGTGAAAAGGAAGTGTAGATAGAACCACAATTCTATGAGATAGTTTCAGTGGAAAGAAAAAAAAATCATCGGGAAGATTCAAGGCACTTAATGAAACAGTTGAATGTATTTAGCAATCTGCAGCCCAACGAAATTCATTATTCGTCGTCGAGTTCATCGTAGACGGAGGGCTCCAATAATCAACTTGATTCGATATCATGTGAAAGAGATTAAAACTTAATGACTTCATTGAAATATTCCTTATTATACCACATCTTCAATTATGTTTCGTTGTGTTTTTTTATGGTTTCAGTAAAAACAGTAGATCATCTAATCAAAAACATATTAAAATGTAATCTATAAAGAACAAATATTTATTCTAGCTATCTCGAACTCCGCAAAAAGTTGGGGTTCTCCCCTGGTGATAGAATGTAAAGTAGCATTTTGTCGGGCTGTAAAAGTCTCCTTAGCTGGTTTGTTTTGCTATTTTGGGATGAGATTTTTTGCGGACGTGTCCAAGTATTGTGTTACTTTGCTGACGTGTTGCAGAAGAACCCTGGCAGATTATTTCGTTCTGCTTGTTTTGGTTTTTTCGTTGTTCACGAGGTTTATGGGTTACGTAGGTGGTTGAGTGAATGCTAACAAGGTTTTCAGAAATAATAAAGCGTCGCTTTTAACCTGTAACGTGAGGTGTTAAATTAATTGGATTTTAATGTTTATATTGAAGTAAAACCCGATCATAAAGCTATATCATTTCACTCATTGAATTTTTATTCTGCGTAGCATACATAAATATTGTGCGATGAAAAGAGATTGAGAATTTGACGACATAGTTTCAATTAGTGATGCACGCGAGACGAGACGAGACGAGAAATATAAAATATCGATCTCGTCACGTTTTCGGATCTGTAATCTCGCTCTCGTTTTCGCACATTTTTATGGGTCTCATCTCGTTCTCGGACGAGAGTCTCGCGAGACTCTCGCTATAAAAATAAGCACATGCGCACTTCGTATTTACGTAACTGTTTAACAACAAGAGACAATTTCGCACCAATAGCACCGTCTTCCATGTATTTGCAATCGTATAACTATAATAAAGAGACGAAACACTAAATTCTGGTCACCAAATTATTTCAATACAAACATAATGTTTATTCATTTACGGTCACCACAAAATGTAATAATTTATTTATCTCAAAAATATCCAATTTATCATCAAATTTTGAGCTCTAAACTATTTCAATACGAACATCGGTTAACACATTCTGTCAGTCCATGAACTAAAACGAATTAAACATTAAAATATTATTTTTTTGTAACTAAAAGTACCTACACTTTTTCATTAAAGATTAAGTCATAAAAAACAGCTACACTGGTAACCCGCCGGCAACCAATCACTCCGGTTTTCTCCCTGTTGGCTCCCATCGACGCTTAATATAACATCCTTTACTTTTCAGGGGCGACAATAGTTTTATTGACCGTGGTTATAACTGGGGTGAATTAGGGGATGAAATATTAGAGAAAACTAGTTCTATTGGATGCAATACCGATTTTGTCTTTATCTTTGCATTTCCTCGCTCTGGAAACGATACCTACTAATCGAATCGACTCTAGATAGAATCAAAAAATATAGTGAATTCATATAATTTTCACATTTATGTGTTCATGCATGAATTAGCGTTGACTCCACTCGTACGCTGCATTTTTCATTGAATTTATGAATCAAAGCTATAAAGTTACAAATACTTTTTATTACGAGACTCTCGCGAGATTTCTCGCTTCTCGCTGTTGTTATATCGATCTCGTCTCGAATTTTAAACTGCAATCTCGCTCTCGTTCTCGACTCGCATAATGCAACGAGACGAGACGAGATGCGAGAGTACTCTTGCCTCGTCGTGCATCACTAGTTTCAATATTTGAAAAGATTATTTTAGTTAATTGTGTCAACAAAAGAATTAAACTCTATCTAAAAGTTTTATAAAAGACTTCTGTAAAAATAGATTGTTATCTCGTAATTAAAATTATAATTCTACCACCCTCAAAAGTAGAATAGGCGTATGTTTCGCGATATCAGTAATTCAATCTAGAATCCACTTTATGTTTACAAAGCTGTCCAAGAAGTCGTGGGTGGTAATACAGAATATGAGGTGTATTTTATTAACGGTTTCCGCTATCTCAATGTATCTATTATAGAGGCGGTCGATTGTTAGCCAAGAATCTCATCATTACGATAATCACTGTTATTATAGATTGTCAATAGCTTTACAGAGTATATCTAGGTAGTATATTAAGTTACAGTTTGTTCATAGATATAAGAAAATCTACCTGGGTCACTAATGACTATGGCAAACCGCCCCACAGCATGCGGTCCAAGCACCGATTGAAGGGGCCGGATTACAGGAAAAATGAACTTTACTGTTATTTTTCGTAAAACTGCAAATAAAATTAAAAATTTCTATACTTAACGGTAATTCTATCATTAACATAAAACAAGATTACTGTTTAACCAACCATAGGTTTCGTTTAGAATCATACAGCTACATAGATAATCCCTTTTCTAAATTATTCCTTTATAAAGGGTAAGTGAAAAATATGAGTTCAGTTGAATCGAATCTGTTTTTGAAACAACTACTTGTTCTAAATTTAAAAAATTCTATTTTTATGTTGATTTTTAACATTATTTATAAAATATTATGTATATGACAGTGACATACATGCAATAGCAAATAAATAATTCTTAGATTGTTATTTTTATATTGACTAGTAACTTTGTTAATAAAAAAAATTGTGTATTATTATATGTTGTGTTTTATTCCATGAAAATCAACAAATTATCTCGGGAAAATAAATTTTCAATTATTCTAAATCCATTACTGGAAATTTTGACATTTTTGCAACCATAAATTTTCTTTAATCCACTTAGGGTTTACTCACTCCAGGGGTCTAATGGGAATAGTTTTCTTATATCTATGAACAAACTATATTTTATACCTTATATTACTGTGGCAAGTTCGTGCAAAAAAAGGAAAGCATCGTTTTCTGTTTAAAAAGAAAATATTTTTCAATATTTTCAGCTCATTTTATGCAACGATTATCATGTTATTGAAACCCATTCATATTACGAGCCCAAACACATAATTGTAACTTACAAGACAAATGGGACAATATGGTAACAGAAAATGTGCAAGATTTGTGGATATAATGCCTAATAGAATAGGCTACTTGCGTGGTACTGAAAATTTGATATCTATCACTAAATACCTAAAGTAAAGTTGAAAACGTATGTAAAAATATAAATTTTATTTTTAAAAAATTATGTTTTTTAATAAATTAAGAAAGAAGATTTTCTTTGACGTCATTATTTTGAACAGGAGAAAGGGATGTATATTTAAGAATGTAACCTGTATATGGCGAACGAGTGATTTAATTTGATTTTGACATTAGTTCATTTTTTTGTCACTGCCTCTCTTTTTTATTATTTACAATTTGCTTGGTTTCTGTTACTTGTATTAAGTCTCTCGATTTGTTAAGCATGATTTTGAAGGAAATTGTAAATTTATCGTTTGTTGTACTTGTTTTTGTAATAACATTTAGATCTTATATAAAAATATCGTAAAATATTTTCTTTCAAATGTAAAGGGACCGACCCTGTCCTTGCCTGTTTGTATGATGTATTAGGGGTATGTAACCGCAAACTAAAGGTCCCCATTGTTGGTTTATAGATGCAATTACTAAATCGTTTTACGACAAAGTGTTCTTGTAATATGCATTTTACTATAAAATGTTTCTAAAAAAACAAAAAGGCTCATTCAAAACCATCTTTGGTTCATTAATAATTTTTTTGTATGTCCCAGAATAGGGGGCCCAAAAATTCAAATCACCACACACAGAAATATGTCCCAGTCCGACACTGGTATGAATTTGTGAAAAAATCATGGACCTCGCAGAGATTTGAATCATTTACAAGTCTTTATGATTCATTGGCTTCAATCTTGTGGCTATAATAGAACGTCGCACTAGATATAAGAAGGTCCAAGGTTCAAATCCCTGCGGTACATGAATTTTTTTACAAATTCTTTCTTCGTATAATTAAATATTTCCTTGATCCTACGGCCTATTTCTACGACTATTTCACTCATAAATTTATAAGCCAATCCAAATTCAGGATTCTACCTAGTTACCAAGATTCATTTCGACGAAACACCGTCACAAAAAAATTTTCGCACCCTTTAAGCCAATAAGATGTCGTTTTTTTACAAGTAATTGAGTTTTGATAAACGAAATTTTTTTGACGTTTTAGAAACAAATTGTTTACATACCTGTCAAAGTGTGTATATTTTCAGTGTTATCAGGTTTTATTAAAAACGAGTCGATTCGGACAGGAATCTATTTAAATCGTTGAAAAAGCAAACTTAAATCTAACACCCCAAAGCACAATAAAGATTAGAAGATTTTTGTCAAGAAGAAAAATATATAAATGATTACCTGATTTTTATTTTGGAAATAGTCATCCGAATACCATTCGTGGTTAAATTTTATCCTGGAAAAACTTTCCGATTGCTTTACTCGAGCCTGTTGCTAATTTATCTCGTGACATTAGGTGCGTTCAATAAGCCCACCAATATAAGCAACCGGAAATAATATTGAACAACTTTGCTCACAAGCAATCCAAGCTACAAATTTCTCCCTTGTCTGGCTAAGTGTCAAATATAATGGCGGGAAATACAAATTATACATACATGAAGTTAATTTGAACTGTTTCTATTTCTTTATATGGTGTATGTTTTTAATATTATTAGATTTGAAATATATTGTTATAGCTAAAATAGCTTCTTCCAAATTAATCCCACTATCTGCAAATAAATGTGTAAATTCATTTTCCATGAGTTAGCAGACCAAGAAAAGAGACACGAAAGATACACATGTTATATTCTTATATTTGACAACATCCAATTTCTCCAATGACAGTTGCAGATGACAGTTTATGGTTATAAGTAGCAAACCGTTCAATGTACTAAGGCATCAAGTCTCGTTTGCTTACCTAGCATTTGCTTGATTTGCTTACTTCATTGAACGCACCTAATGATCAAAAATCACTCGTTTGACAACTCGTGATTTTTTTGTCAATGCCACTCAATAAATTGCTAGGCAACCAGCTCTCGTAAGAATCTGAAAAATTTTCCGGCAAAAATTTACCACTTATGATATTATATATGATTAAAAATGTTACTGTTGGTCACAAATAATTCTTGTCAATTAATTATTGTGGAAAGTATGTCTGTTGTGATGGCCTTATCGATTCTCTTCCTCGTGCTGGCGCTTTCCGTGCGAGTTAATTGATTTTCATGTCTGTCATTGTGTGTAAAAGAGTGAAGATGTTCCATTTATGAGAGCTTTTATGGCACAATTCTCGTTCTTATATCATTTGTTGAACATTGGGTCGTAAAATTGCGAGTTGTTGCAGTACACACGCGCTTTTAAGCTCGACGATTGAAGCTCGTCACGGCCAAACGATGTGGAAGTCGTGAAAGTTAAGGACTTTCTTCACTTACTATTTATAAACTTGTTCAAGACATTCTTAGATTTATTAGTTGCAATACTTTTCACGTGTTTCTTCAAAGAAAGACCGTATGACATGTAATAAAGTACGTGACGACATGCTTGACATTTATGCTTTATTCTCTTTCACCATTTCATTATATTTCGCCATCAAATGGAAATATTTCATTAGTTTTATTATTGTTCGAGTACACTTCGATATTACTCAGCTATGTACATGTTTCAATTAATTAAAATGAATATTTTATTATGCCTTAAGACATCATCAATATTTTATGGTTGTCATCGGTGGCACTTCGACTTTACGTAAACATTCTTTCAACTATTCCTTAATCCAAATAAACGAAACAGAAACCATAGAGCTGGACGATGGTTTTAAATCAACTGAGGCAAACTTCAAATTATGCGCCCTAATGTTTACCTTCCGTCACCTTTTGGTAAGGAAGGTACACTCTTAGAAATTGCTGAATTCTATGTCGCTAGTCAAGCTTTATTTACTAGTTTCTAATGTTATTCTAACTAAGTATATATAAGTAAAAACTGATTTTACTTTTTGTAATATCATTTTAACATGTTACCTAGTAATACATAATAAAACATTTGTACGATGTCAATTTGTCTTTAAGAAAAGTAAAAATTTCAATTGACTAAAATTTAACGTAAAGTTTACTAAAAGTATAGTATGCTGCACTGGTTACCATAGTCATTAAATGAAACAAGTTTGAACGAGTTTAAAATATACTGTCAGCCCTAGTAAATTTTACTAGTGTACCTAGACAAATTTAAATTTGTGTGAACGAACATGGTTTTCACTTTATTTTTATTTGATGATCAGTACACTGTGCTCGTGTGTCGCAAGTATTTTAGTGGATAAAATAGACCTAAATTCTGTATTAACTTCTGGTAATTTGCCATTATGTTGTGATATACATAGTTAGTAATTATTACAATATTTACAGACTGGAATCTTTATACAAAAGGGTTTATAGCTCTATTATTTTTATTGCCACAAGAGACACAATCCAGTCTAGTGTAGACCAGCTAATTATATTTCACAAGGTACATAGATATTTCATTACACCGTTGGATGGAACGTTTAAATCTATAAAAAATATAATATTTTTAGACTGGACTTTCAATGACAGATGTTCTCAATAAAAAAAGGACAAATCAACCCGTTCTGATTGCCCGTGGGCCAACTAAAGGAGTAATAGATCAGGTTTATTGACTGTAGTACATCAAATACTGTAAGTGCTTTTGACCAATTGTACATGTCTTATATGGTATTTGGAGCACATTTTCATCCCAACCTAGTACCATTTTATTCATTTTTACAAATTGAATTCTATAAAATAGACCTGGATTCTGTGACTACACCAAAAATTAGAGAATTAAGATCTAATATAAATAATACATAATTATATATAATAATGATTTTTTTTATTGTTACGAAGAAATCAACCAAAGAATATGTAGCAATTCATTTATATAATCTAAAACATTTTGTTTGTTATGCTCCAATGCAAGACCATTCATCGAATAAGATATGCATAGGTATTATTAGATGATAATATATAAAATATAACTTATAGTAGTTTATAACTGATTTTTTATACAAAAAATTTTAAACGTATGATATATTATATGTTATTTACCGAATGTACGATTATTTTTATTAAAATAAAAAAAATGCATATATATCTGTTTTGTATTTGTACCCTGTGACAAAAATCTCTAGTTAAATAAAATAGAATCATAGTCAAATTGGCAATTTTTTAACAGTCAATATGGTAAAACTGCATAGATAAAAGGACAAAATTAAATTGGTCAAAATGACATTCTACAAAGTAAAAGTGACAATTTTGAAAGAGTAAATATTGACTTTAAATCCAGTACATTATTTACAAGCTAAATTGTAAAAATATCTACTTTAAACAACACAAAATGACTACGATTCAAGTAAAGAATTTTACAATTATTAAATAGTAAAAAATGTCTAGAATCATATAGTCATCTTTTTGTCATATTGGCTAGTAAAATGTTGACTTTTTATATTTTAGATAATATGTCTAGAATATCATAGTGGACCTGCTGGGACTAGGATAATAGATTTTCGTGCGTGTTATTTTCCCTATCTGTTTCTAAGAGTGTATTGTCTTTGGTCAAAAAATTCGATGATGAGTTTTTAATGAATAAGCACGTTTTAGGGTCCCTAGAATACGATTTTACTATTTTTACGATGATGTATGTATGTATGTGTGTGTGTGTGTGTGGGCGCGCGCGTTCGTGTGTGTGTGTGCGCGTGCGCGCGTTGCTTGCGTGCGTGTGTGTGTGTGACGATTCTTTCGGATCGCATAACCCCAATACCACCTTTCCAAAAATTATAATTCATATTCTCTTCTTTATATCCACATGAAAAGCTGATTAGATTTTGGTTATAATTGGTCGACCGGAAGTACCCTAATTTGAAGATTTTGACAGTTTTTCTTGAAAAAACGCTGTTAAATATCATTTTTTCATATTTAATGTTATTATAAATATTAAAGAATATTTTATTCTCTATACGATTTGACTGCAATACTTCATATTCAATGGATATAGAGTTATAAAATTATAAAGAAATTAAATTTCATAAAACAGCCAGCTTTGCTATAAACATGGAAACATCTAAAAAATTAAGAAAATTCTGATTGACAGATGTCAGTGTCAAGTGCAATTGATATAGTATATTTGTGTTATAATTTTCCTGGAAATATAGAAACTTTCTGTATAGAATTTGTACAAAATACATAGAACTGACTTAAGGCAATGTACTGGAAATATTGAATCTTTTGCAACAAACTTTCTGTATGGAATTTGTACAAAGTACATAGAACTGACGGAAGATAATGTGCTGGCCACATCAGATTTTTTTTTCATTGAATGTCATATGCGTATAATTGAAAGATACATTTTTCAAGGTATGTGAAGTTGCATGTTTACCAGGGGGTAAAACAGAGCTGGGCAGAAACTAGTTACTTTAGTAACTTAGTTAACTAGTTACTTTTACGGTAAATTGCAACGTAACTTAGTTACTTTTTTTTGAGGTAACTGTAACTGTAACTAGTTACATTTTAAAAGTAACTTTTTTTTGAGGTAACTGTAACTGTAACTAGTTACATTTTAAAAGTAACTTGCCCAGCTCTGCCCCCTTTCACGTACACAAATAAATTGCCAGATCACAGAACATTTTAGAAAAAATAATATATTTAACGGATTGTTGACTTACCTGGATAAACTGTTTACACTGTGAAAATTGAATTTCACTTATACTTGCGATCAATATTAATACCTAATCAATGCGTACAAATTAAATTTAATTAATTCATTGGTGGAGGGGGGGGGCGGTTAGAAACCCCAAAACCCCTCCCTTGGCTATGCACATGCTTCAGAGCAATAATAGTATTTGGATACAAAGTTTCTAGCTCAGTTTTAAAAAAATAGTTATATACGATAGAAGATGCCGACTAACATCAATAACCCCATCTTTCAAATCAACTACGCTTATATCGGAGTGTTCTCCATGGATTGTCAGAATCTGTAAATCACTGCAGACATTTTTCTATATAGCCTGCATTTTTACCTCCCGCTACCCTTGGTAAGGGAGGTATAGGGATCGTGATAAAAATCGCATATCGAGATTTTGCTAAATGACTACGTTTTAATGTCCCTAGAATCAAATTTTAACTTTTTCACGATGATGTCTGTGTGTATGTATGTATGTATGTATGTATGTATGTATGTATGTATGTGTGTGTGTGTGTGTGTGTGTGTGTGTGTGTGTGTGTGTGTGTGTGTGTGTGTGTGTGTGTGTGTGTGTGTGTGTGTGTGTGTGTGTGTGTGTGTGTGTGTGTGTGTGTGTGTGTGTGTGTGTGTGTGGATCCTTTACTGTAACTCAAATACTATCATTCAGAAAATTTTGAAACCTTGCATTTCGAACTTTTTCTGTAATGGAAAGAGGACATTAGATTTTGGTGTAAATCGGATAACCGGAAATGGCACTTTACTAGAAGCTCAAAATAGTTTTTCTTCGAAAAATACCTTTAAATATTATTTTTTCGAGATTTATGTTATTATAAAAATTAAAGATTATTAAATTTTCTACAGATTTGCATTAATACTTTTTCTATATATTTTATGGATAAATTTATAAAATTATCTATAAATTTAATCCCGGATCCTACGCTTTAAACAAGCAAAACTCCTTGGTTACACAGTTCATATCTTAAGTGTATGTAACTGACAGATAAATGTCACTGTCAAAGAACTTATCATTTCAAATTAATAACAGTAACGTTTTAAAAAGAAAATAGCAAATAGAACCCGAGTTATATGGAATGGATCTTAATACAGTTTCCGCAATGACTAAATATGTAAGTATATATATATATATATATATATATATATATATATATATATATATATATATATATATACATATATATACAGGGTGGTGGCGGTTAGGGGTGAACATAGGGATTTAACAAAGGATTTTAGTTTTTTGCAATTTCCTGCTCTCCTGTTCATTTTACGGCAAAAACTGTAGAGTACAGTTCAGAATTAAAAATTGCATATAAAAATGTATTTAGATTTATTATTATGTTTTTGGTTTCTTTACAATTTTAAAAAGAAATTTCAAAATTTGTGTTATTTTGTAGCAATAGCCATGGAATTTATTTTTTTCTGGTTGTCAAATAAAAACAAACAACTTTTAATTTTAATACGCATTTTTTATTAGGTATACCATTTAAGAATAAACCAATTCCAAATGTATCAACTACGTAGAATTTTGATTTATCATAGCCAATACCATTTCTTCATTCACTTCTTTATGACGTCTTCTATTATTATTATTATCATCATTATTATTATTAATATTATTATTATTATTTATTATTATTATTATTATTTCCTTCATTACCTTCGTTCACACGTTCACAGCTATATTAGCGTGTTCTCAAATTTTTAAACAAGTTTACAAATTGTTGCTATAATAAGAATTGATGTATTTTCGTACTTTATGGAAAACATATCACGTATTCTTCTAAAACTATTTCCACCATAATAATTTTTTATAACTAAAACTCGTTCCTTATTCGAATAAAGATTCATTATTAAATTAACTTTTTATTAGAGAATATTTCGAAAATTTGACAGAAATTGAATGACATTATGTTTAAACATTTGAGTTATAAGTCATGGCTATTGCTACAAATTAACAGAAATTTTTAATTTTCTTTTTAAAGTTGTGAAGAAACCAAAAACCTAATAATAAATGTAAATACATTTTTGTATTTTTCATTCTGAACAATTTTGTTCTCTACAGTTGTTATCGTAAAATGAACAGGAGAGCAGGAAATTACAAAAAACTAAAATCCCATGTTAAATCCCTATGTTCACCCCTAACCGCCACCACCCTGTATATATATATATATATATATATATATATATATATATATATATATATATATATATATATATATATATACATTTATTTAAGGGCCACTTTTACAATCATTAGATAAACCTCGTATAACTCTATACCAGGTATAAAATTGGAAATTGTATTTTACAAACCTCGGATAAACCTCAGATAGAATAAACACCAGTATTTCTTATCCCATGGAAATCGGTCGTATAAACGTCGGATAACTTTATCCCTGGTTCTTATAGTTACCACGTAAACACAAACGATGTGTTGTTATTCATACGTTTGACAGATGTCAATAAAGTATTTCATCATCACTCTCAGAATCAAAAACGTTGTTTATATCATCTAACATCGTGAAAATGCAAATTAGAAGGCAGAAATAATAACATTATTGAAGAAAAATAGTCTAACAAGAAGATAATTTTATTGTATCAATACCAACCTAAAGTGATTTAACGTATAACTATCTGATAGATAGAAATGCATTGTAAAAGACAGTCTTGTTTATCGAAGGTATAGTTGCTAGGATAAAGTTATACCTCCGATAGCTATACCATAGTTTATCCATCAATTGTAGAAGTGGCCCTAAATTAATAAAAATTAAATAGCGGGAAATTTGGTGTTGGCCACATCAGATTTTTTAATTTTATTTCATACATGTAAAACATAGAAAAATAATTGTTGTTCACCAGTTTAAAACGATTTTCCGTTTCATCCAGTAGAACATTAATAATATTTGTCTCAAATAGTTTTCGGCGTCTAAAATTCTCTGCCCATTTTTATTTCCTAAAAATAAAATATTTGAGGTCCAGTTTTGAATCTCAGAAACTAGGAAATATTAATTTACGGTTTGAAAATTTAGAATCAGCAAAAATAAATAGAGATGATTGTAGGAAAATCTTAACACAATTTATGAAGAAGATATCGTTTTAGAATATAGTACAAAGTATAAAGTGAAGAGCTTACACATGCTTTAGAGGTTTAGAGGCTTTTCCCGGGATTCCTTTGTTGGCGGCAAATCTATTTAACAGTCAAGAGCCTCTTCTCATTCTAGCTGCCATCACTTCTGTATTTAACACGTACTTACCCTTTTTTCGCGATACTCTAACGAATTCTCGGCACTGGCAGATAATGTTTCGCGTAGCCATGAAACGTTCTTCTCTTGTCCGGCGTCGCCATCGCATTGAAAAGGATCAGGAAATTGTGCTGCGGAAGCAATTACCATAAAGAAAGATAAACAAGATTTAAAGTAGGTTTACAAGCGCGGCAAACGTAATTTGCGTTTAAATATTGATATGGAACGCGAACGCGGACTACACTCCGAGTATATGTTCCACCGATTCCCAACTCTATAGGATTATGTGGTTACGGAGGTTTATTGTTACATTAAACTTACAAGCGACACTTTGTTATGATACTCTTTTGCTAAGGTTTTAATGTCAAAGGTACCTGAAAATCTGATACATTAATAAAAAATGGACAACCTTCCTGTTAACTACACTGACTAAAGAAATTAACGCATCACTTTTATTACTTTGAAAAAATTAAAATAAAACAATAATAAAAAATCTGGTGTGGCCAACACAATACCTCCCGCCATTTACAGCCCGAGTCACAAAAAGTTTGTTTTTTGGATTAGCGAATTTTACTCAAATTTTGACATTTTATTTCTTAAAATTTAAAATATAGTCTAATCTAATCCAAGTAACTACCTTTTTTTAAACCCCTCAACAGGATTAAATCTCAATTACAGAGTGGGTTCACATTCACACACATCCATGTTACTAATATTATTTTGAAATAATTAGTTCTGTGATAGTGATATTTATCTGTCAGTTACTCGTATATACATTTGTATAACTGCGTTTTGTTTGTTTAAAGCGTGGGCTCTGGGATTTAAATTATAGATAATTTTATAAATTTATTCATAAAATATATAGAAAAAGTATTAATGCAAATCTATAGAAAATTTAATAATCTTTAATTTTTATAATAACATTAATCTGGAAAAAATAACTTTTAAAGGTATTTTTCGAAGAAAAACTATTTTGAGCTTCAAAATTTTCTGAATGATAGTATTTGAGTTAGAGTGGAGGATCAACACAGACATACACAGACATTATTGTGAAAATGCTAAAATTGGATTCTAGGGACCTTAAAACGTGGTCATTTACCAAAATATCGATATGCGATTTTTAGCACGATCCCTATACCTCCCTTACCAAGGGTAGCGGGAGGTAAAAAGAACTTTTTCTTTGAATTTCAACCTTCCATTTTAACAATTTTACTTTTAACTAAAGAATTAAGACAAATAAACAATAAAAAAATTAAAAAATAAAGAAACAATAAAGAAGGGACTATTTATTAACTCATTATAACAAAACTTAATATGTGATTAGAACACTTATTATTTAGTGTTTCCTCCCCTTGCTCGAATAACTGCCTGGTAGCGATGACCCATTAATAATTATAATAATTGATGCTTTAATTTCGGTCAACATCTTTTTTTTTCTTTATTTCCTGCAATTTTTGTTCAAGCTCACGTTGTTTGATTGGACACCAAAGATCGCGAGGAAGTGCTCTAAGGCTAAGGCGTTTGATCATCATGTCCCATATGTGTTCTATCCGATTAATATCGAGACTTTTGGTTATCTTTTAAAAATTCATATTTTTTCGACTAAGTTAGGACAATATATATTACCTTAATTCATAGTCGTACGAATAACGATAATTTCTGTCAGTGTCATTGACACTGACAATGGGTCAGTATCTTATTTTTCACATATTTGGTTTTACATTTGCTAATAAACTTACCAGTTAACTTAGTTTTGAATTTTTAATGCTTTTATTGCAACATATATTTATATAATAATAAAATAACAATAGTATCTTATGTACCCTCACAAAAACTAGTGAACGACACTAATGAATTTGACAGAACAAAATCTTAATTCATACAATTCGTAGATGACCTTAATTGAACATCTTTCAAAAATTTACTGTACTTCAATTAGGTATGTCGTGAAGAACCATTTTTTTATTGCGTAATGAATACATTTTTTCACATGGAGTATGGAATACTCATATGACAGTGCGACAACATTCTTGGTGGTGAATTGGCACCACAAAAATGTTAAGTATAATTCATACAGTATGTCAATTTAAAAATATTTTATTAAATGTGAATTTGTTATCTAAAGAAATCAAAGCTCTTCTTCTTGAATCTTATTTTAGAAATGGAAACAAATTAGAAAACGGCGAAAATCAATATACTGTATCCTTCTTTATTGTCTTTTCTCTTTAAAATTACATTTCAAGATCATTTTTGACATGACTTTTAAATTGAATAATGATAAGACATACGTTTCTCTGTTCATAGCCTACTCCGAGTTAGGAATTTTTTTCAACACACTGTATTATAAAAACCAATAAATAAAAAAAAACCGTTATCGCATAACAATTTAAAAAATTACCATTTTATATACATACTATCTAATCTTAATATTCTTATATCCTTCAGAAATTGAAGATTCTGAATTTGCTGATATACCAGAATTAAAATTGCTTTATTCTTGCAAATATTAACAGCGTTGTTGGAATATTATTATTGAATTTGAGTTTGGTTATTGAAAGTAAACACGATCAACTGGCTAGAGCATTATCTGTTCGCGTCATTTCGGCACAAGCGCAGGCTACCTCAACCAGTTGAAAGCGATGCGATTTACGAGACTTTCCCTTCAACAAAACGAGTATTGCTATTTTATATAATCAATCACATTGTTTTGTTTACCTAAAATCGTGACCTACATCATTCTCCACATTTTTTGGAAAACTAAATACATCCTAATGTGCAGAAGTTAATAAGGACATTAGGAATTTGGAATTCTTTTTCTTCTGCTCATAGCCCCAAGTGGAGCAAGAGGCGTCTAAAAGGCGTTTCTTAGCTGAGTACCAAAATAATAGTCACGCATCTGCTCTTGATTTCTACAAGCAAAATAACTGAAAATATCTAAATCGCGCGACTGATCTAATGGGATAAATGTTTCGCTATAACCGATAATCTGGAATGTACTATGCAGGGCCGGATTGGGAAGATTCAGCGGCCCGGGAAAATTGTAGCAAGATCGGCCTTATTTCCAGTTTTTTTTTAAATTTATAATTATATTGCCACAAAGTAATAAATTAGTTTTGGTGTTGGATAATATGAATTTTGTGCCTACACAGAAATTGAACAGTTATAAAAAATGTTGAAATATAAAAGAAACGCTAAAAATAGTATTTAAAATATAGAACATTCTGTAGTTAAGAAAATAACATTAGGTTCGTTTAAAAATTGTAGACAATATTAAATTCTGAAGCAAAAAATATATCTGATGATTCCTAATCTTGAAAACTAAGAAAATAAAGCATTGAAAGATAACGCAACCACGATTCTACCCGCAGATAATGGAAGTGTTATAGTAATATTGGATACCAATTTATATGATCAGAAAATAGAAGAGCTTTTGAATCAAGGAAATTATAAGAAACTTGAAAAACATTCTACTACGTCTATAGAAAACAAAGTGTACCGTGCTGTTAAAAAATATAAAGAATTATATTCTGTTTAGAACAAGAACAGGTCTCACTCCATATTTTAGCAATCTTCCACATCTGTACGGGGGGCTTCCAAAAATCCATAAGAAAGATTTAAGCATCTCAGAAACCCGTCAAAAGTTCCTTAAATTCTTCTACTTACAAACTATCACAATTTCTATTACCAATCATTCAGCCACTTCAAAGAAAAAAATATCATTGTGAAGAATTGAAAACATTTTGTAGAACTTTTGAGCTAAATACAATTACAACCACAAAATCTTTTTGTCAGCTTTGATGTTGTAACTTGTAAGTTTATTTACTAGAAATTTTTAGAAATCATCAAAACAAGGCTTGAAAAAGATATCAGCTTAAAAGATAGAACCGACTTGCCTCTTGATGGTATTATGGAACTTTTGCAGTGCTGCCTACAGAACTCATATTTCCAAGAAAAAGATAGATATTTTGTACAAGAAGATGGTTTGCTGATGGGATCTTCTCAGTTATAGCCAATTTATACATGAAATTTTTTGAAGTATTAGCACTAGATACAACTAATATAACACCTAAACTTTGGCTTAGATATATCGATGATACAGGGTGGGGCAGAAAAACCTATCCGATTTCAAAACGTTATAAAATTAAAACCACTCAACTTGTCAAAAAATTTTTTTATTAACATATCGCAAATTTTATGCCATTTTTAAATTTAAGTTTTGAAAAGCACATCAATCAAATGTCGTCCTTGGGAGCGGATACACTGATTTAGGCGCTCGCGGTAGCTTTCCATGACTTTCACCGTCATTTCCACAGGAATTTCTTCAATTGCCCTAGCAATTTCCCTTCGTAAAGCAAGAAGGGTCCTTGGTCGATGCTGGTAAACCTTCGATTTGAGGTAACCCCAAAGGAAGAAGTCACATGGAGTGAGATCCGGTGAGCGCGGCGGCCAGCCAAGATCACCTCTCAGGGAAATGAGGCGACCGGGAAACAGTTCCCTGAGAATGTCCATTGATTGTCGCGATGTGTGGGCGGTTGCACCATCCTGTTGAAACCACACATTTTCCACGCCATTTTCTTCCATTTTGGGTCTAAGAAAATTTTCCAGCATGAAACAATAGCGCTCGCTGTTGACCGTTACGGTTTGCCCATTTTCTTCAAAAAAGTAAGGCCCCCAGACGCCTAGGCGGGAAAGAGCACACCACACAGTCACTTTTGGGCTATGGAGGGGTTCCTGATGGATTTCTCGAGGATTTTCGTCACTCCAATATCGAAAATTCTGCCTGTTAACGGCACCACAAAGGTGAAAATGGGCTTCGTCCGTGAAGAGCACAACATCGTCGTTTGGGAGTTCTCGGAGATCGCGACACAGGTTCGTACGGGTTTCAAAATCCCTTTCACTTAATTCCTGTGCAACAACCATTTTGTAGGGATGCATTTTGAGGTCCCGGTGCAAAATGCGCCGAATACTGCGGTTGGAAATCGCCAAAGCGAGCGAATGTTTTCGCGCCGAACGTCGCGGGGAACGTTCAATCGCGGCTCTCACATTGGCCACGTTTTCAGGTCCTGTTGCTGTCCTGGGACGTCCAGGCGACTTCTTTTTCAATGCTGAACTCGTCTGTCTAAAATTTGACACCCACACTTTAATCGTAGCGTGATGTGGAACAGGATCATGACGCCCGAGTCCGAAATGAATTCGAAAAGCACGTTGTGTAGCAATTATCGAACCGCCGCATTCGATAAACCGCTCAATAACAAAAGCACGATGTTCACTAGACCAAGGCATGTTGACTACTGACAAATGGCATAAAACCGGCTTTCTAACGGTTTTTACCCCACTACTCTACCTGCTCCCTCTTCTGGGAAAAAGGGATTTGAAATCGGATAGGTTTTTCTGCCCCACCCTGTAGAACTTTTGAGCTAAATACAATTACAACCATAAAATCTTTTCGTAGCTTTGATGTTGTAAGTTTATTTACTAGAAATTTTTAGAAATCATCAAAACAAGACTTGAAAAAGATATCAGCTTAAAAGATAGAACCGACTTGCCTCTTGATGGTATTATGGAACTTTTGCAGTGCTGCCTACAGAACTCATATTCCCAAGAAAAAGATAGATATTTTTTACAAGAAGATGGTTTGCTGATGGGATCTTCTCAGTTATAGCCAATTTATACATGAATTTTTTTGAAGTATTAGCACTAGATACAACCAATATAAAACCTAAACTTTGACTTAGATATGTCGATGATACTTTACATTAGGTTCACAATGGAGAAAAAGTCTCTTGGAGTTCCTCCGTTCTTGGATGTTTTAACAGAGAAAACAAACCATGGATTTCAGTCTACCCTACCGTAAACCAACACATCAACACCAGGCAATACCTTAACTATAATTCCAATCATTCAAAATCAACAAAATAGGAAATTATGATATATTTGAGCTCGGACTATATCTGCAACACCGAAAGAAATTTTGTCAAGAATCAGAAAATACTGAAAACGATTTAAATAAGAACTATTACCAGGTGAAGTTAATTAGATGATGCTACGTACTCAAGTTTTAGTTTGTATCACCAAGCGGCGGCCTCTCGGGAAATTCCCGATTATCCCGACTGGCCAATCCGACCCCGGCTATAAGTTTCGGTTAACGACTAGTATTAAATATCTCAGTGATCTTTTTAAAGAGGTAAAGTTAACTATCTTCGCCTTTTCCTTTTACTCTTCTAACTTTTCCGGGTGAAGTCCGGCCCTGTGCAACTCCAGGACGTGGACAGGAAGTATCGCGGTAGAGTTCGATCTATTTCCGGGTAAGGCAGAGTGGGGAAACGTACGTCGTCTAGTGCCGCTACTAATGGCTTTTAACTGTCATACAACTATATTTTATTTTTTGTTTCTCCTCTTGTCGTTTTCTTATTTTTTCTTTTACGGCGTTGAAGGTTACAATCGTGGAATTTATATGTGATTTAAAGTGTTTGTATTTGTAAGAATACAAAACATATAATAGACGGCTTAACACTTATTAGTACCATACGAATTGTAGTGTAGGAAACGGAGTTTTAAAATTAATAGTTTCCTATATTAATGACCTATTATTTTAAGTATTTATTGTTTAAGATTTAGTCTAAATTTGTGGTCCATTAATAAGTTATTTACTCTAAATATGTGTTCTAAATTATTAACCATTAAAATCTGGTTTGAGCATAATTGGGCATTAAATCAAAAATTAGAGCACATATATACAGTAACAGTCTCTGTTTTATGTATAGAGGTGAAGACCAGTACGCAACAGCGTATATATGTATAACTTTACCAAGGTGCTCATAGAATGCCTCCCGCTTTGTATAGTATGACTAGCGAATTAAAGTTGGCGTTTAGATTATTTAATAAATGTGGTTTCTTTTGAAAACATTTCCCTATATTTGATTTGAAAGGAAACTGACCCTTATGTATTCCGTTACAGAAGATTAGAATTGTACTCAATACCAAGAGGCATTTAAAATGATCTTAGCAACAGGATTCAGGGACATATTTAAAAAATTTAATACCGCAAATTCTAGTTCGTTCGACTCAGATGTAAGCAACTCCAGTCAGAATTACAGTTATAGGAAATTAAAAATAGTCCTATTTCGTAGTATGGGCTATTTGCGTGCCATTTTTACCTTCCGTCACCTTTAGGTAAGGAAGGTATTGTCTTTGGTCAAAAAATTCGGTGGTGAGTTTTTGATGAATAAGCACGTTTTAGGGTCCCTAGGATCCGATTTTACTATTTTTACGATGATGTCTGTATGTGTGTGTGTGTGTATGTATGTGTGTGTGTGTGTGTGTGTGTGTGTGTCTGTGTGTGACAAAATTTTCTAATGCGATAACTCTAATACTACAATTCCAAAAATTATAATTCTTTCGTATTCCTCTTCGTTACATCCATGTGAAGAGCTGATTAGATTTTGGTTATAATTGGTCAACCGGAAGTACTCTCATTTGAAGATTTTAACAGTTTTTCTTGAAAAAGCAATGTTAAATATAATTTTTTCACATTTAATGTTATTATAAATATTAAATAATTATTTATTCTCTATACTATTTGAATGCATTTAACACTTCATATTAAATGGACATAGAGTTAAAATATTATAAAGAAATTAAATATCATATATATTAGTCAGCTTTGCTATAACTCTGGAAACAGCTGCTACATTAAGAAAATTCTGATTGAAAGGTGTCAGTGTCAAGTGCAGTTGACAGTATGTTTATGTTATAATTCTACTGGAAATATAGGATCTTTTGTTAGAAACTTTCTGTATGGAATTTGTATAAAATACATACAACTACCTTAAGGTAATGTACAAGAAATATAATCTTTTGCAAGGAACTTTCTGTATTACATTTATACAAAATACATAGAACTGACGGAAGGTAATGTGCTGGCCACATCAGATTTTTTTATTTAATATTTTTGAAGAGACGATAAAATCTTGCTACCCATATTTTTTCTTTTGGCAAAATTTTCATTAATTGGCCAGAAAAAAATTAATGAAATTTTAATATTTAAATTACTGCCATGTATGACGTAGAATTACGCCGAACCAATGAATGGCCGTAAAGCAATAACATCTGTTTGATGTTTGAATAATAGTTTGGAGGTTAATATTTTCGTTTGTCATTTTAATCTTGTACGAGTATAAGCTAAGTTAAAATCCTTCAAAATCCTGCTTAACAAATGGAAGTAAGTAATAAAAGTAACAGAAACCACGCAAATTGTAAATAATAAAGAAGAGAGACAGTGACAGAAAAATGAATTAATGTCAAAATCAAATTAAAACTCGCACTCGCTCGCCATCTACAGGTTAGAATCTTAAATATGCATCCCTTTCTCCAGTTCAAAATAATGACGTCAAAGAAAATCTTCTTTCTTAATTTATTAAAAAACAAATATTTTTTTTTAAATAAAATTTATATTTTTACATACTTTTTCAAGTTTGAATTAGGTATTTTACTGATAGATATCAGATTTTCAGTACCACGCAAGTAGCCTATTCCCAAACTAAATAGTTTAAAGATCAAAATATTTTGTTATAATCAACATAAACAAAAAATGTTTGAAATATTTTAAACGCCCTGTTTTGATATTCAGTTACCCTAGTCGGCCATCTATTTTTAGCCAGACATAGTAATGTATTTCTGTGCTTTCCTAGTCCAGTATTTAAATGGGTTCATACAAAAATTTCACACCTGAATATTTCGTACAATTCTATTCTTCTCTAGGGTTTCAAAAGATACCACATCTATAAAATAATTTAAACGTCAACTTTCATTCGCTAGTCATACCATATCTGGAACAAAATTGACTTTTCTAAGAATAGCTACCAATGGAAACACCTCAATAAACCTTGCTTTCAATAATCTTGGTAAAAAAATATTGTTGTGCCACTGGAATATGTTTGATGAACTGATTGATTACTGCAGCTCATTTGAAATTAAATATTTATCTATAGGAACAAGGCATATGAACCTAGATTTCTGTTACTTCAGGAAGTTTAGGAACAAATTTAGTTTTGAACAGAAAGAACAAAAATTGGACTATAATTAATAATAAATAATAATATACTGTCGAATGACGCTAATTTACATAACTCCACAAACATTTTCACTTTTTAAGTGGCGGTTTGTTACATTCAGCTCCTGAAAAATAAATATTTATTTTTAGTGTATCTTTTTATAGACCAATAATTTTGTAGGTTCAGAAATGCGTTTAAAAACCAATCGTGAATAAATTCAGTGAGTGAGGTAGCTCCTCTGAGCAGTGAAGCTAACACAATGACTGTGTTTATCTTGATGCAGCGATGCTTCTGGAATTCTCTTCAATCCGTGATACACGATCCACTTCCCATGATGTTTCAAGCCTCTAGCGGCCAAATCAACTCTTTAATTTTATAAACAACTTTCCGAAATGTTATAAAAACATTCATAAATTATACTCTTTATTAAGTTATTCCAACAAGTAATAAAGGATTTTTAAGATCCAGATTTTCAAATAGATAAAAATCAGACGCATTCAAATTCCAACAAAGTTTTATTGTTTAATGAAAGTAGGGGAGACCGGTGTCAATTATTACAAAATTTAAATTTTTATTTTTCACGAGTTAACGTTACATTTCGAAATTTTTAAATTACCTATATGAGAATCTACCCACCTTAGTGAATAATATTTTGAATTTTAAACTTTTGAAAATGTGACAAATATAACAGTATAAGGATTTAAGATAAAATAACTGATAAAAGAAGAAATTATTGAAAAAATAAACCTTTATTTATTACCTCAGAAAATACAAAATTCAGATGACGACTAAAAGCAAACAAATTATATATTCTGTTGGTGATATGGACCATTTTGACCAATGCCTTTAGTCGCTAACGAAATTGCAGTTTAGGTAAACATAAAATAGGTCTTTCTTCGTACAATTTAACTTGTCCGGTGTCCAGATTTTACATTTTCGCCACTGCAACCAATCACCTGTGCTCAAAAAATATGGGCCAATACATATCAGAGTTTCCTCATCGGACCCATCTGAAGAGTAATCTGCGACTGTTACTTTCGGAAGTGTTTTTCGTTTTTTTGCTCTTCTTCTTTTTTGTTTTCGATAGCAGTGGGTTTTCTTGTAATTTTTATCATGATGAATACTATATTTAATTATTAAACACATAACAATCGACACCGTGGCATATGTTACAACTGACACCGCTTCACTTACAAAGATATTATTTGCTTTTTTGTATTTATTAGATAATAAATCGAAATGTTTTTTAATGAAAAATAAAAGCAGATATAACACAAACTGATCCTTAACTTGAAATATTTCCGAGCAGAGCACTTATAGTGTTTTAGAAACAATGTGTGTCACTACCTGCATTTACTTTTTTGTCGATTTATAGACATTCGTCAGAAACAGACGCCGTATTTGCGCGTATGTACTTACACTAAATACTAAAGAGCTATGACACTTTCTGCTTCACTCTGCAAGCGCGTTTTAATCTACTTCGAAAAGATGGCCCTGTTATCTACCCTTGTTACATTTGACACCGGTCTCCCCTACAATCATTGACATTAATAACAGAAAATAATATCATTGAGATTACCATTACGGCTGCCTTTGACGGCGAGAAGTCCAATTTTCAATCACATTTTGGCATTTTTGAGACTTGAATTATTAGAGTAGACGAGTGACTTCAAATTCAATCCCAGAGAAAAAAGTCTATAAGTGTTATGTCACACGGTCATGTCGGCCAATTCATACAATTTGAAAAATCCTGTAATTGATTCAAAACTTAACCGTAATTATTAATTTTTAAAAATAATTGTTTTGCCTGCGAAATACGGCAGTCCATTTATTAAATAAAACTGATTTTTGAACTTCCATTATCTTTATTTAACAAAAACACAAATTTTCACAACGTTTCGGTAGCTAATAGCTGCTGCCGTCATCAGTTGTACTGATAATACACTACACCTGATGACGGCAGCAGATATTAGCTACCGAAACGTTGTGAAAATTAGTGTTTTTGTTAAATAAAGATAATGGAAGTCCAAAAATCAGTTTTATTTAATAACTTCAAAGTTAAAGGCAGTCCATTTATTACTTCTAAATAAATTTCTATGAAGCATCATTTCTAATTTCGTTCGTCGCCTACTCCGATCATTGACTCTGTTTTATTCTAATCTTAATCCTAACCTATGAAAAAAATTCGTGTTCATCTGAGGTCATTACCTCAATCATCCCGCCGTTTGCCATTCGAAACTCTTGCCCACACTTTCCGATCTGATATCTCACGTCTGACATATGCGCATCATAACAAGGAAAGAGTTATAGAGTTTTATGATGGGAAAAAGAGACAGAGATATTGCGGGGTCACGATGTTCGCGAATAACGGAACTAACCGAAGAGGTAGAGTCGTTACACGGGTGTTGGAAACGAATGAGGTTCATGTTCATGCTCTCATTGTGATAACGGAATAAATTGGACGTTTTGGCGAGTGTTAGTTTACCGTTGCTACGCAGAATTTATTGTTTTGCTCATTTATAAGCAATGAGGAAAAGGAACTTCGCCAAGCACGGATCATACGACTATGAATTAGGTATAATATAATATAAGATTTGTGCAAAATTCATGGACCTCACTGGGGTGTGAACCCAGAACTTCCCTATATCTAATAGAATGCTCTACCAACTGAGATGCAAAATCCTATTGCCGACAGTGAGTTTTTACTAGCTGGCCTATGGTTACAAACCGATGAACATAATAGTCATTTATTTATTAAGGGCATAATTAAAAGATTATAGCTGGGAGAGCGTATCGGAGAGCTTTTAATTTCCTGTAGTGATGCCGCGAGATCTCGCATTTTCGTGATCTTGTCTCGAATTTTCGAGACGAGATTAACCTTATTCTTGTCTCGACAATTCGAGACGAGACAAGAGTAATACCCTCGAGATTTGCTCGAGACGAGAGTGGAAAGTCGAGATCTCGAATGTACTTTTTTTAATTATGCAATTAAAATATAAGTACCTATAAAAGAACAAAATATTCTTGTATATATAAATATTTGAATTGCCTCTTCATTTACGTTCATATTTACTTATTCATTTTAAAGTTATTTTGGGTTTTAGCAAAAAAAAAAAAAAAGTGATACCTATGGTGTACTCTTCACACCAGCTTCAAGTGGCCGCTTTAATACCCAAATATATAATTATAATTACCAATATCTGCGTACAAAACTGATTGACACGCTCAGCAACGGTTAATAATGATATTGAGTATTTTTTATACCTAACCATTTAAATATCACACAGTAAAATAAATAAGTTTTAATTAATGGTACCTATTCGTTTTTTTGCTAATTATAAATTCGAGAAATTCGAGACTCTCGAGTCGAGATCGAGAGAAGGCAAGAAAAATTATGACGAGACGAGATACAGAGTAATCTCGTCTCGAAATTTCGAGACGAGACGAGAGTGGATTGATTCTCGCCGTTTCTCGTCTCGCGGCATCACTAATTTCCTGAGTGTTATAATCTTTATTATGCCCGTGGTGAAATGGCACTTTACTAGAAGCTCAAAATAGTTTTTCTTTGAAAAATACCTTTAAATATTATTTCTTCGAGATTAATGTTATAAAAAATAAAGATTTTTAAATTTTCTACAGATTTGCTTTAATACTTTTTCTATATATTTTATGGATAAATTTATAAAATTATCTATAAATTTAATCCCAGGGCCTACGCTTTAAACAAGCAAAACTCCTTGGTTACACAGTTCATATCTTAAATGTGTGTAACTGACAGATAAATGTCACTGTCAAAGAACTAATCATTTCAAATTAATAACAGTAACGTTTTAAAAAGAAAATAGTAAATAGAACCCTAGTTATATGGAATGGATCTTAATACAGATTCCGCAATAACTAAATAAGTAAGTATGTATATTTAAATTAATAAAAATTAAATAGCGAGAGGTTTGGTGTTGGTCACATCAGATTTTTGGGTATGACGATGGTGCGGATTAAAATACGGTGGAAATTTTTAAAAAATAAAAAATTCTGAAAATTTGTATTTAAGTACTTTGAAGGGTGTAGATTTAAGATTTTAAAACCACAGGTCGATATCTCTTTTCGTGTCCGAGATATTCGTCCTCAAAACTTTGCTCAAAAATGCCCATTTTTGGGTCATATCCCAAAAATGGTCAATTATATACCGCTGGCAATATCACCATTAGATTCTACGAGCGAAATTACATAAGCATACCAATTTTCATATTTTTTGAACAACTATTACAATCTCCAGAAGGAAAAGTCTGAAAATGGCTAAAAATCGCAAAAAATCTAAGGTGTACCCCTTGCGATTTTTTCAGTTTTTGACGATTTTAAAGAATGTTTAATAATAAATGTATCCGTTTGAATATTTTGATGAAAATTGGTATACTTATGTTTTTTGGTACGAGGAATTTACTGGTGAGGTCGTTGAACGTGTACCGCACACCCATTTTTGGGTATAAGGATGGTGTGGTTTAAAAAAGGGGCGAAATTTTTAAAAAAATAAAATTCTCAAAATTTGTATTTAAGTAGTTTGCAGAGTGTAGATTTAAGATTTTAAAACCACAGGTCGATATCTCTTTTCGTGTCCGAGATATTCGTCCTCAAAACTTTGCTCAAAAATGCCCATTTTTTGGGTCATATTCCAAAAATGGTCAATTATATACCGCTGGCGATATCACCATTAGATTCTACGAGCAAAATTACAAAAGCATACCAATTTTCATAATTTTTGAACTCCAGAAGGAAAAGTCTGAAAATGGCCAAAAATGTTATTATAAATATTAAAGAATATTTTATTCTCTATACGATATGAATGCATTTTATACTTCATATTAAATGAATATATAGAGTTAAAAAATTATAAGGAAATTAAATATCATATATTAGCCAGCTATGCTATAACTCTGGAAACAGCTGCTATATTAAGAAAATTCTGATTGAAAGGTGTCCGTGTCTAGTGCAGTTGACAGTATGTTTGTGTTATAATTTTATTGTGTAATTTGTATAAAATACATACAACTGCCTTAAAGTAATGTACAAGAAATAGAATCTTTTGCAAGGAAGTTTCTGTATGACATTTATACAAAATACCTAGAACTGACGGAAGGTAATGTGCTGGCCACACAGATTTTTATCAGTTATGTTGGTAGGGCGCTAACTTCTCCGATGAAAATTCATTGTTGACTGAGAGAAATTTGAGGTTATATATCATTTATCTGTCCAGTCATACCACCTCTAGACAACTAAAAGCGCCAAAACCAGTGCGTTAGTTTTGTTAGTTGAAGTAAATACAATTGACGTCCATGTCTAAGTGTTCGTGAGCATCCCTCATCAGTCAACAAGTGAGTGGAAAGTGTAAGTGTGTGTTCTTCCTTTTCACCAAGGCGTGGACACCAATCATTCAAATGTCCACCAGTCAGAATAAAGAGTGTCGTCGTTAGAAAATCATCAGCTTTAGACCCCCCTCGTGTTACAATAGACACCAAAATAGAAAAAATGAATTTATGTTGTCTGACATTTATCCATAAATCACAGTTTTGATATGTATCATTAGCTGTTGCTTGGCAACTTTATAGCCCTCGGGCAATAAAAGCCAAATTGCGCCCGCTTTTGAGGACAAATCAACAATTTTATGATTTCAAAATAAAATAATTAAATGTGAAATTGTTTACCACAACCTGAATTTTTTGTAATAAATTTTCTTCAACAAGTAAAAGTAACAACAACAGTAATTAAATATCATCGTGAATCTTGTTAGTGAGAAATGTGTTTATGAAAACAAATGCCTCTCCACGTATCGTTGAAGTTCCGTTTCCGGAAAAGAAGTTCGTTCCTTCTGGCGTTAATTTAATTTTCTTCTCTCTAAGTTATGATTAACAACTCTCAGCAGGTAATCCTGGGAAGCGTGGCCCCTGGATCCGTAATACCTCGTTACGAACGCCATTTCCACAAAGACGAAAGTTTTCTTTCCAGAGGATATTTAGTGTTTAAGATAAGAAAATGTGAATACACAAACCATTCATTTTCGTATTATGCTGAGCACTACGCTTCTACAAATTGTTCCGCTCTAATAATTTGTTAATTGGAATTTTCTCGAACTTCATTTATAAACTGCTCTTTTCATGCTTTCGTTTTAACTCTTTGTTATTTAAATATGCCGGGCGGGTATCGGTTGACATGCTTGAGTATATGCATTTATTAGCGCAATGCTAAATCAAAAAATACGTATACGAGGTAGCGTTGGCAGCCACCTCAAGGGAAAGCGTCGAGCTGCCCAACACCCTTTTAGTTACTATCTGCGGAAACTGCAGGTTGTTTTTTAAATTGCGTTTTTTTTCTTCATTCGTCGGATTTAGAAATGTCGTCTTCAAATGCTAAAGAAACCATCGGAGGCGATGGAAAAATCGACTGTGTACGAACGACACAAGCAAAGGTAAAGTGATTAGGTGGTGTTTTTTACCTCCCGCTACCCTTGGTAAGGGAGGTATAGGATCGTTCTAAAAATCGCATATCGACATTATGGTAAATGACAACATTTTCACGATGATGTATGTGTGGATCCTCCACTCTAACTCAAGTACTATCATTCAGAAAATTTTGAAACCTTGTATTTCGACATTTTTCTGTAATAGATTTTGGTGAAATCGGATAACCGGAAATGGCACTTTACTAGAAGCTCAAAATAGTTTTTCTTCGAAAAATACTTTCTATAGATTTGCATTAATACTTTTTCTATATATTTTATGGATAAATTTATAAAATTATCTATAATTTAAAACCCAGAGCCTACGCTTTAAACAAAAAAAACGCAGTTATTCAAATGTATGTAACTGACAGATACCTAAATGTCACTATCAAAGAACTAATCATTTCAAAATAATATTAGTAACTTTTTAAACAGAAAAAAGTAAATATAAAACAATAGGAAAGGAATTCAATACAGTTTCCAGCATAAGTAAATATATATGAAGGTATGTATTTATATTAATAAAAATTAACGATTCACAAAAATGATTAAGCTAATCCCCATTTTTGAATTAGTGAATTCTATTCTATCCCGGTATTTAAAATTTAATCGACTGTGTAGCACTTTTATTAGTAACAATAAAAATATAGTACATATTTAATTTCATATTTTAGTACAAAAAAATACTGATAAAAATTTAAATTTAACATTATAAATCATTTATATAAAAAACTGCGAGCAAGCATCATGCAGGGCAATATAATGTCAATATATATATATATATATATATATATATATATATATATATATATATATATATATATATATATATATATATATACAGGGTGGGGCAGAAAAACCTATCCGATTTCAAATCCCTTTTTCCCAGAAGAGGGAGCAGGTAGAGTAGTGGGGTAAAAACCGTTAGAAAGCCGGTTTTATGCCATTTGTCAGTAGTCAACATGCCTTGGTCTGGTGAACATCGTGCTTTTGTTATTGAGCGGTTTATCGAATGCGGCGGTTCAATAATTGCTACACAACGTGCTTTTCGAATTCATTTCGGACTCGGGCGTCATAATCCTGTTCCACATCACGCTACGATTAAAGTGTGGGTGTCAAATTTTAGACAGACGAGTTCAGCATTGAAAAAGTCGCCTGGACGTCCCAGGACAGCAACAGGACCTGAAAACGTGGCCAATGTGAGAGCCGCGATTGAACGTTCCCCGCGTCGTTCGGCGCGAAAACATTCGCTCGCTTTGGCGATTTCCAACCGCAGTATTCGGCGCATTTTGCACCGGGACCTCAAAATGCATCCCTACAAAATGGTTGTTGCACAGGAATTAAGTGAAAGGGATTTTGGAACCCGTACGAACCTGTGTCGCGATCTCCGAGAACTCCCAAACGACGATGTTGTGCTCTTCACGGACGAAGCCCATTTTCACCTTTGTGGTGCCGTTAACAGGCAGAATTTTCGATATTGGAGTGACGAAAATCCTCGAGAAATCCATCAGGAACCCCTCCATAGCCCAAAAGTGACTGTGTGGTGTGCTCTTTCCCGCCTAGGCGTCTGGGGGCCTTACTTTTTTGAAGAAAATGGGCAAACCGTAACGGTCAACAGCGAGCGCTATTGTTTCATGGTGGAAAATTTTCTTAGACCCAAAATGGAAGAAAATGGCGTGGAAAATGTGTGGTTTCAACAGGATGGTGCAACCGCCCACACATCGCGACGATCAATGGACATTCTCAGGGAACTGTTTCCCGGTCGCCTCATTTCCCTGAGAGGTGATCTTGGCTGGCCGCCGCGCTCACCGGATCTCACTCCATGTGACTTCTTCCTTTGGGGTTACCTCAAATCGAAGGTTTACCAGCATCGACCAAGGACCCTTCTTGCTTTACGAAGGGAAATTGCTCGGGCAATTGAAGAAATTCCTGTGGAAATGACGGTGAAAGTCATGGAAAGCTACCGCGAGCGCCTAAATCAGTGTATCCGCTCCCAAGGACGACATTTGAGTGATGTGCTTTTCAAAACTTAAATTTAAAAATGGCATAAAATTTGCGATATGTTAATAAAAATTTTTTTTGACAAGTTGAGTGGTTTTAATTTTATAACGTTTTGAAATCGGATAGGTTTTTCTGCCCCACCCTGTATATATATATATATATATATATATATATATATATATATATATATATATATATATATATATATATATTCTTATAGATTTCTTTCCGCATTGTGCTATTGTGTACATTTTCTCTGGATAGATTTTGAAATAACGAAGTGACTATTTCCATCGTACCTCACATCAAGGCTAACACAACCTCCCAGTAATTAGGATTTTTGTAGCACCGGTCTTTTCTTAGGAAAAAAATTAAGTTCTCTTGGAGAGGTATGCTAAGACAATTTTTCTACGAATGACCAATAAAGAAACATTTTCGTTTGGTTTTACAATTTAAATAACTACTGCTATATCTAATAGTTGTGTAAAGTGTAAACAGTGGCCACCGCCATTTCTTGGATCTTATTGTTGTTCTGTAGAGCGATATTTGTTTATTTAACATATCAACACCGCCCATGTAAAAATTGTATTGCTTTATAAGATTCGAGCTTGGAATTGTGACATGTTTCTTTTATTTCAACAAAAGGTATAAATAATAATAATTCAAGCGTTACTGCTACATCACGTATGTTTTCTTTATCTTTATTTTCATCAAAATATTCTGAATCAGTTTGTTTGTCTGGTCCAGATGAAATTATGGTTATATCAACTTCATTTGTTTTATATTGTTCCAATTCTTTGAACTCCTCACTTTCAAACGACTTAGACGTTAAGAAATTGTTTTTCACTCATTGTGAGCAAAAATGTTCAATTATTCCACTATAAAACAAAGAGCACACTAAACCTACCCTCAAATACACTTGTCAGTCTATAATCCATTTACCAATGCTTCCTGCCAATGCCCTATTTTTGGCACGTAAATAAAAAAAACGATTTTTTAGAGATAATGTTATTTTTGTCAAATGAAAATTTGATTAATATATTGCAGAAGAATGTACAACACAATTAACTTATATTTGATTCATTATTTAAAAAATAATAAATCTATCTCTATAAATATAATTTCGCAACTAGTTATAAAAATGCTTAAATTCAAGCCATAACAACCTGTCAAAGTGGAGAAAAACTAAATCCAATGCATATGTTCAAAAATATCTTACATTATAAAAATGTCCCAAAAATGGGACAATGACCGGTATTGGGTTAAGGGAAATTAATACAAAAATATTGTATCTTTTTTCAATAAATTTTTATTGACCAATTTCGGGAACATTTTGAACCTACCTAGCTCTTATATACGTACATATTAGGTGGTGTACTCTTCCCTATCATTTCAACTGACTGAGTGGATGAATAATTTATAAATGTAATATAGTCATTGCTTAGGTGAAATTAGTGCCATAAAACTTTTAAAGAGCACCATTCAAATTAAAAATATGAAATTAGCCTATAAAACTTGTCATATTCAACTTCATTCTCCCTGTTTGCAATTTAAAGTTTTATCATTCTAGGTAATATTCGTGTATTTTACATTTTAAAGTGTAGTACTTGCAAAGTTTATTCTATTCCAGAAAATGAATAATTACTAACATGCGCAACTGTAAAAAAGTTTCAAGACTCAAGTGCTTTACGAAACAAACAAAACGAAAAGATGTATGTGGCTGAATTCTTTTGCAGAGAAATAAAACTTTTCCGTCTATAAATTTATTACCCTGTTTCAAATAAACAACTTATAAGAAAAAAGATAATCTATAGATTTACTCTTTGTTGGTTAACAAACGAAATAAAGTACTTACCAAGTAATTACCACAAAAGAAAAAGTTCAGAGTTAGAGATATATCTCTGAAATCAAATTTCTGTAAGAAAATAAATATTTATTCATCAGCGGTGCTTTCACTTGTGAGTTGTGAGCAGGGATGGCAGCATTTCAAATAAATTGTATAAAAGAGCATAATACGTGCGTATAATTCATGTGTATATACGTGGAAGTATAAAAGTATATGTATTATACATGCATAGGCGCCCACAGGGGGGGGGTCGAAAGGGTCGACTGACCCCCCTTTCATTTATAGACTGTATCCATTTTTAAAAATAAAATTATAATTTTTTTTTTCATTTCAATATATCATTGTATTTTTTAATAATTATTGGTAATATTTTCTTATATCAAAAATTTATTACATACTATCTGTTACTAAGTACGAAATAGCTGAAGAGTCAGAATGAGTAAATTATGTTATGTACTGTTATTATATTACATTATCTTCGGTGTTGTATTTTCTTTAATATGCCGTAGTTTATTCTAATCATTTTCTGATCACGTTCTTCTCAAAACTTTCACAATTATCGATTTTACTGTTATATAGAAATAAAGAAATAGAAAAGTAAATAATGAATAGACATTGCAAATTTATTTATATTAAAAGTACCTACATATGATTAGGATTGCCATATTTTGTGTTATATTGTTACTCAGTAATATATTTTAATTTAATGCAACATTGTATTTTCAGATTGTGTTTCTGTAGTTATTGCTTACGCTCGCATCATAAAGCATAGTAGAAGGGGCAATTCTACGCTTTTAGAGCGTACATACGCATTTTCGTCATAAAAGATTGATTTTAATTTTTTAAGAATTTGTTAAATTTGCTTCATTGTAAAGAACTCTATATTATCTTACTTTGCATTACAACACGTTTGACCTTGAAAATTATGAAAAATTTGCCTGCTGCGCATTTCTTTCTTACAACAAAAATTTCGACCCACCTCGTAAAAAAGTCTGCGGGCACCCATGTATACATGTTACACAATATGCGTATATACATGATATACATTTTATACAGATCATGTATTATACATACGTATAATATTATATGAAAATAAAATATACGTAGGTATATGAAATGATATAATAACAATTTTTATACGTTTTATAGTGTATGAAATGTATAATACATATGTATTATGCAGGTATAATGACAAACATTTTACAAGAACGTATTATACTTTGTATACGTTTTATACATGTAATGTATAGAAACTTTTATACATGTATTTTGCCATCCCTGGTTGTGAGTCAAAGCTAGTGTGGAATTACAGGAATTACATCAACAGCTGGCTAATCCAATAACACCACTTTGTGGTGAATATCGGGACACGAGGGAGTTTTAGGCAATGAAAAACAAGATCATCCCCCTAAAAACGGAGCCAAATTCCAGTTTTACGAGCCTGAACCTTCTTGTTAATTTTTTAAAAGTCATATAAAGAAGATTAAAAACTGGAAGGAATCAGTCATAGCCTCATATTGGAGAGACATTCCGTGCCTTAGTTAGTCGAACAAATTCATTTCATCCTTGTCGATAAACGCCAAAAACTATTAACTTAACAAATAGGATTTTAGAATTATGACTTATCTTTACTAATCATTATATGTGAATGTCCAACTGTGACCATAAAGAGACAACCATCTAGGGGAATCTAGAAAACTAAGATGGGCCATATTACAATAGATCTTAATGGTCGCAGAGACAGAAGTGACTAGCGAATAAAGCCCTCAACTGATTATTGTTGGAGGAAGCGATCTATGAAACTAACTTATGCAGGGTTTACAACATATTATGGAGGATTGGGAATCTTAGTGGTCAGGACTCATAAATTTTTCGAACTTGAAGGCATCACTTTTACGGTAAGTAATGGGCCGTACTAAAAAAAGTCATACTGAAATAAATAAATAAATAAATATATGTATATATATATATATATATATATATATATATATATATATATATATATATATATATATATATATATATCATCACGGCATATTACCCATTGCTGGGTGTGCCAATCCGCTTTGTACGCAGATATACTGAATTTAGCAAAATGGTGAAACCGGAGATAAAACAGAGATGAGCACATGACATACATAATACTTTAACAGTAAAATAGTACTGAGCCTACCAGAAATGCAGATCGAGGAAAAAAAGGACCAGAGAAATAGATGTATAAAAGATATACTAGGCCCAATCAATAGAGACTTTTGAAATTAACGTCACACAACACACATCCTTCCTACATATCTTTGGAAGAAGACGGCAGGCTAAAAGAGAAAGATAGTTTTTTTCTCTTCTCAACGTATTGTCCATGTCCTAATCCGATTTGATATTTGCTCTGTTTTATTTTGCAGTGCTGTTTGACGTACGTATGAGTGCTCAGTTTTGTTATAACAATAATTTGTTAACTGATGATAAATTCTAAAATAAATAATGCCGAAACACAAAATTATCCAACACATTTAAATACTAAGTTTAAGTTTGTTCCTACACGACTTTTTGGATGCGTTCATGTACGCATTCATGAACCCTTTTGTGCGCATGTCTTCCAAATCATTCATTATGTTTACTTATGAAAGCAGATAAACAATCACAGAGTAAGCTTCGATATTTTCCTCGCTGCGCGCACGTGCTGACAAATAGTACATAGCACAGACCAGTGGCTGGATCTGACAGTCCGCGGATGCGTTCATGTATGCGTCCGAAGTCTGTAGGAACAAACATATTAACAGTCCGATGGATTGTACAATAGTCGGTTAGAATGATATTTTTAAAATGCACATTCGTCGGACATACATATGACAGTCAGGGCTGGCTATAGGAACAAACCTACTGTTTTAAATTTTATCTCAGAGGTCGTGGTAGTGCTTTACTGTCTCTCTCTTCGAGCTTGTCGTCTTTTGTCTAAAGAGATTACTTCAAAACTCAGTAGATGTCTACAGTAAAATTCTAAAAAAAGTCCTCATTAGATAATAATGAATGTAAGATCCGGTTGGAAACTGAAGTTCTAAAATTTCATTATACGTTTGTAAATGCGGATTCAAACCTCACATACTAACCAACACTGCGAGATCCAAGTTGAAGTTCCAAAACTCATTTCGTTTATCAATAACTCGGCATTCGCTGGCGGCGCGCAGTAATTGCATCGTTCATCGCTGAAACAACGACAACGGGCCGAGCGCGAGCTCTGTACTCGGTGTCGGTGTCACATGTCTTCCACCCACACAAAGGATCACACCAGATTAATTCAACTCTGCACCCACACCATCGATACTGGATTTTGGTTTTTCATGTTCCTTTTACATTCGGTATATTGATTTTACTCTCGGTGACGTCAAACGTGTTTTGTTAGACTTAGAACGTGTGAGCGTTTCAGGCGAGTGTCTTACAGCTTTTAAGGTTTATTGAAAATATTTGGAATCGCTCTTTTTGGGAATTAATTACATGTTATACTGCATTTCACTTCATTCTCCTAATACCTAACTGATAAAGATATTGAAAGAAAAGTTACTAAAGAATGTAAGCACTGGAAGTGTGCTAAGGGAGAGAAAGCTTCTGAGTTGAAAAAGAAATAGTTATTTATGCTACAAGTAGGGTAGGGTGGGCCCGGAGAATAACCACAGGTTTTTCAGAGAGTTCGAGAATGTTCTTGAAAGTTCTAGAATGTTCCAGACAGTTCAGAATTTCGAGAGAGTTCTGGAATTTTCCATAAACTTCGAGAACGTTTTAGAATTTTCTTTTCTATAAAGT
Source organism: Harpalus rubripes (assembly GCA_963082715.1). Lineage (NCBI taxonomy): Eukaryota > Metazoa > Arthropoda > Insecta > Coleoptera > Carabidae > Harpalus > Harpalus rubripes. Next base: position 60,086,722 of record OY720454.1, read on the forward strand.
TCTTGAACGTTCTAGATTGTCTCTGAAAATTCCAGAAAGTTATGTCTGATTTAAAACTAAACTAAGCTCACGGCGCATCAGCGGCTCTTTATATATTTTTTTTAATTGCCAGAAATTTTCCGGAATATTCTAGAATTTAATGGAATATTCAACATTTTTACTTCCTTGTACGAAGTAAAGGAAGTATTGTAATCGCGAGATTTCAACGGAAATATCCATTTTGACCATCCCTGAATCCATTCTGACTAATTTCGTCGTGATGTCTGTACGTACGTACGTACGTATCTCACATAACTCAAAAACGGTAAGCCGTAGAAAGTTGAAATTTTGTATTTAGGACTTCTATAACATCTAGTTGTGCACCTCCCTTTTTGGTCATTACATAATTTCCAGAAATGGTACTTTATTTGAAGCCTATAATAGATTTTAATGAAAAACTATATTAAAATATAATCCAAAATGTTTCAAATTTGGTATATAAGACTTTTATATCAATTGAAATAACATATCTGATTTTGGTTAAAACAGGCTAACCGGAAGTGATATATTACCTGCAGTTGTTAACAGTTTTTCTTGAATAAAATGGTTTCATTTTGATTTTAGAAATAAATGCTTCAAGTAAGAGTTTTAGAGAATTAAATTCTGCGTCTAGCACATCAAGTATTATTAAATTAGCCCTTTGTATAAGCGAGATATGTAAATTTAAACATATACTTTTTGGTTTTTGTAATGAAGCTTGCTATGGATTCGGACAAAAAATAACAAAAAAATAAAAAATAGGTGTTAATGTCAAATTACGTCAAATACGTCTATACTTCATATTGGTCTTGCGTACAAGGAAGTCGTGTTGTGTCCACATCAGATTTTTTTCAGTACGTAAATCAGAGTTAATATCGAAGAGATGGCACATATGCAAATTTAATAAACCAAGTGAAATGAAACAAAAATAAAACTAACAAAATAAATATTATGAATCTACGTCATATGCACATATATTGCAACACTGTATAAAAGACTTTTACTCCGTTCAAAATTTAACACATTTTTCATTTACCAAACTGAAGAGTGTTAGAGGAACACAATAAAATGGGTGAAGTTAATATTGTTACCAATGACACAATTTAACTTTACACCGCAAATTTTTTAGAGTGTACTGACAGAAACGTTATGGAGTGGTTATGGAATACCGTTGAATGTTAATAAATTGAAACAAAAGATGTTAATATCCCATGGAAAATTTAAGAAGAAAAACGCTGTCAACTGCCACATTTCACAAGTCAATGGTAACCTATAAATGGAAATATTTATGCAATGAAGAGTTTAAAGAGCATTCTACTAAATCCCAGTGAAATCCATGAATTTTCACCAAAATCTTTCTTTGAAAAATATATCCTATTAAATTTGTAGGAATTGCTTGAATAATAAATACGTTTCCTATACAATTCATTATCACCAGCTTTAACAAATTTCCCAACCACCTTCACATCCAAATTCCCCTTGTACAACTACAATATCAACCCCTACCTTGGTTTGGGATCAGCGACCGTCGTTTATCTAGAGTGTCGTGGAAAGTTCCAGAACCTCTAAACGCAAGTACTTAAGGCCACAGTCGCCTGGCGCTTGTTTAGTTCGAAGCCTACTGCGTTGATGCTGTGTTATTGTTACGGTCACGTCTTCTGATCTCGCTGATAGGTTATGAAGTGTGAACTAGGTACGTGATTGGATGGTGATAAGAGGTTGATTTGTGGATGTTTATTTGTGTTTTGTTTGTGGTTGCAATGATAAATGAATGAGATTTGTTGTTTGTTGCTATAATTGTGGTTTTTACTGTTATACGTCAGTTCTCAAAATTCTTTTTGAAATAAAATAAGCTTGTTTTATTAACAAATATTAACAGGAAAAGTCGCGTTCTTTTTATCTTTTGTATCACCTCACCTCAGCTCAAAGTGAGATGAGTAAGTAAAAAGAACGACAACAAATTCCATAGGACTGTCGTTTGAAAATCCAAAGTACTGTCTCTGAACTTGAAGAAAATAACAAATTGTCCATGTCACTCATACCGTCATTTAATAATTGCTCCTAAAAATAATTTTAAACCATTATAATAAATTTTAAATAATCATTACTCAAACTCCAGCACAATATATTTAATATTATCGGTCATTTTCTTCAAATAACCGATAAAATAATATTATTAAAGAAATAAACAAATAACCTTTCAGTTTCACATTTTTTAAAAAAAGTATTGTAAATGAAAGTTTATGCAATATTTTTTTTAGTAATATGAAAAATAATAACAATTTATTGTTATTTTTGTAAATAATTGGCGCCAGAAATACTCATGAAAAACAACCCCGTACTCCTGTGACGTCAGAGCACATACAATACGTCATTCCTAGCCAAAGAAAACAGTTTACGTTATTCTATTGACGTCACAGTCCGTTTCAAATCACGTGACTCTTTCAAAATATTACACAAATTCCAATAATTAATTGTAAAATATCTAATGTATTATTCGTGATATTATCAAATTTGAGGCTCTTTAAAGAACAATATCTTTTAAAATTTAGTACTTAGAAGTCATATAAAAATTCTTCCAACAGACCTATTGTATGTGGAAGCAAAACATTTTATCCCCACCGTTCATCTAAGATTAAAAACTTAACAAGCACAACCACTTGATGTGACTAAGAATCAGGAAGGGGGAGGAACTCTTCTCAATTCGGTCTCACTTCAGTTACGACAAAAAGAACGGTCAAAATTAGTAATGCAACTGAGGTGAGCTAAGACGAACTGAGATTATCATGTAAAAACGCGATTATACTCATATAACTGAACGGTAAAGGTGGTAGAATCAGTTCTAGAAACATTCATCGCAAACAATTCACCGCTGAAAGTTCACCACACACAATAGATATAAGAAAATATCTGAATGGTGCTTGCTAAGGACTGTTTGTATTACATTGATAGTACCTAACAAGTTAATTTAAAAAACCAGTGAAACTAAAACAGTGATATTCTTTGTAAAATTGGATGTTTCTGTGGTAAATTTGATAAAACGCCGGAAGCCAATAACTCCGCTTCCTACTATGTTGGCTCCCATTGATGCTTAATATAACATCCCTAACTTATCAGGGACGGCAAGAAATACATTAACCGAGGTTTTAACTGGGATAAAGGAGGGGTAGGAAGTTGAAATGTATTCAAAGTATGACTCTGCTCAGTTTGTTAACTACGTCAAATTTCTAACTTGTTTTAAATTTTCAAATTTTTTCATAGGTTATGCATCTACCATGTTTACCACTTGCGTTCTTAAAATATCGATTCCGCTAGTTATAACCTGATAAAAAGCTGTTTATCGGTAACAGTTCACCGGTAAAATTTTCGTAATTACCTCATATAACTGACGGAAGGTAATGTGCTGGCCACATCAGATTTTTTTCTGTTTAAACGAAAAATGTAACACCGGGATCATATAGCATAAGTTATAATATAATTTTTCGTTTTAACTGACATCTAACAGAACAGAGATGAAAATACCGGACCTTGCAATAATTTCTGAAGATAAATAAATATCATTATCTTGACATATTACCCATGACTGGTGACTGGATTTAGAAATCTGCTTTTATTACACATTTCAGTAAAGACAATGGGTCGAATTCAGTACTCTTCATTAAGTAAAGAAGCTTATCTAAAAATAATAAAATAGAGAAAGACATATGCATCATTTCATTAAGAAAAAGATGCAAGTTGTTTCCATAATTACTAGAGACGATCACTACACGAGTGAAGAGTGCCGAATTCGGCCCAGTGTTTGTATAGTCTGTCTAGAAATCTACCGTTATTACCCTCTCAGCAGGTCTATTGTTAGGGATTTAAGCTTGATTTATAGCGGGGAAAGGACAGGTACGTATTAAATGTTTTCCTGTTTTATTTTACTTTATTTTGTAATAATGAAACAAATCTTTTTATTTTTTTAAATAATAATGGAACAAACAATACATAAAAAACGAAATTAAATACATAATATAGTAAAAAAAAAACGAAAATTCTTACTTAAAATTATACACTGCGGAGCAGTTTGTCATTTAATAATGAAACAAATCTTTTTAATTTTTTTAAATAATAATGGAACAAACAATACATAAAAAACAAAATTGAATACATAATATAGTAAAAAAAAAACGAAAATTCTTACTTAAAATTATACACTGCGGAGCAGTTTGTCATTTAATAATGAAACAAATCTTTTTATTTTTTTAAAATAATAATGGAACAAACAATACATAAAAAACAAAATTAAATACATAATATAGTAAAAAAAAAACGAAAATTGTTAGTTAAAATTATACACTGCGGAGCAGTTTGTCATTTAATAAAATATTGCACGTAACAATAAATAATATACACATACATAATTAATCGATAATAATATCTTCTTCACTGTAGCTGTCTGTAATTTTAATCTATGGTCACAGCATGTTTCAACAAATCTTATTTGTTCCTAAATTGTAACAATGGTCAAATACGTAATTTGATTCTGTGAATTCATTAGCTAACAATTTTGAAATTTCGTAATGCATAACAAAGATTAGCAAATTTAAATTTTTCGGAGTCCGACCCTTACGCCAGGTAGTGCTACATCCCGCTGTGCCTGGTCTACCACAGGCTTAGTAAGTCAAAGCAATAACGGTAGAATTCTGTACAGACTATACTATTAATGACGCACATAACAGGCCCTGAAAGTTGTGACGCACTAAGCCCCACAGGGGTCATTGTTTGTGCAAGTTGAAAATATCTTAGAATATAATGACTCATTTTTGTTGCCCTTCAAAGAAGATTTACTTAGAATGACAATCAGATTTGAATCTGTTTTTTCTGTTGTCTATTTTTATCATTGATATCACACACTATAATAAATATAGTCATTTTCTTTTATTACCAATAATTGCACCATAGGGAAAAACATTATAAAAATATATTTAAATATATCCCTCCGTAATTCAAATGCAATAGTTTTATTTTATTCAATGTTAGTTTATCCAGCATTCCCTGTTTGTTACGCTCCCATCCTGATAAGCCTTATCACTGAACGCCAGTTTTGTGATACATTGTGCGGATCGCTAGTTTAGTATGACGCCTTGACCCAGAGAACGTGCTTCTAATAGTGTTAGTGTTCGCTTCTTGTTAGTAATTATCTGATTGTTGTGTTGTTCAAAATAGTTACCGCTAAAAAAGGTTAGTTCACAATACAACAGTTTAAATATGTTTTAATATACCTAAATAGTTTGTATTGGTTTTCATTAGTGTTTTTCATTTTTCAAAGCATCGAGAACAAGGGTTAAAGTTAAACTTTAATAAGAAAATTTATATGATTCTAAAAATACGAAACACAGATATTGGAAATATTGTAGAGATTATTAAACTTTAGCAAATTGTGAGAAATATCTACAAATTTCTATCGACTAGTTTAGATTTTAAACTTACAAAAACTGAATATGTTATTCAAGTAGTCCGCTATTTAAAATTGGGTATTATAAATATGTATTTCAAGATAGATTTTACGGTAGGCATTGGATTTTTACGAAATTGTTCATATTGTGCCAAAAGTAAAAGGTCTCGCTAGAGGATAATTCTGAAGTAGAATAGGACCCGTTAGTAGTAAATGCCAGTCGAACTATTATAACCCGTCATTTAATCCAGTTTTTGTAAATTTTTAAATCTATTTTTAAAGTAGTCAAAAGAATTTTGTAGAAACTTCTTACCATTAGCTTGAAGTTGAAGGAGCTGTAATTGTAAATTCTCTTCAACATCGTTTTGAAAAAGCAGAAATATTTGTAAATTATTTATAAAATCATTAAATTGATCCGCAAAATCTTCCTACAATAATATAATATGTTGAACAAAAATAATGCACTAATAAGCATCAAGATTAGTTCAAAAATTATCTTGGTCCGGACTTAAACCTTTCGCAGGCCGGAAATTGTAGACTTCTGAATGGAATAATTTTTAGTTTTTCTATGTTTACACTTGATGGCAAGTTTGGAAACAAAAGAAAATACACGATCACAATAAACATAAGTTATTGTTTTATTTTTCATGGTGCTTTGATAATTGCCTTAAATCGTGATTTTCTTTTGCTTCTAATTCGTTCATTGCACTTTTTACCTTTACTATTTTTACGATGATGTCTATATGTATGTATGTATATATGTGTGTGACGATTTGTTTGGATCGCATAACTCCAATACCACTTTTGCAAAAATTATAATTTTTTCGTATTTCTCTTCTTTACATCCAAATGAAGAGCTGATTAGATTTTGGTTATAATTGGTCGACCGTTTTGACAGTTTTTCTTGAAAAAGCGCTGTTAAATATCATTTTTTCATATTTAATGTTATTATAAATATTAAAGAATATTTTATTCTCTATACGATTTGAATGCATTTTATACTTCATATTCAATGGATAGAGTTAAAAAATTATAAAGAAATTAAATTTCATAAAACAGCCAGCTTTGCTATAAACAGGAAACATCTACTATCTACTACATTAAGAAAATTTTGATTGACAGATGTCATTGTCAAGTGCAATTGAAATAGTAAATTTGTGTTATAATGTTACTGGAAATATAGAAACTTTCTGTATGGAATTTGTACAAAATACATAGAACTGACTTAAGGTAATGTACTGGAAATATTGAATCTTTTGCAAGAAACTTTCTGTGTGGAATTTGTACAAAGTACATAGAACTGACGAAAGGTAATGTGCTTTTTAAATTAATAGGTAAAGCGATATCACACCTAATCAATATTTTCAAATTGAATTTGCTATGTTCGGAAAAAAAGTAGACAATAAACTTTAGAAAAGCTTGAAAAAATGGGTGAAACTTGAAAAAGCTCGAAAAATGTGGGGAAGTACGCAGTGAGGGGGGGGGGGCAAAGGGGGCTATTGTGCCCCAGGCGCCACTCGCAGGGGCGCTAAACTGTCCTCAGGACAAACAAGATTTTCCGGAAAATTTCAATTTTTATTTTGATTCGGAAATAATATTTGAGTTTCGGGAACGACACTGCCTTCCGTCAACTGTGGTACTGTGGTACTGGTATACTGTGCTTACGAAACGTGTGGGTTTTGGGATGTTTTTACTTTAATTTATGAGTAAGAACATTTTAAATTATATGTATAAGTATTATTTTTATTTAAGTCAACAATCCGTTAAATATATTCTCTTTTCTAAAATGTTCTGTGACCTGGCAATTTATTTTTGTACATGAAAGGGGAAAAACACGCAGCTTCACATCCCGTGAAAAAAGTAAATTTCAATTATAAGGCATTTGACCTTGAATGAAAAAAAATTTCGCCTGCGAGGCTTTTTTTATGGATAAATTGCTTCACCAAAATTTTGGTGCACGAGCAGCCACTGGTTTTACAATTCTCTGAAAAATGTCCCGATTTTGCAATTTATAAATCTAGTCACTCTATGCTAGAGTGAAATATAATAGTGTATTGTATGTAATAAAATAATTGGAGAAAGATCACAGAAAACATACAGAATATTGAAATTGTATTAATATATTACTTGCATTTGCTATAAAGTAAGTCTATAAAATATATTTGTCTTTATATAACCGTTTTTTGGTCAAATATCTGTTGTAAAATGCCCTAAAATGACATTTAAAGATTATTTTATGAAAAAATTTCTTACGGGAAAGGGGCGCCCAAAAGGTATTACACCCCAGGCGCCAATTATGCTCGCTACGCCACTGGAAGTACGAAAAGTTCAGAAAAACCAGAAAACAGATATCTGACTAAAAATTTTGAATTTTGCAATATCCGTGTAAAAATAATTATTTTTTGGTTTTCCCTGGTGTTTTTAATAAAATAACCTTTGAACGAAACCACAGAAATAATAAATATAAATAAATTCATTGCTGTAATCGAATGTTTGTAACGTAGACTTTTTTCAAAATTTATAAGATTGAAAATAATCGTAGGTTTTTTTAGACTTCATAGAACGGAGCTTATTATATATCGCCGGGAGATAATAGGCCATTGATGGAAACATTAAAGGATGCTTGCTCATCGTGAAATAATTAAGGAAAAGTTGAGATAGCAATTGATTGCTTTTAAAGCAGCCAACTAACTGAATTTGGCGCTGAAGTTTGTAGACTTAACTAAACGCTTACATCAGTAACAAACTGCTCAAAACTTCCCAACTTTATTGAAACTTGATGGCTTTCAGACCGGAAATGACGCTAATATTTCCACTAATTTGCATTCTTCACGACGTCGGCTATCTGAATCGGAAATAATGGAAGTGTTTCATTACTATTGAAAGCCACTTTTAATGATTTGATATTGCCACCAGTTCTTTACATTGCAACAAAGAAATTTGATTAGAACAGTATAATATGATTAAAAAGAAAATCATTTATAACTTTTTGATAATTTCCATTAATTCTTAATTACAACAGAGATTTCTTTATTACAACATGATTAAAACAGTATTTTTTAAATAAAAACAAAGAAGATGATTACAAGTCGAAATAGGGTCCTGCACTCTGATTTTTTTATGATTTTAAATGAAAGTTCTTTTAATTTTGAAGCAAATTCATAGTATTAAAAATTCTTAATTGTTTTTAGCGTTTAATTTTTAAAGTCAACATGACGTCACGGCGACACCTACAGCTACTAGATAATACATTGCTGACTCGTCCGCCATATTGGTGCCAAAATGAACGCAGTAAATTATGAAATAAAAGTGCATTTCTTTTAAGTTTATATAGTAACTATTTTTCATAATTAAATATAATTTCCAAATTTGCCATGTTATACTTATTTAAAATAATAAAACAAGAAAAAATGCGGTTCGTTAAGATGTTTGAGGTAGAGAAAAATATATGTATGTATTGCATAAGTACCTGTAAAAATTATAACCATTTCTCAAATGATTTGCAGAATTTGGAGCAGAACGACCCGTTATTATGGATAATTTCTATGATTAATAAAACTGTAACACTGATATTGAATGACTTAAGTGGCTCCAAAATGGTGGACGAGTCAGCTGTAATTTATCTAGTAGCTATAACGACACCTATTGCTATATCTTTCTCTCGCACAAGCTCTATGCTCTATAGTAGCCAGCGAGAGAAAGGTAGCACTAATGTGACGTCACAGTGACACTTACTGTCAACAAACAAATATCTCGCAAAGTAATTATTAAAAAAATGTTTTTTATTACTTTAATCGCTATTTATTGAGTAATACTTTACGTATAAATAAATATATCATCATGGCATATTACCCATTGCTGGGTGTGCCAATCTGCTTTGTACGCAGATTTCGGTAATGATGATGACATATTTGTACCGTGTGGGCGTTTACCAGGCGTCACCTCACGGGCACTCATTGCTGGCATGGAGAGTGCACCACAGGGGTCAATTTTGTGCCATTTTAAATTCGAAATATTTGGCGTCGGTCGGGATCGAATCCGGTTCTCCAGACATTTTATTATTTTTTATTATGGTGCAGGACCCCAAACATTTTCAACAAACAAAGTATAAAACCTACCGTAAATGATAAGAAGGGCCTTGAGCATTGGCGTAACTAACGGGCCCGCAGGGCCCGCATTGCGGGCGGGCCCCCGGCTCTAGAGAGGCCCCAATTTACATGATTTATAATTTTGTTACTACTGCGAAATTTTGAATTTAATCATTTTTTTGTAGCAATACATACAAATTTATTTAGTCCTTTATTCTTTGAAATGTCAATTTCCAAAAATAATATTGGCTAAGGGGCGCCTTATCCGCTATGTAAAATCAAGCTCTTTATTTTCCATCACATTTTGGCCGGTAGAATTTTGATTTCTTGACAAATATTTTCTTGCAGCTGATCCAGTTTTCCTTTAAAATAACCTCAAAAAAAGAAGTTTGGGGCTGTCATATCAAGACACCTGGCGGCCAAAATGTATTACCAAAACGTGGGCTTAAATAACGATAAGAGAATGATTTTCGCAAAATTGCTATTATTTGGACTGTATAATACTGATCCATCTTGCTAATACCATATTTTGTCGCATCCAAGTTCTTTTATTTGTGATACCAAAAATGTATGAGACAATTTCCTGTAACTTTCACCAGTCAAAAAAAAAATCATAGTAAATGCCACAACATAAAATGACTTTGGTGGGATGTAAAAGTGCCTAATCTTGAATTTCAGGCCTCCAATATTGGTTATTTTGCTTCTTAACATTTCAACTCAGATGAAAGAGCCTAGTTTTCCACAAGTTCTTGTGGTATGTAGTTCTTCATGATAAACACTACAATTAAAAATGGGCCCCAAAAACTATTTGCGGGCGGGCCCCCGAACTCTTATTTACGCCACTGGCCTTGAGTAATTTATGACTCGTTCACTAGATTTTTAAACGCAGTGGTAGCTTGGCAACCCCACATCTAATCATGTGACGATTAATAATAGGTATCCTCAGCAGTTATATGTCGTTAAAAGTGAAAGATTGTTCAGGCATCGCGAGGAGAACAGCCAATAGCTTAGTTGGTTGGAGCACTGTCCCGGCAAGATAGGTGTCTCGGGTTCGAATCCCGATGGCTGACAATTTTTCACAATTTATTTCATTGTATCCCTAACCCTAAGCTCCTGAACATTTTTCTGTTAGTATTATCCTATATGTCTTGCAAGGTAGGCTTTGCTGTACGCACTGGATTTTTACAAAGTTGTTTTTCATTTTGCCAAAAGTAAGGGGTCTCGGTAGAAGCTAAATCTGGACTAGAAGATGGCCCTTAAAATGCCGGTCGAACTATTATCACCAGTCATTTGGCCCACAGTTTTTTAAAGTTTTAGTCTATATTTAAAGTAGTCGAAAGAATTTGTTGAAAATGTAAGTTGCCCGAATTATTATGAGTTTGGGCCAGCCCTATCAAAATCGCTTATACCATAATTTCACCCTGCCCTCTAACTGATTTTGATTTAGTTTGTGTTTTGTGTTAATAAAGGAAATGTTGAACTAAATATAATAACGTTTAATATGTTTTATAGTATTGACCACCTGTTGCATTATTCATATATGTAGGAGTAATAAATTTCATTCACTCCCAGTGTGCTACAATTTGTTATCCTGTATGCATCATTAAATCTGTGAAATTGTTTCACAAACACAACGCATTCATAAATCTGCATCTCTATATTTTTCATTTGTTGTTCATTATAAATGCGCGCAGTAATTACAAAAAATATAATGTGCATTATGAAGTGCGGCTGAATTTGTAATATTTTAAACAAAATGTTTAATGTAAATATGAGTATTTAATTATTGCACAATGACAGGAAAATATATAATAGACTACAGGAAGGTTTTACTGTAAATTTATAAAACACAATTAATGTGTATTGTATTTTGATGAAACAATAAATAATGCGGAAAATACTGTTTTAATATTGTTTGTGAATATTTAAATATTATGCAAATAAAGTGGTTAATGTGTTCTTTATTTCTTTAAACTTACGTAATCGTGCCTTGACTATGAAACTAGAAATCTCTTCTCGTAGTATCCTTACCTCAAATTGTTTTAAGCCTGTAATATTTATACAAAGATCCAGGGTTGGATTCTATGAAAATTGTTTTTGACATTATTCAGTTTTAAGTATACAGGATGTTCATTTTGAATGGGCCACCATTACTATCTCGAGAACTATGAGAGCTACAAAGATGGTTAAATGGACAAATAATTATTTTTTCGACTAGTGGTTCTCAAAATACGGGACCTAACTTTTTTATTTTAAATGAGTACATATATTTTTATTAGCTCATTCGTTAGAGAATTTAATTCTGAATTCAGTTATATAATATTTTTATACTCTTATATAACTATTTTTTTGAGAAGAATGCATACAAAGTTTTATATTAATTTGATTAAAATATGGCTATAATAAGAGTGCCACGAATGGAAAAAATGAATACATGTTATTTTTATTACATAGAATTAGAGTTCCCTGATCAAAGAAGTGAATGTTTTGTTCTTGTAATTGATCATTAATGTCAACACAAACAAAATATTTACGTATTTCTTTCTATGTAAAAAAAATAACACGTATTCGTTTTTTCCATTCATGACCCTATTATAGCCATATTTTAATCAAATTAATATAAAACTTTGCATGCATTTTTCTTTAAAAAATCGTTATGTAAGGGAATAAAAATATTATATGACTTAATTCAGAATTAAATTCTCTAACGAATCAGCAAATAAAAAATATATCTTCTCATTTAAAATAAAAAGTTAGATCCCGTATTTTGAGAACCACTGGTCCAAAAAAATAATTTGTCTTTTCTTTTAATTTATCTTCTGAAATAGAAATTGTTTGCCCATTTAACCGTCTTTGTAGCTCTTATAGTTTTCGAGATAGCAATGGTGGCCTATTTAAAATGAACACACTGTATTTTTTATTTATAAAAAAAAAATGGGTACATTATGTCGGGAAACATACCCTATGAATCCTTTTTATATAGTGAATAGTAATTAAATAATTCGCCATTTATATATTGATACCGGCAGAAAACATTTTAGAGCTTACCAAAATCTCAATATTATGCTCACTTTTTGATGTACAGAGTAACGAATCGGAAAACGCACCATAGAAATTTTATTAAGATATAATTAGACGCTTACTAAGTGTATTCAAAAATATACGTAGTTATAGTCGGTTTCTATGCAAAATAATACATTTTCATTGGCTTAAAAATTGATAAAGGAAATTGTAATTTGTATTTTTGCTACGAATAAAATCAAATGCATTGCTTAACGGCGACGGCGAATGGGAACGTATACAGTACTGTGGAAACCTTGGTAAACGTAATAGACCATTTCAGAAATTTGAGCGGCCACATTTACTTTATTTTAAAAACGAAACCAACAAAACAAAAAGAACAGTGAAACAAACAGAACTGTCATATAAACAAGGATGGATATACTTGCCGTTTGCCACGCACTAACTTTTTGCCTATTAATAATGTTTAATAATAGTAGAATAGTTTACACTCATCATTCAAATTATTAATGATGAATTATTTCTTTTTGTTTAGGGTACTACCAGCCAGCAGGGCCGCTGATAACCGCGCACCACGGGCATTCGCACGGTCCTCCGGCGCCGCCCGCCGCGGGGAAAAGCGCCCCGCTGCCCACCCTCGAGGCATCGCCCTCTCCAACGCCGCCTCCAACCACCCACCAACCGCCGCCCTCTTCCACCGGCACGGCGGAGTCTTCCGACAATGAGGTAGGAAACAAAGAAACAAATCATTTCTATTACTTTTTAAATCACTTGGTGGGATAGTCTAGCATCTAGCTAATTAAATAAAAACTATGAAATATGGCAAAAAATAGTTTCTTTTAATATGTACCTGTAAAAATATTACCTACTCTTTCTTAACCCTCCAAAACACGCACTAAATTTTGAGACACAAGGGCAAGCACCGGTCTGAAAGCATTCGGTTAAAAAAAATCTGGTGTGGCCAACACAATACCTCCCGCTATTTACAGCCCGAGTCACAAAAAAGATTAAGCTAATCCTTACTTTTGGATTAGCGAAATTTACTCTAATTTCGGCAGTTTATTTCTTAAAATATACTCTAATATAATCTAAGTAACTACCTTTTTTAATAATAAAATGAAGATTAAATTTTAAACACCGGGATAGAATAGAATTCACTAATCCAAAAATGTGGGATTAGCTTAAACTTTTTTGCGAATCGTTAATTTTTATTAACCTAAATACTTACCTAGACATATTTACTTGCTGGAAACTGTACTTATTTCCTTTCGTATTGTTCTATTTACTTTTTACCTTCCGGCACCTTTAGGTAAGGAAGGTATTGTCTTTGGTCAAAAAATTCGATGATGAGTTTTTAATGAATAAACACGTTTTAGAGTCCTTAGAATATGATTTTACTATTTTTACGATGATGTATGTATGTGTGTATGTAAGTATGGATGGATGGATGGATGGATGGATGGATGGATGTATGTATGCATGTATGTGCGTGACAATTCTTTCGGATCGCATAGCTCCAATACCACTTTTCCAAAAATTATAATTTTTTCATATTTCTCTTCTTTACATCCAAATGAAGAGCTGATTAGATTTTGGTTATAATTGGTCGACCGGAAGTACCCTAATTTGAAGATTTTCACAGTTTTTCTTAAAAAATCGCACTTTTAATATGAATCGGGAAAAAGTGTAATTTATTCACACCCATACAGGCCCAGTGACAGACACTGTGAACTGGGAATTTCACTTTTATACCAAACTATCATTATATGATGAGCCTTTTTACCTTCCGTCACCTTTAGGTGGTATTGTCTTTGGTCAAAAAATTCGATGATGAGTTTTTAATGAATAAACACGTTTTAGGGTCCCTAGAATACGATTTTACTATTTTTACGATGATGTCTGTATATATGTATTTATGGATGGATGGATGGATGTATGTATGTATGCATGCATGTATGTGCGTGACGATTCTTTCGGATCGCATAACTCCAATACCACCTTTCCAAAAATTATAATTTTTTCGTATTTCTCTACTTTACATCCAAATGAGAGAGCTGATTAGATTTTGTTTATAATTGGTCGATCGGAAGTACCCTAATTTGAAGATATTGACAGTTTTTCTTGAAGAAACGCTGTTAAATATCATTTTTTCATATTTAATGTTATTATAAATATTAAAGAATATTTTATTCTCTACGATTTGATTACATTTTATACTTTATGTTCAACAAATATAGAGTTAAAAAATTATAAAGAAATTAAATTTCATAAAACAGCCACTTTATATTAGTGGTCACTTTAATATGTTAAGAGTGAGGAATATATGTTGTGCCATGATGTCAGGTTAGTACGAATGTTGTTGAAAGAGAGACTGATTTTTTTTTTTGGATGATGTTATTGTTATTCTTTCGGGTTTGTGCTAACCCACTAAGTGGGAAATGCGTGATTTTATGTATGTATGTATGTATGTATAAAACAGCCAGCTTTGCTATAAACATGGAAACATCTACTATATTAAGGAAATTCTGATTGACAGTTGTCAGTGTCAAGTGCAGTTGCTATAGTAATAATAATAATAATAATAATAATAATAATAATAATAATAATGATAATAATAATAATAATAATAATAATAATAATAATTTATTAACCACAAAAGCAAATACAATAGTATGTTTGTGTTATAACTTTACTGGAAATATAGAAATTTTATGTATGGCATTTGTTCAAAATACGTAGAACTGACTTAAGGTAATGTACTGGAAATATTGAACTTTTGCAAGAAACTTTCTGTGTGGAATTTGTATAAAGTACATAGAACTGATGGAAGGTAATGTGTTGGCCGTATCAGATTTTTTCATTAGTGCGTTTGTCTGTCAATGTTTCAAACTATTGCGAAAAAGTAACCAAATCAGCGAATCAGTGATAGTATGTCCCTTTTTCGCATTAATGCAAAAAACGACACAGTTCTAATTTATACTAATTCTTAATTTGCTTCTTGTTAAATTTAAACGGAATTAGAAAATAGTTATTTATGTAACAAGTGTGTAAAGTAGTACTTTTTTGGTCGAGTGCGATGTTTTACGCATGAGGCGCGGCCGAATGCGGAAATTGTAGCACGAGACAAAAAATACTATTTTACACACTTGTTACATAAATAACTATTTTCTAATTCCGTTTAAATTTAACAAGAAGCAAATTAAGAATTAGTATAAATTCGAACTGTGTCGTTTTTTGCATTAATGCGAAAAAGGGACATACTATCACTGATTCATTTTTCCTACAATCGAAATGGTATTGATGTTTCTCATAATACTGAGTGTACAGGCATTCAGCAGCTTCAAATACTGTTAGTGCTCTTTGTCGATAACACTGTACAAAATGTAACTTAAACACTTGGAAGAATCTCAGACAGACGATGATTAGTCTTTTATAAAGTACAAATTGTACGTTTAATATTAAATATTAGGTTAGGTTAGAATACATGTCAAAAAAATGTTAATGTTCTTAAAAATTAGATTACGAGTAGTACTCAATCTGTTAAAAAATATTAGATTTGTTTCATTTATATGTATATTCATATTTCTCAATAAATTTTATTACTTTCATTATTATTTACTACCTCATTATATACTTGACAGGTAAATTAACCGAATTTTAATGTTGCCTAGCAACGCCTATTTACTTTTCAAGTGCGTGAAAAGTACTTTTCACGCACTAGTGCTTGAAAAGTGACACTTTACACACTGTAATGAGTGCGTAAAAAGTACCTTTTACGCACGGTTGTAGGAAAAACATATTATGTGATGCAACAACTGACTGAATCGTTTTGTTAGGTACATATTTTTCGCATTGGAATAGAGTATAAATAAAATCCGAAAAAAAGAAAAAGTTAAATTTTTTTTATTTATTTATATTGAAAAGTCTTACATTTTCTACAAAAAATTTAACTTATCCTCCATTTCCGCATTGGCAAATATATAAAGATTTCTCTCTTGTCTTCCTATACGTCGTGAATTAGGGCTGTATTCTGGAGGGGTAGATTCCCTCAGGTAACCGTTGCGAATCATCACGAGGTGATCCAGTTCACAATCCAGGTAGTTAGTTGTCAGTTGATGTCGGAAATAATCACAGTCTATCTTAACGGTCATCCAGCTCTAAAATCTAACTGTTCAAAGAAAATTATTAAATCTAAAGTGTTGTTGATGACGTGAAACAAATACGATTAAACCACGTATGTAGTTAGAGAATATTTTACGTAAATCAGTATCAAGAAACAATTTGAGATAATACGTGTAGTAAGTTAGTCATAAATTAATATAAAATGTGTAGTCGTTTATATTTAGTTAGTGACTTATTTTAGATTGTACAGAAAGCTGTATTTATCGTGTCAACAAAAATACAATAACACAGTGTTTTCTACAATTCAGGTAATTTCAAAACTATAAATAAACAATATAATTTAAATATTATTTATGGTACAAAATACTTCTGATATATTGTCATGTTTACATATGTAGTTGTCAGTACTTGAAATATGTCTACCATTCATGAAGGATAATAAGTACGAGCCCAACGCATTAATTCGGTTGGTTTACATATTCAACAAATTATAAAATCTACGCAAATGGTTAGAAATGTATACAAAATTCTTTCGGCTACGTTAAATATAGACTTAAAACTTTTTAAAAAATTACTGGTGATAATAGTTCGACCGGTGTTTTAAGGGTTATCTTCTAGTCCAGATTTAGCTTCTACCGAAACTCTTTACTTTTAGCACAATGAAAAACAATTTCGTAAAAATCTAGTGCGTACAGTAAAACCTACCTTACAAGACATTTGGGACAATGCTCACAGCAAAAATGTGCAGGGCTTAGGGATCCAATGCCTAATAGAATTAAAGCTGATATTATTATTAAAGGCGATATAACCCAATATTAACGGTAGATAATATGAATGTCATGCACGACTTTTCATTTTTAACTTTAATCGATAAAGTAATGAAAAATAATACACCCATATTTTTTATTTTTTCTCAAATCGATCTTTAATACTGACTATTTCACTCATAAATATATAAACCAATCCAAATTCAAGATTCTACAAAGTTACCAAGTTTCAATTCCACTCAATAAATTGCTAGGCAACCGGCTCTCGTAACAATCTGAAAAATTTTCCGGCAAAAATTTACCACTTATGATATTATATATGAAAAAATTGCAATAAAAAATGACATTGTTCAAAACGCGGCTGATTTTCTCCGCCTCGTCCCTTGCCCAGTGACGTCAGCGTTTCATCAGCGTGGCCATTTTGATTGTCACGTTAGGTTAAACGTCAAAGTGACATTTAAAGATAACCTGAAATTTACGAAAGTAAACATGTCGGTGAAATGCTGTTTTCGCACTCCCGAGACTAAAGAGCGATTCTAATCACTCATTTCAGGGACTAAAGTTCAAATTCAGTCCCAGAGGGATTAAATATGAAAAAAATCCCTGGGGGACTAAAGTAAAAATAAACAAGATGTTTCCATAACATCATATAGTACCTGCACTACATTTTGAGCAGGCGTTGAGTTTAAATTTGAAGAAAATTTTTGATATTTGTATTGTCAAATTGTAAGATTAATTTCTTTTACACTAATATAGTTCCATTTGATACGGGAGTGCGAAAAATAGCGTATATACCACAGGACTAAAGTGCATTCAATCCCTCAGGTGATTATTTCCCGAGCCGAAGGTGAGAGAAATAAACTTCACCCACGGGATTGAATATGCAGTTTAGTCCCTGAGTATATAATATACTATTTGTGCCATCGTGCCAAAATACTAGCGAAAATAGTAAGAAAATATTTTTAATATTACCGCATGATACAAAAGACACAACCCAAAACACAGTTACTATTTGTATTGAAAAATGCAGATTTGATACGCAACAAAGCAACAGTAATGAAATTCTAAGAATAGACATATGTTAATCAGCCGAAAAAGTAAAAACGAATGACGAATGACTAATGACCAGCAGCTGAGTGATACGTGGATAACTTCAGGTCAAATGAAAATTATATATATAAAAATGAATAGAATGATGTTATATTAATATATTATAGCATTTCTATCAAATATTTAGATATGTAATTCTCAATTTAGTCTAGGTATGTAATTTTTTCTTTTAGAAATTATGTGTCGATAAATAAGGCTGTATGAAATAAGTCTATGAACTTGCAGTGTGAAACGCTGAGGTCACAACATGGCTGGTTATATAAATTGTACAGAAGCTTTGTTTATATGTAAATACCCATCCCATCACTGATACGCATTTATCTCTCAAAGCGGGGAGCAGCTATTTTCCAACCTCTTGAAAAATGAGGTTAACAATAACTAACTTCCCAACTTTTTAAAAGTCAGAAATCGTCATATTACTAACCGATTGTGAATAAAATAATTTATTTCTCATTCTTCTTGTAACTTTACTCGGAGTTAACTACGTATTTACTATTCCAACCTACTTCGAGCGAGGGGGGTACGTTTTACTCGACATGCGCAGAGGCTATCAAGTAGATATACTATCATTCTTTAGGGGGTTATGGTCACTGAAATCAATTCGCAATCTTAGATAAAAAAATTCCCTCTGCTGAGTTTGTAGTGTAGTAATTAATAATTAAGTATTTTAACTTATCACCTTCATATAAATAAGTTTTTAAACTCAGTTTCTATACGCAAAGTCAACGAAACAGTGAACAATGTGAACTGTCATATGTCAAACCCATCGTATGGCGGCCATATTGTTCCGAAAATCAGCGCCTCTATCGTTAATTTCGATTGCGAATAGTGTTTTCAATATTTTACTAAGAACACAAAACTCTAAATCGTTCGAAAAATGAGATTACTCGAATTTTAACTCCAATGGTCTCGCCCCTTACCTAATTCTTAATTTCAAAGTAAATTTGCAAACGTATTCCTGCTCTTGCTGAAAAGTCATTTTACTATATCTTGAAACATATTATCATTTTCTTCAATTTTGACTAATTCTTTCTTTTCAGGTGATAATAACTTCTGCTACCAACACCAGCGAACCCGTGCTACCACCTCCGGCGCAAACGTTCCGCTACACAACATCGCAGCAGTACCCACCCGCTGGCACCGCCTCCCACGCACCTCCAGGTTACTCCTACTACCCTCAACAGCACTATTATAGTGCGCCTGGGACCTATAGTCAACAACAGCACTTCCACCACGATCTCTGCTACCCTGGGACAGGCTACTCAGCGGGGTATCTGCATCCGAAGGCCTACACTACCACCTTCAGAAGGTAAGAATATTTACACGAATATTTTTAAAATAATGTATGTTGCATATCAGTTTTAGTTTCAAAAATGTAATTAAACTTAATAGACGTCACGACACCAATTGGGGATTACAGCTCAATCGAATTAAGAGAAATTAGTAAAAAATAGTCAAAGTATATGCTTAATAATGAATATTAATATAGAAATAAAATGATATAATTGAAATACTTCTGAAATAAGGGAGTTTTTGTTTTAGCAGCTCGTCACTCATATGAAATCCATATATATATTATTTTGATTGACGACTCAAAGACCACCTATAAATATATAACGAATACCGAGTTAGAGGCGGAGCCTACTACCAATGGAAATAGAGAAATTTAAATAGCGGAGGCGTGGTTATCCAGTAGTGCAATTCTCAACAGTTTTTATTTGAATATAAATATTTTGCATTAAACTTAATAATTTAAATACATTTCCAATTATAAATCATGTCGACTTGTACATTATAATAATATTCATTTATTTTTTATAAATATAATTTAGAAATAATAGCATATACTTCAAAAACATTAAGAAAATAGTTTGGTATAAACTTATATTCGTGACATCACATCTATATTTTCAAATTTCGGAGGACTATAACTCGCTTATTAATAGGAATTTTTTCTCCGGATTTTCACCGATAGTCTTAGTTTTACTTATACGTTCAGATGAAACTATAAAAAAATGGTGGAATCCTCTATTCTGCTAACTTCATATTCATGGAACCTCTGCGGATGCTCTATTGTTGTGTTTGTTTGTTCGACTCTACGCGCAGTAATATTCAATAAAATAGATAACATATTTTTTAAAAATGTGATTGTGACACCACACGACTTCCTTGTACGCAAGACCAACATGAAATATAGACCCAATTATGAAATTGCACTTATTTGAGGTAATTTGACATTAACATTAATTTTTTTGTACTATTTTGTCCTAATCCATAGCAAGCTTTATTACAAAAACCAAAAAGTATATAATTTTTAAACTTACATATTTCGCTTATACAAAGGGCTAATTTAATAATATTGGTTGTGCTAGACGCAGAATTTAATTCTCTAAAACTATTATTTGAAGCATTTATTTCTAAAATCAAAATAAAACCATTTTATTCAAGAAAATCTGTTAATAACTTCAGGTAATATGTCATTTCCGGTTAGCCTATTTTAACCAAAATCTACTATGTTATTCCCATTGACATAAGAGTCTTATATACCAAATTTGAAATGTTTTGGATTATATTTTATAGTATAGGATTAAAAACGGTAAGGACTGTTTACCGATCGAAAACAATGTTTGGGGACTGAGCGAAGCGAAGGTCCCAATTCTGTCTGAGATCGGTAATTCCTTAACGTTCGTGATGCTTATACTATTTTTGCACGATCGACGCACAATATTAAAGGAAAAATAAGATTTGAAAATTATTTTGACATATTAAAAAAAATTTATTTGTCATTTTTGAAGTAAGCTTTGATTTTTGTTTTTATTTATTTACCGTCTCGCCTCCTGAACGGTAAGTGAAGCACAACACTTACCGACGTGAGTCACATCACTTACCGTTTAATAATTTCTAAATAAGACCTACTGTCTTGGAAACACTATCGGTAAATATAAAAAATAACCTGATCGTGCAAAAAAAAATAGTTTTTCTATAAAATCTATGATAGGCTTCAAGTAAAGTACCATTTCTGGAAATTGCGTAATGACCGAAAAGGGACGTGCACAACTAGATTTCATAATAGTACTAAATACAAAATTTTAACTTTCTACGGCTTAGCGTTTTCGAGTTATGCGAGATACGTACGTACCGACGTCACGAACAAATTAGTCAAAATGGATTCAGGGATGGTCAAAATGGATATTTCCGTTGAAATGAAAACAGAAATTTTTCGCGATTACATTACCTACTTCCTTTAATATGTACAAGAAAGTAAAAAAATCAAAAGTCGTGGTTACATCCGTTCGTGGGGGTTTATAGTAGTTTAACAATGACATAAGTAGGTACATTAAATTTACCAGTAATATAACTCGTCGAGAGAAACAATATTTCTTAATATTTTTTTTTCTAAATCTTCTAGTTTTTGAGTTAAAATTCTTTAAAGATTTGTCACAAATTTAGTTACCCGCCTGTAGAAAAATGGCTGCAGTCTTTTGCTGCCTTTTTTACAAGTTAGATACACACAGCACAAAAATGATCGGTTAGCTACTGCATTAAATTATTGGAAAAATACGTGGAACTATATTAACTGTAAAGAATAAAATAGAAATTCCAAAAATAAACTAAACGAATTATTATTCCTCGTAGTTATTTGAAACATATTAAACATGATGTATGAACGCATTGTACACGAATTTATAAATAACTTTACATGATCTAGAAACATCGTGTTACATAACAGAACATAAATTTTGAAAGAACAATAAAACGGCAACAAAATTGTTGAACATGACAGGTCAGACAAATAACTTTTAAACACATGCAAATATTTTAATCACTTAATGAAGACGCATTAAGTGCTGTCAAAGGTTTTCAAAAGAGAAACGAGAAGCGAGTTGTAATATACAAAGTGATAATAAATAAAAGTCCCTTATTTTGGGGATCGATCTTTCTCCTACACATCAGAAGAATAAAAAATCAGATGTGGTCAGCACATGACCTCCCTCCAATTCCATGGTTAAAATAGCAATGGGCTTAAAGTACAGTATCACTTCCGGTTGATCGTTTTTAAATAAAATTTAATTTGTTGTTCCAATAAATAAAAAATCTGGTGTGACCAACACAATACCTCCCGCCATTTACCGCCCGACTCACAAAAAAGATTAAGCTAATCCTTATTTTTGGATTAGCGAAATTTACCTAGTTTTGACAGTTTATTTCTTAAAATATAGTCTAATCTAATCCAAGTAACTCCCCTTTTTTAAACCCCTCAACAGGATTAAATCCCAATTACTGAGTGGGTTCACATTCACACACATCCATGCCTTAGTGGGATTCGAACCCAGAGCCCCAAGAGCACTCACGACATGAGGCGTTGCTCTAACCATTGAGCCACCGGAGCTATAATAAAATGAAGATTAAATTTTAAATACCGGGATTGAATAGAATTCACTAATCCAAAACTGAGGATTTTTGTGAATCGTTTATTTTTATTAATCTACATATTTACTTACGCTGGAAACTGTATTGAATTCCTTTTCTATTGTCCTATTTACTCTATCTTTTTAAAACGTTCCAAATATTATTTTGAAATGATTAGTTCTTTGATAGTGGCATTTATCTGTCAGTTACATACATTTGAATAACTGCGTTTTGTTTGTTTAAAGTGTAGACTCTGGGATTTCAGTTATAGATAATTTTATAAATTTATCCATAAAATATTATAGAAAAAGTATTAATGCAAATCTATAGAAAATTTAATAATCTTTAATTTTTATAATAACATTAATCTCGAAAAAATAATATTTAAAGGTATTTTTCAGGGGAGTTGTAGAAACTAAATCTAATGGCTTCTTTCCATATTAGAATAAGGTAGAAGTGCAAGCTTTAAAAATTTGCTGAATGATAGTATTTGAGTTAGAGTGGAGGATCCATACACACATACATACACAGACATCATCGTAAAATGTTAAAATTGGATTCTAGAGACCTTGAAACGTGCTCATTTACCAAAATCTCGATGTGTTTTTAACACGATCCCTATTGGCCTAAATTCTCCATAAAATAGGATATGTTTCATTCATTTAATATTTTTTATAAGTTCAAAATTAATGAAAATATTTTATACATATATTTCATGTTCTTGTCATATGCTGAACTAATGTATTTCGTATGAAGTAAAAATATGATATTATGTAACATTTATTTCTGAGTAACTTTCTTCAAATTAACTTTTTTCAAAAATGAGAAATAAAGGCGTTATTCAATAATTTATGAATTAATAACTCCAATACAATATCGGTATAGCCACCTGTTGACAATAATTATAAACAAACGGTGACATTTGTTGAATATTATTATTGATTTTCAGAAATAGTTATCTGAAAACTGGGGCGTTAAATGGAAAAATGTTTCAAATATAATTTGCTCAAAATATTGTATTTTAATTATTTATGTATTAATCTTAATTATATAGTTACTATATTTGGAGATATAAATGCTTAGATATATTAATCATATTCTCAAAAACTATAAATAAATAAAATAAATTATTTATTAAAACATATTTAAAATTAAATAATAAATAGAGTTTGTTACAAAATTTATACTGTAAAAAAATTAATTTGCGAAAAATATATATATTTTAAGTTCTTTTCATTATCTCCGTAATTAAAGCAAAAATAAAAAAAAGTTTCAACAAAACTATCCTTTATTTTTAATTACAAATCTTTTTTATTATGACAAACATAGTCGAAATATTTTTAGTTTGGTCAGAAAATGGATTTTTTCAATGTTGTTAATATGAAAACAATACTGCTGCTGTAATCTATGATGAAAATTATGAACTACATTTTACTTTTGTGGTGTGTATAAGTACGTTGATATATCGTGTAAATGGGACAAAATCAATACTATCGACATTTCGATTGACCAATCAGATTTCAAGAAATATATATTGAAAGGTGGCAAGAAAATCGATTTAAACAATTGTTAATTGAATTTCCATAATTTGATATATAAAAAATTGTTAAATATTTGTTTTAAACATATTAATCGATAAGCTATTGATTGATACACGATTTACAGTTTATTATATTGTAAAATAAACAATTGTTGCTTATTTTATTATTGTTACTATATTGAGGCACATGATGTCGCCACCTGTTTAACAGATATATTTGACCTGACGACAACCAGGACAGTAATTAAAAATTTTTGCTTTTAAAAAACTTTTAACAGCTTTTTGGGCTAAGATTTATATTTATTTTAAGAAATATAAGACAATAGTTTATAAAAAATACAAAATAAAGGATCAAACTTGTTTTATTCAGAAGATAAACTGAAATATTGGCCAGCATAAAATTTCCTGAATACGTTTTGTGTGTTAGTAACAAATATTTGTGGTATGCGAAATATAGCAGGCGCTGGCGCCTAAATACCAACAAATAAATATTGGAATTTATTAAGTATTTGACAATGTACTATAATTTTTCAATTAAATATTGTTATTATTTGTATTATAAAGGTTTAATAAATATAATATTGAATATATTATCCTTTTTTTATTAAATAAATACCATATTTTGTTACTACATTATACAAGTATATATTAAAGAAACTATTTAATTGTTTATGAATATTATAAACAATAATTAATAACTATAACGTATTAAAAATATTGTTCTAATAATATAGTTTATAGAAATAAACATTTATTACAAAATAAATAAAAAATATTATTAATAACATTGACATAACACATAAAATAGTTTATCTTGACTTTTCTTAGCTAAATTTTCATAAAAGCTTAATTTGTTATATACGAAAAGAATCAGCATAAAATTCTGAGTATAAAAATATAAAATTAATAAACTATAACAATAATATATCGCCAATATGTTATACATTTCATTTGACATACTTGGATTTTTTTCATTTACAATTTTCAGTACAAAATTTTCATTAAATAATAATAAATTATACATCAACAAATTCAGCTTGCATCACTGAATAAAATAATACTAAATACTTGTACTAAAATACTAAATTAATACAATAATTATTTGTCTAGTTTATGGTCAAGGCTTTTCATCATATTTTCTTGTCTATTGTTATCTGTTTATGTTTTGTCTTCTTTGTTTCGTCTCACAGTTTTTGTCCACATAAAAATCAACCCCTGTAGTTTAATCCTGTGATATTTCATCCCTTAAACAACTGTATTCTTCGCTGGACAGCTCCAAACATTTATAATGTTTACATTTATAGTTGTATAGTGTAATCAGCTGATTTGCAGTTCTGTGAATAATATTTATACAATTATAATGATTATTATATAAAAATATACGTACCTTATTGTTATAATGCATAAAATATTGTTATACCAATTTGGTTTCAGGGATATTGTATGCTGCAGGACCCTTGCAAAAATATATATGATGAATCAGAATTGTTTATTACTAAATATGAAATAATTCTAGCCATACAAGACTTAATAAATTTGTTGTATATAAAAACCGGTTCCGACAACCGGTTTTTGTAACGAGTTCATTTCAAAAACTGGTTTAATGACCGGTTTTTATGATTGGACCTCTTCCCAAACCGGTTTTTCTAGTTTGTATTCTTTCGAAACAAATTTATTTACCTACAACTTTTGAAACTGGTTCCAATATCTGAATTTAAATATATTTCCATATTTATTGTTTAAACAAAAGTTTACTTACTAAATATCAGCTTGTATTAAATTAAAAGCTGTCCAAATTAGTTTTGATATTTTGTTCCAATCATGTGTATTTTTTTATTCATCAGCTGTCATTTCTTTTTATAGGTTATAATTATTGTTAATAACAATTAAAAAAATATGACTTGTTATTAATTTTTAATACATAAAACTAAAGTATATATTCAAAAATATTAATAAAATTATTTAAAACACATTTGTTTATATAGTTTATAAAAATATTAGTTCATAATTTTCCTAAAAGATGCCAGAACTAATATCACAATTTGTTGATTCAGCATAAAATAAATCGTTTTATCGATTTTTTCGACACTACAAGCATTTTCAACAAACATTTATTTGAAAATATATGCTTTAATTTAAATTAACAAATTAAAAAAATTATTAAAGTTTTGAATGATACAATAATAATAATGAAATTTATTTTATTTATTTTGTATTAAATGTTTATTTCTATAAACTATATTATTAAAACAATATGTTAAATAAGTTATAGTTAATAATTATTGTTTATAATATTCATAAACAATTAAATAGTTTCTTTCCTATATGCTCATATAATGTAATAACAAATATGGTATTTATTTAATAAAAAATGGGTAATATATTCAATATTATATTTATTAAACCTTTATAATACAAATAATAACAATATTTAATTGAAAAATTATAGTACATTGTCACATTCAATAAATTCCAATACCTATTTATTTGTTGGTACTTAGTTCATAATTTTCACCATAGATTACAGCAGCAGTATTGTTTTCATATTAACAATATTGAAAAAATCCATTTTAAGACTAAACTAGAAATATTTCGACTATGTTTGTCATAATAAAAAAAATTTATAATTAAAAATAAAGGATAGTTTTGTTGAAACTTTTTTTTATTTTTGCTTTAATTTCGGAGATAATGAAGAAAACTTAAAATATATTTATTTTTCGCAAATTAATTTTTTACAGTATAAATTTTGTAATAAACTCTATTTATTCTTTAATTTTAAATATGTTTTAATAATTAATTTATTTTATTTATTTATAGTTCTTGAGAAAATGATTAATTTATCTAAGCATTTATATCTTCAAATATAGTAACTATGTAATTAAGATTAATACATAAATAATTAAAAAAGAATATTTTGAACAAATTATATTTGAAACATTTTTCTATTTAACGCCTCAGTTTTCAGATAACAATTTCTGAAAATCAATAATATTATTCAACAAATGTCACCGTTTGTTTATAATTATTGTCAACAGGTGGCTATACCGATATTGTATTGGATTATTGATTCATAAGTTATTGAATAACGCCTTTATTTCTCATTTCTGAAAAAAAATTGATTTGAAGAAAGTTACTCAGAAATAAATGTTACATAATATCATATTTTTGTTCACACGAAATACATTAGATCAGCATATGGCAAAAATATGGCATATGTGTATAAATATTTTAATTAATAAAAAATATTAAATTAATTAAATATATCCTATCTTAAAGAGAATTTTACAAGGAATCCAATGCCGCAAAGTACAACTCGTTATCTGATTTTGTTTCCAAGATATTGAATTTAAAAAAATAATTTGGTCATAAAGTCGTTCAAATGCCCAAACTTTGATTTTAAAAATCAAATACAGTTAAACTAAAAACAATTAAGACTTTTTAATACTACTATGTGCGTCAAAATTAAAAGAACTTTCATGTAAAATAATTAAATCTGGTGTGGCCAACACAATACCTCCCGCCATTTGCAGCCCGAGTCACAAAAGAAGATCAAGTTAATCCTTATTTTTGGATTAGCGAATTATACTCTAATTTTAACAGTTTATTTCTTAAAATATAGTCTAATCTAATAATAGTTTTTAATTGATTGATCTTTTTGAAAAAAATCGATTTGTCAATTGATCAACCTATTTGAAAAAAAAACGAGTTTTCAATTGATCGATTTTTTCAAAATTAAACATCAATCTGATTTTTTTTTAAATCGATGAATCGATCTTTTTAACAACCCTAGTGGAGACCCTAACTTGTGCTTATTCACTGAAAACTACTGTCAAATTTTTGGAGCGAAAACATTACCTCCCTTATAAAAAGTTCATATAAAAATACATTTTCTGAAATTTAAAAATCTTTCACAAAAGAATATTATGCAGGTTGACATTGTCTTAATGGTCACCTTTCCCATAGATACCTGCCTCCACCACCTCCAGCGGGCCAATACTACCCTCCAAACCCGGAGATCTACCCGTCACCAACCGCGAGTGGACAGAGCTCCCAGGTGGTGAGCGCGTCGAGTGGTGCAAGTGGTTCTAGCTACCAACCACCTCCGACGGGGCCTCCGCCTCCGACGTTAGTGGAGAGCTACGCCCCGCCACCTCCAGTGCCCCCTACCATCGTGGAGCCCTACCCGCCACCCCATTACTATGGATACGGGAGTGGACCCGCACCTCCTGCGTGCTACTCGCATTCTCCACCCACGAGAAATCTCGCATTTATAGGTAAGGTTATTTTTCTTGGCGATTTTTTTTTACTATGGTGAAGAGCCACATTGTTACTTGCAAGTTTCTTCTCTTGGGTAACTCATTTGAAAGAGGCATTAAAGTGATTTACGTCACAATGGGGGAGTTTTTAAATTTTAGATTTTTTTATGTTAAAACGTTTTTAAATCTAAAGAGTTTTTACTTTTATATTTTGTTAAATTTTAAAAAATACCGGAGAAAAAATGTTATACTTTTGCAATATTTTCTTCCCGCCATTACGGCGTATATAACATCAACTATGTGCGAATTAGGTCTCTACATACGTGCCCAAAACAAGCTTCATAGAAAGAGACAGAAGCAAAACACGGCCACCTCTTTATGTTTACATTTGACACTTGACAATTTAATCTCTGTGTTTATCGTATTTTCTAGCTTTTACATTTACATATTTAAAATAAAATAATTTGCTTTTTGCGATTTGACATTTCATACACTGTTCCATTTAAGCCATTCAGTAGATGGAGCTGGCAACAGCGCAAACTTGAAATAGCCGAAATTACATTGGGTAAACCAGTCTCTTGTCTCCAATTTCAGCCAATAAGAGAGGTCAAAACTATTCCCTATGCTCTGCAATACCGAATGGCTTAAATGGGACAAGGTATCAATATCAAATTTAGAAGACATACGTTCATGTTTTCATTCTAAACTAGCGCTCATAACGGACAACTACGACGAACCAAAGATGCTGCATACGTCATCGTATTGTGCAGACACGTGACTCGATTGACCTTCAAGTGCTTGGAATTAGCTGATTTGTGTGCGCATATCACTTTGACAAGAACAATGTCACTTTGACAAAACCATTGTTTTGACTTATTTTCATTGTGAAATGTGAAGATGATTTTATTGCATGAAAATTGTAAAATAATAACTTTGAATAACAGTGAAAAATTAAAATATGTCAAAACATCGATCTTGCCAAAGTGACATGCGCACACAAATCAGCTGATTCCAAGCACTTCAAGGTTGCTAGAGTCACGATTCTCGAGCGACCTTGACGTGCTTGGAATCAGCTGATTTGTGTGCGCGTGTCACTTTGACAAGAATAATGTCACTTTGACAAGACCAATGACTTATTTTAATTTTGAACAGTTAAAATGTTATTATTTCATAATTTTCAGGCAGTAAAACACATAAAATAAAAAATAATAACTTCTTAACAGTTCAAAATTAAAATAAGTGTAAACATTTGTCTTTTCAAAGTGACATTATTCTTGTAAAAGGGACACGCGCACACAAATCAGCTGATTCTAAGCACTTCAAGGTCGCTCGAGTCACTTGTTTGCTCGCGCCCTATTGCGGGCGATTCAACTAACGATAAATTTAATATCGTTTGTGCAAGAAAAATATATATTTTATTACTTTTACTTTATTAACTCGGAGTAGGCGTTGAACAGAGAAACATGTGTCTGATCAGTATTCAATTTAAAAGTCAAGTTGTCAAAACTGATCTTGAAATGTAATTTTAATAATAACGACCAAATATAACTAGACAAAACTTCATTTGGTTTGTTTTGATTTCGGCTGGTCAGACAGGGGCTGTCCTTAAATTACGTAACGCAAAATTAGGAAATTTTTGATACCCCCTCCCCCCTTTGTAACGCACCCGTAACGTAAACATGAACCCCCCCCCCATATATTACGTAACGAAGTACTTGACCACCCCCCAATTTTTTTACTGGATATAAAAGTATATGGCTCCTTAATATTCAGTTAAAATTTGAAACCGAAACTATTTAAATTAATGTATATAAAGATAAAAATAACAGAACAGAAACTATTTAAATTAATGTACATAAAGATGAAAAATAATGTACTACTCTTGCCCTACGGCTTGTCACCCCAATTTCTTTACTGGATATAAAAGTATATGGCCTCCTTAATATTCAGTTAAAATTTGAAACAGAAACTAATTAAATTAATGTACCTAAAGAAAAAAAAAATAACAGCACAGAAATTAAAAGCATATGCAATTCCATATGCTTTTAACAAACTATTGAAAAGTTTTTCCTTATCAACACTACTTGAATTCATGTTTTAATATGAATTGCATTGCACGAATGAAAGACCACTGGCCCGAATTTGAACTGTGCCCGACATATGTTGACTGTTATTGAAAACAAACGACTGCCTGCATATACGAATTAGCACCGCGAAATTTCAATGTTTCAAAACTATTAAAGCAAGTTTAGCAATATTTTTTATATTTTATCGTTACGTAACGCACACATTAACCCTCCCCCACCCCCTCGTAACTGCGTAACGCTACTCTTGACCCCCCCCCCCTTGAACCGTTACGTAATTTAAGGACAGCCCCACAGAGAAACGAGAGATAGAGATATGTCTTGTCTAGTCCGAGTATTTTTCACTAGATGTCACTACTGAGGCCACGTAGAGTATCTGTGTTTAGTTTGTACGTTGCTCACTAGAGGCGCAAGTGTTTTTAGTTAAAATTTCGTGGTTAACATTAAATAATTTAGAAGGTTTAATATTAAAGAAAAACCAACTAGTCACTCACAGACCACTACAACTACAAAACAAATACAAAATACACATGCTTCTACGTAGCCTCTAGTGAGCAACGTTCAAACTAAACACTAGACTATACACTGACACTCCACGTGGCCTCTAGTGAGAAATACTCGAACTAGACAAGACATATCTCTATCTCTAGTTTCTCTGTCTGGCCAGCCGAAATCAAAACATTCAGTGAGGAGGGATAGGGAATGTTTTATCTAGTTATATTTGGTCGTTGGTATGCTCTATCCGTTTTAACTATAGAGTGGTGGGAAAATAGGTGCAGTTTTCTTGTATTTCTTCAAGACAAACAACAAGATCAAACTGCGCCTATCTTCCCACCACTCTAGAGTTAAAATGGATAAAGTATAGTAATATTATATGTATAGTATTGCAGTAATGTGGAAAAATCATATTTTAACATGACTAAACTCCCCATTTTAATTTAAAATTCGTAGTATTAAAAAAAATATATTACTTAAAATGAATATTAATATCGAATGAACTTATTGGAGGAGTATTTTCTCTTTTAGATGCATACCAAAGCTGTCCGTGTCCTATGCAATCGTGTCCAAAAAACGTCCATACTGGACCTCTTACTGGTGATGGTAAGAGGTCGAACGTAACTGCAATCGCCAAAGAGTCAATGCCACTTCCACCAGTAGCCTTGGCTCTGCCTCTGGAGCCGGCAAGCGTAGCAGGGCCCCCTAGTCCAGCAAGGGGTTCCGCTGGCATGCCGCCTCCTCCCTCACCTGCCGGGGCCACCTACCAACCCACCCCGGCCCCGAAGTGGGACGCCAAACAAGAGACCGAAACGGTCATCGAATGCAAGCCCACCGAAAAGCGGACCAAGGCGAGAGTAGGCAAGAATAATGTTCGGAACAGTTACACCAATGGTATGAGCGTTACACAACCACAAGGTATGTTGCTGATGTGTCGGAATCAACCTCCTGCACAACCAGAACAGACCACCACTGACGTTAGCAACGTTAAACGGGAAGTCGAAAGTCCTGAGGAAGTACAAATTCCCGATCCACCACTCGAGGCTATGTCGCCGGTTCCTGCACAAAAACACGACCGACTAACAGACATCGACAAAATTTGCGAAGAACCCGCTAAACCAATCGTTGAAACAGAAGTACAAACAATAACAGATGAATGTAGCAAACGATTAAGTCTCGATGAAATTAATCAAAAATTTAAAAATGAAGACTTTAAAGAACAGACTGTACCTGTTGTTCAAATTATACCTGTTAGGAGAAAATCTATCGTAAATACCGTAGAAGAAGATAAATCTCAAATTCATAAAACAGAACCTAAAGACATTGAAACAAAACAAATAAATCATGTCGAAAGGATATGTACAAAAAGAAAACTTTCTGTTGAAGAAAAAACAGAAAATGGTTATGATGTATCAGAGAAGAAACAAAAAATTGCAAATAATTCTAAACCTAAAGTTGCAAACGGTAGCTACAAAGATTTAATAAAAAAACCTAATAAATGTGTAAAAATAAACAACGGTAAAAGAAAATTAACAACAGACGAAGTCAAACCTGCTGAACCTAAATACATGGTCTATAAAACACCAAAAATTATGCTGGGTAAAAAGAAAACCAGTAAAAGAAAACAACCAACAGCTTCAACCAAAGAGGAACCGCCTTCAAAACGAGTGAAAACATCAAAACCTTTGGTTGCGAGCAACTTGCACAATCTAAAACAAAACGTAAAACACAAAGATAAACATCAAATAAACTCCGATTTAGCAGAAAATAAAGAGCCCGCCAAAAAGTCAGTTCAAAAGAAACCAGTCAATTCTAAATCTAGCTTAACTTTAAACAATGTGGACCGGACAATAGAGAGTGTTATTTTAAATAGTGCATACGTTGAAGAATCAAGGACAAGTGGTAAAGACAGTGTTTTAAAACAAGTGACGGACAAACAAAATACGGACGCAAAAACAGACAATGCAAAACAAAATAAAATTAATAATAAAGTTACTAAAGTGGGTTCTGGGAGATCTGGGACTAGTAAGAGGAAAAATAAAATAATCACCTGCCAACTACCTTTGCCTGTACCGAGGATACCTAGGAAATCTTTACAGCTTCCTAGATGGTCCAATGGTTGGTCGTGGGAGGGTGAACCCTACGAGGGAAAAGTGTTCCTAAATGTAAGTATCATTCACAAAATAGCTATTGTTTTCTACTACCACACGGGAAGTAGTGTCACGTCAAAACCAGCGCGAACATGGCGGAGGCGGTACACGCCCTTAGCTTGCGCATTTGAACAGCTTTTCAGTAGCATTTTCCAGTGCCCAGCACGTCACAAATATGGCTGATGATTTTTTTCTATTTTGCGTCAGTAACAAAGTTATTACAGTACCCAAAAGAGTTCGTTAATGGTTCATTCGAGTGCTGTAATAGATTATACTTTGTTTCACTTAAGAAAATAGTAGTTGGGACTTTAGAGCTGACAGTTTTTACATGCATTAAATACATAATTTAAATGTGTGAAACCAAATTTTGTCAATAATACAATTTTTATCTGTAAAAGTGTACAAGACCTAAACTCTATCCGTTTTAACTATAGAGTGGTGTGAAGATAGGTGTAGTTTGATTTTGGTTTTTGATTGGTTAATATTCCGACATTATCCAATCAAACAAGATTAAACTGCACCTATCTTCACACCACTCTATAGTTAAAACGGATAGAGCATAAACATGATTAAACATCACTTAATGGACCTTTCCAATTTAACGGCTATCTCTTTCTATCGCTGCAAATAGTAAGAAAATGGCGCGAACAACTGCCAGTTGGGCTGTCAAACGAAACCTCAAAAATATTGCAGTCATTAAAATACCTGTATTCTCAGTGAAAATTTGCATCGTTAGACATTTTACTTTCAATAAAAGCTTTTGTAACTTATTTCGATAAGATTTTTTAAAGTTATCCGAGATATTCTCACATTTTACGTCTAAATGTTTTAGAATCAAACGTCATAGATGTCAGTTGTTCTTACTATGCGCAGATCCCCATTGCGCATATCTTCTATCTCTTTAAATTGGAAAGGTCCATTCTGTAGATTTTATTTGATAATTGACAACTGACAGGTGATTTTTTTTTTTGTTTTTATTAACTAGGTTTGCATTATCCCTATCTAAACCAATGCTATTTTTTACGTGAAACCCGTGAAAAGAAGTATAGTATAATTTATTTTTTGAAGGTTGGTGGCTATTAATGTCAAAAAAATATCAAAAAAAAATCTCGCTAAATAAACGAATACAAACGATTGGGAAGAATTTTATTTTTATATAATTTTGAATTTAAAAATAATAAGAAAATGAGAAGATATATAATAATAAAGTTAGAAAGAAATAGAAAATATCGTAGATAGTTGTTGATATTACAAAAATAAGGTTAGAGTTAGAATTTTCAACGCCACATTAGTATCACCAACTCACAGCAAATTACCTAAATTTTGATACAATGATTTTTATTTAAAAATGGCATAAATGCGCAAAATAGAAAAATTAATATAAAGAATCACTTCACAATTGTCGATAATAAATAATAGTATATTGTGTTATTAGGAGTAAAAGTGATACTTTGTGTGGCGAGCATGGAAGTGTCTCCTATGCAATTGCACGACGAGCGAACACACAAAGACACTTTTATTCCGAATGACACATTAAATTTTTTTTTCAAACGCACTAGTTTTCTTTTTATTCGCTAATTCTATGTCGTTTCTATGGATATTTGTTTATTTTATTTCTACGCCGCCGGCGTAGAAATTAGCTATTTCTACTCCGGCGGCATAGAAATTAGCTTATTTCTACTCCGCCGGTGTAGAAATGAAATTTCTATCTTGTGAATCAAGTCACAAAAAGTGCCATTTCTACGACGTTTGAAAAAAAATAACAATTTGTTCTTTAATATACAGTTGCTAAGTCTGTTTTAACAACCAGAACACACTTTGACAATGCAAAATAAACAATCAAAAGATATAATTACTAATTATGCTATTTCTAGAAGTGGTTTCTATAATTTTTTAGTTTATTTCATGATCAGAAATGGCACAAAATTGGACTTTTTTGCTCATTTTACTTATATGTTGACATATGTCAACAAAAACAAAAGCTACAGAGATTATTCTCGGGAATAATCTCGAGCTTTATTCTCAATATAATAATGACAGGATTGGTTAAAACGCAGACACCTCACAAAATGGAACATTTCATTGGTTGTAAGAAATGTCAAAAAATAATTATCTTTCATTTCTTTTTATACATAGGTATCTTTTAATTAATAAAACTAAATTTGTTTCAGAGTGACGAAGCATTAGTAACCCGCAAATGCTACCCATGTATGAGACATGAGGAAGGTGACATCATTTCTCCTCGAGATTGTGTTTTATTGAAGGCTGGTCCTCGCAAAATTGATCTTCCTTTCGTAGCGAAAGTCGCTGCCTTATGGGAGGATGAAGAAGGTATATTATGAATTTATTTTTATGTAAGAAAGCATATTAAATTTGATATTTCTTGTAGGAGAAATGATGATCTCGCTATTATGGTACTACAGACCCGAACACACAGAACAAGGCAGAAGACCAGTGGACCAACCAGACGAAGTATTTGCTTCCAGACATAAGGATACGAACAGTGTTGCCTGTATAGAAGATAAATGTTATGTTCTCACCTTCAACGAGTACTGCAGGTAGGATATATTTTATATTATTTGTTTGCCATGCACTTTTGCTTTGTGTAGAAATTTTCATTTGTACAAGTTAATAACATATAATCATACAAATTAATTTACGGTTTATATCATTATATCGCGATTCAAGGTAAGCAAATTCTATCTGGTGGCTAAATTTTGAACTAAAAATATGCTTAGAATATATTATTTCTTTCCTTTTATAGAAATTTTCTGGAGTTTACAGGCCATTTAAATAATTTTAAATATCCTTTAACACAAGTTTCATGTTTTTAAATTTCTCTAAAAAGCGTAAAATACAATATCAATGACAAATTGACCTCGTACATCCCATTTATGACGTCACTATATAACGGCGGGAGAAGTTAATTTGAATCAGCAATACCAACGGTTTAAAGAAAATTTTTAATTATTAAACTACAAGAAAATAACAGGAACATTTTAACAATTTATTATTTACAATATGAACAATTATTTTTGTTAAAATAGATTTTAAAAATTTACAAAAATTATTTACGTATATATAAACGATTTGGAGCAAAAATATAAAGCTACAAATATAAAATAAATTTGCTGGTCTTAGAAAACTGTAAAAAATATAGTGTCGCAAAACCGACGCCCACGTTTTTGGTATTTTATTCAGATACCTAAAACAAATCTAAAAGTACGGGTGGAAAATTTTCTAATTGTCGTTCGTTATCAAGTTACTGATAAAAAATCTGATGTGGCAACACATGACCCCCCCCCCCAATCTCCAATTCCATGTTTAAAATAGTAATGAGTTATTTCCGGTTGATCGTTTATAAACAAAATCTAATTTATTGTTCCAATAAATAGAAAAGTCTGTAATACGAAATTTTAGATTATATTTTGTATGTTTTTTCTCGATAATCTGTTGAGAGCTCCAAGTTAAGTACCACATCCGGTTTATCATATATAGTCAAAATCTAATATGTTCTCAATGATATACGAGTTTTAAATACCAAATTTGAGATATTTTGGATTATATCATAATATTTTTTCACGAAAATATGTTCAGAACTTCAAGTAAAATATCATTTTCGGTTTATCAATTTGAGCCAAATCTAATATTTTGTTCCTAATGATATAACAGTCTTAAATATTAAAATTGAAAAGTTTTGGGTCATATTTTGATATAATTTTTCAAAAAAAAAACTGTTCAAAGATTCAAGAAGAGTACCACATCCGGTTTATCATATATAATCAAAATCTAATATGTTCTCAATCATATACGAGTTTTAAATACCAAATTTGAGAAGTTTTGGATTATATCATATTTTTTCTCGAAAATCTGTTCAAAACTTCAAGTAAAGTATCACTTCCGGCTTATCAATTTGAGCCAAAATCTAATATAAAAGTCAAATATTAAAATTAAAATGTTTTGGATTATATTTTTAATTAAAAAATGTTATGGGCTTCAAGTAAAGTACCACTTCCGGTTGTCCAATTTTACCCAAAAGTAACTCTTTATATGAATTCAGAAAGCTTAAATACGGAAAATAGAAATTTTTGGAAGTTTGATGAGTTATCGTGGAAGAAAAAATGGTCACACACAGATAGACAGACAGACATCATTGTAAAAATAGTAGGAACGTGTTGTGGGGACTCTTAATTCGTGCTTATTCACTGAAAACTCACTATCGAAATATTGGGCCGAACACATTACCTCTCTTGCCTTTGGCTGGCATCGAAAATGAGACACCTGTATTGTGAAATTTAAAAATTACGGCATAAAATAGACCTTTTCAATTTAACGGCTGTCTCTTTCTATCGCTGCAAAGTAAGAAAATGGCGCGAACAACTGCCTGTTGGGCTGTCAAACGAAACGTCAAAAATATTGCAGTCATTAAAATACATGTATTCTGGGTGAAAATTTACATCGTTAGACATTTTAACTTCAATAGTTATCTGAGATATTTCTCACGTTTTACGTCTAATTTTTTAGAAACAAACCATGGATCTCAATTGTTCTTACTATGCGCAGATCTCCATTGCGCATATCTTCTATCTCTTTAAATTGAAAAGGTCTATTACTGAAACTCATATATTTAATTCAAAATACATATTGCAAAGAAAATAAAATGTAAGAAAAAGAAAACTAATTATACACAGGAAGTCAGTAAATAGTTACTTTAATTATTGAAAATATATTAAAATTGTATCTCCAGTACTTCAGAAGACATTAGTTTATTTAAAGTTAAGTCTTTGAAGTAAAGAATCGATGCGTCAAGGAGCAATTTTTATTTCTGTAACAAATATATAACAAGAAAAAATAATTACCCAGCTTTATTGCTTATTACTTGTGCTAAAATTATTCTCAGAAGTTTTGCTGCTTATAATTTGGTTACACCGCTATTATTTGTAGAAATATTTACAATGCACGTCGTAATTTCAGTTGGTGATCAGGATTAACAAAATAGTTTATGCTTTTAATGAAGCTTTTAATTTGGCATGTTAACTAAACTTGCACCTTAAATGCTTGAGTGAAAATAAAAGTAGAAGCTTGAATATTAAAGAAACAAAATGGAATGATGGTTTCATCTCAGATATCGCAAGACTGTGCGAAGCCTCGAGGAGGGCACGATGAAGGCAGACGCCGTGGTGCCCCTTCCCGATGGCGGAGTCTACTACCGAGACCACAGACAGCCTCCTGCACATCAGCACACGTCACCAGACCTGGTGTTCTTCTGCCGACAAGTCTACGACTTCAGACAAAAAAGAATAGTCAAGAATCCGAGTTAATTGTTTTTCTCACATAACCTTAAATGTTGAAGTCAGTTTGTGATCCTTGCAATGGCTTTTTAAATATTTATACTGTTAATTTATTTTAAAAAGATTAAGTATTATCATTTGATGATTTAAACAATGATTTAGAAAACCTGTAATGTAGGGACAAAATATATTTTGATGAACATATTCACGATCTTTTTTATCTGTTGGATATAAATATAATGCATATCTATCGCAATAGTATGTAAAGGTCCAAGAATAAACAGGTACTTATTTAAAATAAATGTTCTTTTTTTAAAAGAACGGGTGAGACCACAACTTGTATTAAATATTAAGGATCACGATAATAAATTATTTTGATAATGGATCATCACTGTATATTAAGGAATCATCGTGCGAAACATTTCTACTATTCGTTGTTTTTATTCAGTTAGCGATTCATGAGAACAGTTAATTCGAACAAAGAATTAAAGATTGGTGGGAAACCGATCTTGTTAAAGTATCACAAGTCTTTCATACAAACAATTACTAAATTATAATATACGTATACTTATAATTGTTGCAGAATTCATACACGGGATCATTGTATCATAAATAATTAATAATACTGTATAGAAATAGAGATATATTAATTATTATTATACATTATATACATATTATATATACTGAATGATATATTTGAAATTAAAAATGAAACCATATTTATAAATAGATTTTAGTTAGAACGTTGTAAGTGTAAATGGTTTTGTGTGCTTTTATAGCTATATTAGACAGTCGTGTGTCTTGTATTTTTACATCCATTTTCCTGGATGATTCGTGAATGCCTGAATGCGCAATTTTATTATAATTTGACGTGCATTTATGTTTTAGTTGCTCTTTTATTACCAAATAGGTACTCAAGTATCGCACACAGTAAAAATAAGTATGGTTTTTTATTGACTTAATTGCTTACGTTTATTTTATTGTTACTTATAATTTGTAATACTAATAACGTATTAATTATTTTTAAGTTATCAAGTAGAGACACCCTTATTCCACTTTATATGTCTCTTGATTTGACGACAAATTTTACCAAGAAAGCATTTTATTAGGATAACGTATTAATTACTGATGCATAAAATTATTGAATTTTAATGAACTACTTTATTTTGTATGTATTACAAAACACAGACTTGTTTTTAAACATAAAAACATTGGTAATTAGTATGAAAATGAAATTTTATCCATAAAGGTGAATTAAGGTAATTTACTTTGTTATCGGCATTTTGCCACAAAATTATTTCCCTTTACATGTAACCAAAGTTAAAGTTATTCCATTTTTCATTATTTATTTATATTAAAGAACTTTTATTATTATCAATAATATAATTATTACCTATTATTATAGTTTGTATTTATTTATAAGTTATTGTTGTATTTTGTGTACATGTAAAACAAAACAAATGTTTATGGTTTAGTTTATGTATATGCATATCCCATTCAATGATCGCACTACTTTTTATTTGCCTATAGTGAACAAGAAGTATCTTTTGCTGTTAAACAGAATGCAGGATCTTTGTAAAACGCTTTTTTTTCTACATTTGTTTATAGTGTATATTATATTGTGATTTGAATGCGATATGAACGTTGATCCATGCCCTTGCATTATGTAGATATAGTTCCACGTCTTGTAGCATTTGGGTTTCTACCTATGCCTTTTTAGGTGCCTTGTTGTGCTACTTGTGACTGCTTGACCCATCTTGTCGTCTGTGTGCTCGTATGGTTCTTATGTTCATTCTTTACTTTGAATAAATGTGTGACATATTATGACGAACGGTGTTTTTTATATCCCATGTACGATATAATAATGTAAAATCAAATATGTGTGATGAATATAGACGATTACTACGTTTAACAAAGTGTTTTAGTCGATCTGAAATTCCCGCTTTGAGGGTAATCGGAAATGCGCTGGCATTCAGCGCCGTCATACGATGATATGGCAACACGTTTTTTGTAAGGATGGCCGCTTGATGGCGCTGGCACACCGCTAGCAACGATCGCATTGGCTGTTCAGTGCAAGATCGTGCGCTGTCGGTGCTGCCAAGCGAATGTAGTTGGACACGAACGTTACCGAATGGGTCAATGTCTGTAAGGGCCTGTAGCATCTGAATTAATAGTGAAGTGATATCCGTCGCATATTAAAATGGACGTTTTTGTCACATAAAATGACATATAGATACTTAAATTGTGTGTAAATGTGTTGTGTGCGTGTTCTTCTAAGCTTTTGTGTGGCCTGGGTGACCATTTAAAGTGTGAAATATCACGAAAAGGACGGGCAACCGAACCATCGGTCGACAGATTCGTGTGTGCTAGGTTGTTAGCGAGAAATGTGATAAATCTATGAAGTTCACGAACGATCGGAAGATTATAACGCGACGATAGAGAAATGAGCGGGCGTCCCAGAACTACGTCCTTCGCCGAGGGCAACAAGCAGCCACTGAATCCACCACTGGGGGGCATGAAAATTAGCAGTAAGTGTCGTAGTTTAGTTGTTAACTCCAAACCTCTCTTGTTCGTTACTTGGTACGACAGACGGTGCTAGTGCTGGCTGACGTAAAAGCCACGAGCAATCGTGCTCGTCGCTGGACGTAGCATTAGCGCACTCGTAGCTTCCCAGCATTCGGTCAGCCAACATGGCTGCTCTCTGAGTGTCGCGTTCGCGAGAGCACTACGTTATCAGCCCGTCAGTTGGTCAGCCAGCGAATTCAGTCGCGGATATCGAACTGTCATTACAGCCGCCCACTTCACCAGCCCATCGTGTTCGTCGCCTCAAGCACGTCAAATTCGCCAAGCTATGACTGCCTGCCGCCTTTCGACCATCGATCGCGCTTTCGAGTGCACCAGATCGACTCGTGCGTAAAAACTATATCCCTATATTTCTCATCTAGTAGAAACCATACACGTATGCATCCCGTTAGGTTTCATTTTGTGCACTCTGCACTGCTTATGCAGGTGCACGGCTGTCAAACGGCCAGGCACTGGTGCATTCCTCTGCCCGCGCCGCAGCCTCGCCCTTGCGGTCAGACGTCGACGAGTCTCGTGCATTGCAGTGCTTGACGAAACCGCGTTTCCTTTTTCTATTGCGAAAACGCTTGCCAACAACTCCTTTGTATCCGGTGCGATTTCGCGATTCCATGCATTATTACCCTTCTTGTTCCGATTCCTACTCATCTCTAGCTCTATTGCTGAACTGGTTTTTTAATTACCCCGTTATGGGAACAAGTTGAAGAAGTTGTATCTATCACCACAAGATCAATTTGCGCTAGCGTTACTACACTCGATATAGATATTGATATCTGCTCGACCTATTTATCTTGCTTTATGGTGTTTGCTTCCGTCTCAACAAAAGAATGCATCTCACTTCTAAATATAGTGTTTCATAGTCCTTACACAGAAATGGGTCGTGTACGCTATGAATTTATAATAACTTTATTGTGTTCGAGAGTACATTGATTAAAAAAATCTAATGTGGCCAGCACATTACCTTCCGTCAGTTCTATGTATTTTGTATAAAGGCCATACAGAAAGTTCCTTGCAAAAGATTCTATTTCTTGTACATTACCTTAAGGCAGTTGTATGTATTTTATACATATTCCATACAGAAAGTTGCTAAAAAAAGATCCTATACTTCCAGTAAAATTATGACACAAACATACTGTCAACTGCACTTGACACTGACACCTTTCAATCAGAATTTTCTTAATATAGCAGCTGTTTCCACAGTTATTGCATATGATATTTACTGGCTTATTCTGTAAGAATGTCGTTATACCATAACGTATCGTTATGATGAAAAAGTTGTTAAATAACGATAATTTTCAAAAAGCGTATTCTGTAAAACCAATGTCGTTATATTGAAATCGTATTGTCGTTATTTTACGTAGTTCGTGAACGATAAGGATTCGCTTGTCGTTATTCAGTCCGTTAATGTCAAATGTTAGCAAATGGAAGGGATAGTTAATTTATTATTTATATTTGTGCAGGAAGAAATTGAAAATAGGTAACAAAACATTTATTAATACTAAAAGTATTATAATTACCCCTTAACCTTAAAATTAATTTTAACAAAAACTAGATACGTATTTCGAGAACTAAGTTCTCATCAGTAATACAACAAGTGAAAAGTTAAACAGAGTTGTCAAGATTACTCAACATGTCAACCATGCCAGAGGTCCTAACAACTCTGAACTTCAGAGTTGTTAGGACCTCTAGTTTTTGTTAAAATTAATTTTAAGGTTAAGGGGTAATTATAATAGTTTTAGTTAAATTTAACCTTAGACTCCATCTATTATTAATATTTATTCATACATCAAATATATAATTAACAACCATATTTACATTTTAGAAGAAATGTCGTGAAACTATTTTATGGGATAATAATAATCCA
Organism: Harpalus rubripes; assembly: GCA_963082715.1. Lineage (NCBI taxonomy): Eukaryota > Metazoa > Arthropoda > Insecta > Coleoptera > Carabidae > Harpalus > Harpalus rubripes. Next base: position 60,129,955 of record OY720454.1, read on the forward strand.
TTTGATAATCGTTTTTTACACATATTCTTTACTCAATAAAGAAATAATAATTAAAATAATAATGTCAATATTTTTTTTTTGCAAAATGACACTACAATGACAATTTCATTTTCAATAATAGTTACTATCTCTTCAAAAAAAATTGGCTAAAGTCGTTGTGACAAACGGTATGAGGACGTTTATAACGATATTACTTGGTGAATACGATTTTTACAAAATGTCGTTCAGGATCACATCGTTACATTTATAAATAACGTTAGTTGTTATATAACGATATTTTTGCAGAATAAGCCTGTTAATTTCTTTTATATTAAATATAAAATGCATTCAAATCGTATAGAGAATAAAATATTCTTTAATATTTATAATAATATTAAATGTGAAAAAAAAATATTTAACATCGTCTTTTCAAGAAAAACTTAAAATCTTCAAATGAGGGTACTTCCGGTTGACCAATTATAACCCAAATCTAATCAGCTCTTCACATGGATGTAACGAAGAGGAATATGAAAGAATTATAATTTTTGGAATTGTAGTATTAGAGGTATCGCATTAGAAAATTTTGTCAGACAGGCACACACGCACACATACATACATATATACACACACACACGTACAGACATCGTAAAAATAGTAAAATTGTATTCTAGGGACCCTAAAACGTGCTTATTCATCAAAAACTCATCAACGAAATTTTTGACCAAAGACAATACCTTCCTTACCTAAAGGTGACGGAAGGTAAAAATCATGAATATATAGGTAGTTATGGAAGTCAGCGGATTTATATATACTATCATTTAATTCCTATGGAAACAGCTAATGTCAGAGTTCAATTTTTCTTGTCATTTGTTAATATTTAACAGTGAAATATTCGAACAAATACACATATCATATATCTCTTGTTTTCCATTGTGACAGTTCTCCAGCTGTCGTATGACGTCAGTGTTTCGTGCATGAGATATGAACATGAAAAGTGGCAAATGCGTACCAGTTTTTGTTTTAATGTTCTCCTTTTGTTTCTATTCACAAGCGTGTGTAGATATTTAGAATGCGTACCTGCAGATTTTTGTTTGGGGTGACCCGAATGAAAAAATGGTGCAGAGCTGATCTTTTTCGTTTTCTCACAAATGGCCTTGCCTGCTCGAAAAGAACGAAAATAGAAAAGATTTTGTACTTGTAAAATTTCTGGCAATTTTTCAAAACTTCAAAAGTTTCAGCAGTTAATGATTGAGAATTTTTATACATTTAATGAATGTTTATTGCAATACATATTTAATCTTGTAAATATGTTTTGATCCTTACCCTTTTATTATATTTATACACGTTTTTCTGTGCCCTATTTTATGGAAAGGGTAGACTTTAAACACCTATACATATTCTAATTAAATTCTTTGTGGCCCCTTAATTTTCAACCCTTATTATTTCGAACCCTTACCTCATCCTATTAAAGTTTAATGGTACAGGACCTATACAAAGAATTTTATACCTATGCACTTTTTTTATCTACGAGTAGAACTAGAACACATGTTTATTGCATACCTATATCTATAGCCCTTGAATTATAGAAAATAAAATTGAGGTCTAATCGTTTTAAATTGGAACTTTTTAATAACGAGAATAAAAATACTGTTTATATAAAGGGTGATTCATCGGTCTGTCCTCTCTCTATAACTCTTTTATTTTAAGTCAGATAGAAAAACTCTTCGAATATAATTTATATGATATATTATTGTCTATCTACGTACCATATGCATTTGTATACAGGATGCTCCGTTTAAGCGCAACAATGTGTAACTTTATATTTCTTAATGGAACATCCTATATTTATTTATTTATTTTAATAGTAAATTAGATTCCCTTTAAAAAAGTATTAAATAATAAGGGGTCTAAAATTATAAATTAAGAAGTTATTTACGTTCATAAAAAATAGTAGTTCAGAGTGGAAAAACCCATAATATAATACAAAATTTTGATCCTTTTTTATTAATACCTATTTTAAACATTACACTAATTCCAAAGAAGCTATTAAAATTTAGTGACAGACTAAATAATGCAAAATTATAATAAATGCTCGAAAACTTGTCCTTCAATTTCAATACATTTTTCTATTATAAATATTATATTAACCATCTCATCTTTACTAAAATTTGAATTATTCATTTTCACATCAACATCAACAATGATAAACTAAGAGTATTTGTACAACTTGTTTGTTTAAATTCGAAACAATTGATCAAATTATCCATAGCTTACTTTGTTAATAATAACATGATAGAAACATATCATTCAACGAATAAAGGTAAATAACTTCTTAATTTATAATTTTAGACCCCTTATTACTTAATACTTTTTTAAAGGGAATCTAATTTGCTATCAAAATAAATAAATAAATATAGTGTTCCATAATATATGTATATAAATGGATATTGTACGTATATAGATAATAATGTATCATGTATATTATATTTGAAGAGTTTTTCTATCTGACTTAAAATAAAAGAGTTATAAAGAGAGGACAGACCGATGAATCACCCTGTATATATATAGAGGTGTCTCACAACTCGCGCCCCAGACGAAACTGACTCTTGCCGATGACAATAGGTTGCCAACAAATGGAAGAAAATAATTTGCGGCTGCTTGCATAACGGGGTTACAAGACTTTTTAATCCACCAATCCCGAAAGGATATCTTGAGGTGTGATGATATTATTACAAAATAAAACTGGTTGCTAAGTTTTAAAAATACTACTAGTGACTTACAAAATTTGTTTGACTTACTGTAATTTTGACACTTTAGAGTTGACTTTTCACTGTCAACAAATTTAGGTTAGCAAGATTTCTATCCGGAAAACGTTCCGAATAGACTCGTGCTGCCTCTCTGGCGTTACGTCCACATTCTCCGAAAATTATAATCATTTCTAAGTAATCAGCGGCTGAATACATGGTAAGAATTTACCTTTTATATTCACCTTGTAAAATTTAATTTGACACTGACAGTTTTCGAAAACTACAGACGCCCACACATTTTAAAGAAGATTTGATTTGTATAAAACCCTAGTAACGTAAAATTACGGCAAACACACGTTAAAGGTGTAGCTCTCTGATTGGTCAATTTTAAGACGTCTTTTCTCGAATATCTTTTAAGCTAGATTTTTTTTCTTCAAAATTAAACATCCGATTGCAGTCTCGTGTTTCCTCATTCGCTCTGGGGCGCGAGTTGTGAGACAGCCTGTACACTCGTTACAAAAATGTCTCGTTGCCATTGTGAGGAGGGAAAAAAAGAACTACCTTATGTATTCATGCATTTATTAAACAAATGAACGAACATACTAAAACAAAAGATGGTAATATTGTATTTTATTGTTTATCTCATTTACCTGAATTCTAGTTCTTCGTAGAAAAATTTTTAATAGTTTTTTCTCTTAATTAACAAACATGTTTACCGCTGGAGGAATATATAAATTTTATTGTTTCTAATTGCGTCGAACTGTAAAACATAAACCTTACAAATGTTGGGAAAACAGATATAAGTAGCAGGACAATAAGCCTTAAAAAATAAATATCTGAAACTATCAGAAAATGTATTTCTAATAAATTATAATGTACGATAAGACTGTTTTATCATCTGGGAATACCTTAAAGTTAAATGTTGTTAAATACAAATAATATTTTCTTTGTTTTGTTATATTTATAAACATCAATTTATTTTTTAAAAAATCTGACACAACACCTCCCGCTATTTAATTTTCATTAATTTAAATATACATACTTACATATTTAGTTATACTAGAAACTGTAATAAAATCCATTCCATATAACTATGGTTCTATTTACTATTATCTTTTTAGAACGTTACTATTATTAATTTGATATGATTAGTTCTTTACAGTGACATTTATCTGTCAGTTAGGTACATTTGAGGTATGATCTGTCTAATCAAGTAGTTGTGTTTGTTTAAAGCGCAGGCTCTTTGATTTAAATTATAGATATTTTTTAAATTTATCCAAACGTATAGAAGTATTAATACAAACCAAAAGAAAATTTAATAATCTTTAATTTTTAAAATAACATTAACCTCGAAAAAATAACATTTAAAGGTATTTTTCGAAGAAAAACTATTTTGGGGTTCAAGTAAAGTGCCATTTCCGGTTATCTGATTTACACCAGAATCTAATGGCTTCTTTCCATATTAGAATAAGGTATAAATATAAGGTTTCAAAATTTTCTGAATGATAGTATTTAAGGTAGAGCGTAAACAAGGTCCACACACACATACATACATACAAATTGGATTCTAAGGACCTTAAAACGTGGTCATTTACCAAAATCTCGATTTGCGATTTTTAGCACGATCCCTATACCTCCCTTACCAAGGGCAGCGGGAGTTAAAAATAAAAGTACAGAAATGTCCGTTGTTTTAAATTTGTTTTAAGTTTGCTTATTACATTAACTCGTTATAATCGAGCTCGTAATATACAAAGACAATTGTGTTATTATAATTCATGAAAATAAAATTTATGTTCAAAATATTATACAAAATTTAGATAATATTTTCAGTACAAAGTTAAAATAATAATTTAATTGCTCAATTTTAATTTAGAAAGTAAAATTTAAAATTAAACGTTCAAACTTAAAACAGAAATGATCAAAGTAAAAATGATTGAATTAACTACTTTGTACATCCTGTTTTGTATATAAAGAGAAATCTGCAAAATTTACATATTTGCTAGTATCTGGTGACCCACGCATATTTTTGGAAAAAACAAATATTATCATTAAAATAGTCTACAAATGCGGCAACATATATCAAACTTTAAATTTATTCGACTTCGTATCTCTTGTGGTTTTCAATGTTGGATCTTGGATTCCGCAACTGCATAAATTTTAAAATTTATCGTTTGTTGTACTTGTTTTTGTAATAACATTTAAAACATATAAAAATATCGTAAAATATTTTCTTTCAAATAATTCTTAATATAAAGGGACCGATCCTGTCCTTGCTTGTTTGTATGATGTATTAGGGGTATGTAACCGCAAACTAAAGGTCCCCATTGTTGGTTTATAAGTAGATGCAATTGCTAAATCGTTTAACGACAAAGTGTTCTTGTAATATGCATTTTACATAACAGTTCAGCGTAATTTTGACTGAAAACTGAAACAATTTTCAAAACTGCATGTAAACAGTGGTTGAAAGGGGCACTATTTAATTTTTGAATTCTTTAGCATAATATTAAATTAATAAGTAGATAATTATATGATTTATAAATTGTTGATGGTTTCATAAATAATATCCTTTAACAATTAACTATTTATTTATTTATTATTAATAAGCAATTATTCAATTACAGATTATTACTAATCTAATTATTGTGGGTAATGTGTAATATTTGCGCTGTAATATTATTACATTAATTATGAATTATTGTTGATTTAACAGTTTTGACTCGTATGAAGCTTGCAAAGTTATTAGTCGTGCCGTCGTGCGTAGTACAGTCTTTTATTTCTGTTAAAATGAGATTAAATAATAAATGTGCACGTTTTCGAAACAAATCAATAACTATGCACATACTTACTCACACTACAACGTTTCAAGTTTCAGCTTTAAATGTCCATGACAACAAAAATTAATCTTTTTAAAGGCCACAACATTTAGGAATTTTTCTAAGAAAAATCTGATGTGACCAACACATTATCTCCCGCCATTTAATTTTTATTAATTTAAGTACATATTTACTTATGCTGGTAACTGTATTGAATTCCTTTTCATAAAACTATTGTTCTGTTTACTTTTTTCTTTTTAAAACGTTACGTTATTAATTTGAAATGATTAGTTCTTTGACAGTGACATTTATATGTCAGTTACATACATTTGAGATTTGAACTGTGTAACCAAGAAGATGTGTTTGTTCAAAGAGTAGACTCCGGGATTTAAATTATACATAATTTTTTTAATTTATCCATAAAATATATAGAAAAAGTATTAATGCAAACCTGTATAGAAAATTTAATATTTTTTTTGTGCAACCGGACGCGAAATAAGCCGCAAAACTAAATTTCGCGACCGTTGTTATGGTAACGGCCGCGAAGTGAATTTCGCGGCCGTTGTCACGGTAGCGGCCGCGAAATTAGATAAACAATCACTTTGACACTTGAAAATTGCATGGTTTTGTTTATCAAATGTTAATCCCATTGCCACCTTGAAAGCTAACTTTCTATTTACAATGAAACTGTTTAAAATTAATAAAATTTGTAATTACATATTTTTTACGGTTGCACAAAAAATATTGTGTACACCGTGTCCGCGAAATCCTTTAGCGCCCTCGAGATTGTCTTGCCTCGGCTGCAAGCGGCCTCGGCGACAATTTTTCTCTCGATACGCTAAAGAGTGATTTCGGGGCCTTGATATACAAATAACTATTATAACATAAATCTCGAAAAAACATTTAAATGTATTTTTCTAAGAAAAACTATTTTGAGCTTCAATTAAAGTGCCATTTCCGGTTATCTGATTTACTCCAAAAATTAATGGCTTCTTTCCATATTAGTATAAGGTAGAAATACAAGGTTTCAAAATTTTCTGAATTATTTGAATTAGAGCCAGGGTTGGGATTTAAATCATTAGATTTAAATTACGAGTTAACAAAAAGAAAATTCTACTATGGTAATATAATATAAAAATAAATACATACTTATATTATTATTCACGACAGATGACTATTCAAGGTCATTTGCTCGAAGATAAAAATACAAAGCACTTTATAGCAGTATAGCTTAGCAACATTTTATATTAGAAAGAGAAAGATTAGCTGACGTATGTCTATTTAATTTATGTTATGACAGATATACGTAAATGGTGCCATTAGTTTCTAACACACTAAAAGTAGCAGTGACAGATATGTATTTATCTACTACACTGCCATCTGTACTAATGTTTATCCAGTGACGTTGACATTTAAGGCCAACGCGCACTTCAGCGACCGAAGCGAAGAGAAGTTTTTTCATTCAATGTATTCTTATGTGTATACGCGCACTTTGGAGCAGCGAAGAGCAGAGCAACGAGGCGACTATTCACATAAGAATACATTGAATGAAGAAACTCCTCTTCGCTTCGCTTCGCGTCGCTCAAGTGCGTGGCGGCCTTTAAGGGCCGGTATTTCCACCTCCGGATAAAGCTAGGATAACTATCCGTCAGATAAATGATAAAATATCGCATCGAAATAAAAGCATAAATGATGTAAATTATATTGAATGTCATGTTTTGATGCGATATTGTTTATTTATCCGACAGATAAGTTATCCAGCGCTTTATCCGAAGATGGAAATACCGGCCCTAAATCAAATTATTATTTTATGGATTACGTCAAGTCTAAATATCTGTTTTATGCAAAAACTTAGGAGAAGAAGATAAAATTATTTTAAAAGAAACAAAATTTTCAAATAAAGTACATTTATTTTTTCAATTAAAATGTATACATAGAATAATTAATATTAATTTCATTATTTTGCCAGGGATGATATGTGAAATCAAATATTTAAGATTTTATTGAGTTTCAGGACAACAAAACTAGTTTCTCTGCCGAAACAATTAATTTTTGGACACATATTGTATAAACTCTTCGACTTATTTTGACTTCTTCTCTGTATTATATAAATGTGTTACACTTGTTTCTTAACACCCTGTATGATCGAAACAAAAATAAACTTTTGTGAGTTTAACATTGAACGAATAATTATTTTTATAAAAATTACATAACAAAACACCAGCGTCTCAGCTAATCTGCTCGGTATATTCAAAGAAACATTCTGAAGAAAAATGTCTTCTCCAACATTAGTAAAAACGTCGAATCTCATGCCAACTGTAACTTCAGGCAGCTTTGACCTTAATTCATTTGTCTTCGTCCCAGCCATCTTCACACGTATACAATAAGAGGATTTACGGAGGATTCATTTAGTATTGTGAAATTTATTTGAAAGTCGACAAAATATATGTAATGATGATACATGAGAGGGAGATTTGTAAGCATTTTAAAATAGAATCAGGTGAAAAAGAAATTTCATTGATTTATAGAGAATGGAGATTGATTTCGCCGTGTAAAATTAGAATCGAACAAACGGGAGCATTCAAATTTTCCATAAAATTTATCCACCCTGAAAACCTACATTCCTAACAAAATAATTGCTTTCGTATTTGATTTATTTTATGTTTTCCAATCAATGTTTATTACTTAGATTTCTAAGCTATAAAACTAATAAATAGAGATGTGCCGATTATGACTTTGGCCGATTAGCCGACTAGCCGATTAGTCGGTTGTAAAGAGGCCGACTAATCGGCCGACTAGTCGGCCAAGCCGATCAGGATTTCGGGGATTTCCGTGACGCTTTGATTTGATTAGGTTATGTACAGTTATAAATCATATAAGTACGTTACTGTCTTTTTTTTGTTTTTATGAAGCAGTTAATATTTAGAATTTTTTGATATATTTTTTTACTGTACATCATGTACAGGCTGTAAATCGAAAAGTGAAACATAGGAGTTTAACATGGGAAATCAATTTTTGTTTGCGCAAACGTTACCTAATTATTTTATCCAAAAATACTTTAAATAAAAGTTATAGAGATTTAAATGCAGCATCTAAATCATGTAAAACGATTATTTTATCTTTTCATATAAACGTAAAAATCAATTACAAAATTACAGTTTTTATGAACATATTGTCTAAGCAGCCATGGATATATGACAAAAAAAAAAAAAAATACGTTGTTTTTTGTCATAAATCCATGGCTGCTTAGACAAAAAAACTCATAAAAACTGTAACTTTGTAATTAATTTTTACGTTTATATAAAGGGATAAAATAATCGTTTCACATGATTAAGATGCTGCATTTAAATCTCTATAACTTTTATTTGAAGTAATTTTGCATAAAATAATTAGGTAACGTTTGCGCAAAGAAAAATTGATTTCCCATGTTAAACTCCTGTTTCATTTTTCGATTTACACCCTGTACATGCAATCTGGCTTTAATATTACTTAGATTGTTAATAAAAAAAATCCTACTCTTTTATTTAAATAAGAAGAAATAATTATAGGTAAATGTTAATTGAAGATAAGAAGATATTAATATTATGTTGTTTTGTTTGTTAATTAAGATACTAATTTTGTTTGAGAAATGTCAAAGATTTGTTTTCTTTACAAGCAAGTAATTTTAGAAACTGATTGATTACCAAAGGAAAGGTTGCTTTGCTTTACATTTCAAAATGTGTAAGACTGATTATAAAATAAAAATATTAATAAACAATCAAGGTAAGAAGAAGCCGGATAGTCGGCGCTCTTTGCCGAATAGTCGCCGAATAGTCGCCGACTACGATAGTGGCCGGATAGTCGGCTTTACCGACTAGTCGCCGACTAGTCGGCACATCTCTACTAATAAATATAATAATGTTATTTTGTACAATTCATAGGGACTATTAATTACGTTTTTGCACGATCGGGTTATTTTTAATATTTACCGATAGTGTTTACAAGACAGTAGGTCTTATTTACAAATTACTGAACGGTAAGTGATGTGACTCACGGTCGGTAAGTGATGTGCTTCACTTACCGTTCAGGAGGCGAGACGGTAAATAAATTTTTCGTAATACCATACTGTTAAATGCTCGGTTAAATGTGCTCAACCGATATATGCATCAAAACAGCCACGGCCGCTATTTTTTATAACAGTACAATTATTAAAAATCATGTGTTCCTAAAAAAAATCTCAGCATCATGAAATTGTCTGAAGAGCTGTCACCTGTCAATATGCCATAGAAAATAGAATTTTAAGAAGATATTTTATGTTATTATGAAAAATACTGAACGTCACACGGCTGATATACAAATAACAGACACGGTTGATTATAAAATCTCGGCTATCGCCTCGATTTTACAACATTCAACCTCATCTGTTATTTGCTACATATCAGCCTTATGACGTTAATAACTATACCGGTTTCAGGATATTATTCCATTGTTTACATGTACTAAAGTAGGCTGGTAACTAAGTAATAACTGTATCTGTATGGTAATATTATTACCATACTGACTTGCCAACAACGGTCTACAAAATGAAATAAAATAAAATGAAAATATAATGCTCTTCATTAATACATACAGATAACGGTAGTGTATCGTTTTAAATACGGTCTACTTTATTCTAAAGTAATAAACATGAGGAATAAAGCACATAATTTGAATATTTGTCATATTGACGTATGTCAAAATAATTGTTCTGTTAATCATAGCAATCTGAAAGTAGCATTAATGAGAGAATTTCAATAAATGATATTTATCAATACTGTCTTAATTTTCTGAAACCGATAAACTATTGAACAAACCACGGATGTTGTTAAACATAACAAGCCTTAGATGTCTTAAAATCCTCGCTCTACGAGCTCGGATTTCAAACTTACATCTGCGGCAGTTATGGTGTGCATAACATTTCTAGGTATGTTAATAGCTAAAAAACAAAAAAAAGCTTACTTCAAAAATGACAATTTTTTAAATATGTCAAAATAATTTTCATATCTTATTTATCTTTTAAATTTCGTGCGTCGATCGTGCAAAAAATAGTATAAGTATCACGAACGTTAAGCAAGTACCGATCTCAGACAAAATTGGGACATTCGCTTCGCTCAGTCCCCAAACATTATCTTCGATCGGTAAACTGTCCTTACCGTTCTTAATACTTAATATACTATTACCGATAGTGTTTCCAAGACAGTAGGTCTTATTTACAAATTACTGAACGGTAAGTGATGTGACTCACGTCGGTAAGTGATGTGCTTCACTTACCGTTCAGGAGGCGAGACGGTAAATAAATAACAAAAATCAAAGCATACTTCAAAAATGACAAATAAAATTTTTTAATGTCAAAATAATTTTCAAATCTTATTTTTCTTTTAATTTTTGTGCGTCGATCGTGCAAAAAATAGTATAAGCATCACGAACGTTAAGGAATTACCGATCTCCGACTACTTAATATACTACTACTACTACTTGCTTTGCAGTAACAAATGCAAATTAAAATTGGTGTTACTTATGTATTAAGGGCATAATCAAAAGATTGTAGCACGGGGGAATGTTTAAAGCTCGGCGCGTAGCGGAGAGCTTTAATTTTCCCTAGTGATATAATCTTGATTATGCCCGTGGTACATACAACGTTTTATTTTATTTTGGTTCTCGAAATTCAAGGATTCAATGAGTATTTATTCGGTATCGTTGTGCTGGAGTCGTGAATTTTAAGTATGCTGTGGTTTCCATCTATATTGTTTGTTTATAACAAATTTTAATTTAGTGTCAAATGAAAATGGAATATATCGATTATTCAAAAGAAATATCGAATGAATTTGACGCTGCGCAGAGCAAGTTGGTTCCAGAGAAGTGAAAAGACGTATAAGAGAAAAAACGTCGATTTTGACGTTTGAATAGTTGTTGCTTGGCAACTTTATAAGCTCTCGGGCGATAAAAGCCAAATTGCGCCCGTTTTTGAGAGCGGATAAACAAGTTTATGATTCCAAAATAAAATAAATATGTTTTTTAAGGAACTTTTATTTTTTAAAATGCTGCTATTAAATCTTGGATAAAAGAAAAGTACTGTAGGTACGTTTAGTACTTAATTGTAGTACTTATGTTTGCTCTTACCTCATTACTCTTTTCTTCTTATGGTACTCTAGTAAATTAAATTGTATATAACCTTTCCTTGGTAATTTTCTGAAAAACCTTCAGTGCGACTAACAATTTAAACATATAGTCTAATTTTTCCTAGAATAACATTCCAATGTGATCACGTGATTGCAAAGTATGAATAGAGAAAATTGCTTTTTATTTATATTTAAAAAAAACACAAAAATCAGTAACAATTCCTCCGTGACTTTTAAAATATTCTCTCACGGAGACCATAGTAACAAGTATATTATGAGTCGGTTTTGGATAAAATGTTTTTAAGGCTCTTTCCATAATCAATTTTAAGTCTATTTTATAAACTCCATAATTTTGAATATAGATGTCATAGCTCCGTGGGCTAGATCAATCGGCTTCACTACCTGTGTCATAACTAAATGACATCATCACATTGAAATGCCATTTTACTTACTATGTGCAGAGATAGAAATTGAAATAGTCTATTGTTTCCCTCACATAATTAATGAAAGAAATTCGTTACAAAGTTCGAAAAAAAATATCTCATTACATTTAGTTAATTTTTTCCAATTTTAAAGGTTTTCCTAATTAAATTCACTACTGTCCTTATTAAGTCCCTGATGCATCCCGTTTGTTTACGAATTGTGAAAATGTGTCAACCTGGCCAAAATTTAGGTCTTCGGGTAGGAAATCACAATCTCGTACCTTGAAATTAGGGTAATTCAATGAACGAGTCTATCGAGGATGAAGTTCGCATGTAATCAACGTAAGCTACGTTCGGTAATATCTCTAATTAATGAACGCTAATTGGTATTACAAGTTCAATTAAGAGCACTTTGTCAAACGCGTGTTTACTTTACAGTCTATCATCTATTTGTGGCCTGTTATTATATAAACCGCAAACTTTGACTATCATAAGAATTCCTCTACATATTGAACAAATTCAATTAATGAACTATGTATAAATTTTGAGTTTGGAACTGTATTAATCGGCCTCTAGACCAGGGATTCCCAAAGTTTTTCTTAGGCGGGCCAATTTAATATTACCGAATTTTTTGGCGGGCCAAAAAAACGGAATAAAATCAAAACAATAACCACGATTTTTTTTGTTTTAAGTATATTTAACTATTTCTTATTTTAGCACATGTAAACACTACTGCATTGTAGTCTCAAATAGAAACAGAACTGCGCGAAAGACGCATTTCGTTCATAATTTGAGCAACCAATATGAAAAGACGATCTGTTTGTGCTTGCACGTTTTCCTATTTTTCGTCCCACCTCTAGTGAGTTGGAGCAGTGCATTTTTAAATATTCGTTAATATGGCATAGGCCTGTATTGCTCAGGGCAACTGGGTAGGCAGGACAAGGTCTAGTGGTACAGTTGTAGTGTGCGGCACAACGCACATCATTGAAAAATACGATAAATTCGTTTTATTCCTTGAAATTGTGTGTTGCATTAGATGCGCCAGAAATGATTAACAGTTCTGTATCTATTTGAGACTACTATATTATATTTCTGTACAAATGTGTAATAACTAGACTAGACATACTACAATATTTTTTTAAATATAAACTAAACAATATTTTATTAATACAAACGCTTATGGTTAAAGTTCTGTAAGAATTTTTTAAAAATATTAAAATATTTTATTGTATCTTATTTGTAATATTTATTATTTATTTTACTATTTACTTATTTATTTTTTAATAGAAATATAATATATCGTATCGATATCGCGGGCCGAATTCACAGGCTTTGCGGGCCGTACTTTGGGAACCCCTGCTCTAGACGATCAATATTATTCTCCTATATTCAGTCCATATTTTCACAGTTTTTAGGGTTATCCGAACTTGATGAAAAATAACATTTGTTCGTACGAACCGTCTACAGTAAAAAAAAATCAAGATGTCCGATCAAGGACGTCTACGAATTGTATGAATGGGTCCTGCACCATAACAAAAAATAATAAAATGTACACTTTATACTTAAAGTATTATTCAATAAATAGCGATTAAGATAAAAATAGTTATTTGTATCACTAAGCTAGAAACTGAACATTTGCGAGACCGAGTTTATTTTGAAAGCGAGGCCGGCAAATACGAGATCTCGCAAAACAGTTTCTGGGCGTGTGATACACAGGATTTTTTGTATCGACTTCTCCATAAATTCTTCGTATATTTCTCTACATTTTATTCTGTTACATAACCTAAAAAATGAACATATATTTTTATCGGTTTTGCATAGCAAGTTTAATTATAATTACTTACATTTTAGCTTAAAATGCGTAATTATTTTATATCTATTGAAAATATAGCATACAAACACTAGTTATATATATATATATATTTTATATACTTACGCATATTTTTAGTGACAGACGGCGGAAACTCAATTGTATCACGTGAAGTTAGTTGTAGTTACAAACAAACTAGTCCTAAAGTTGGAACTTATTATTATTAATCTATACGAAATGTCAGTAATGACAGCATATTATAATTTTTATGACAAAATTTAGTTATTTAAGTTACAACAATTAAAGATTTAGCCCTAAAAATTGTAAACATTTTGCTAATTCTTGGGTTGAAAATAATCTAAAATTGACATATCACCAGAACAGTAATGCCATTTCCTTTTGCCGGCTTAGGTCAGCAACAGCGCATTTCTGGACGTTTTTGAGTTCTGAATACTAGTCAAAATGGACGGAGGTACGAAAAAATATTTTTTTTAATAATTACTTTTGCGAGATATTTGGTTTGTTGTCAGTGTCAATTACTGAGTTTACATGCAGTTTTCAAACCGTTTTCAAAACGTTTTTAGTTTTGAAATCGCCATGTATACAGTGTCAAAACGGTTTTGAGCTATCTCCAACCAAAACTAAAATTCATGGGTTTGACTTGAAAACTAGTTTTAAAATTACTCATGTAAACACTTAAAATTCAGTTTCGATATTGCGCATGCCTACATAGCATAACGTTTCTGTCGCTTTGTGTTATTTGGTGTTACTAACCTACAAATAAACTGACAGTTGTGTAGTTGTAGTGCGTAGTGGTGCAAAGTAGAAAAGATAATTGGAATAATGCGAAAATGAAGAATTTGGAATAAAAAGGATTTAGCACTTACATAAGTGAAATGCACATGCGCCGAAACTGTTTCCAAATCAATCTGTAAACCTGTTTTGAAAATTGCATGTAAACAGTTTCGCGTAAATTCGACTGAAAACTGAAACCAGTTTCAAAACTGCATGTAAACGTAGTACCTAACTGTGACGTCATATTAGTGCTACTTTTCTCTCGCTGCCTACTATAGAGCTTGTGCGACAGAAAGATATACCAATAGGTGTCGCCGTGACGTTATGTTGACATTAAAAATCAAATGCAATTAAACTAAAAACAATTAAGACTTTTTAAAACAATGAATTGCTTCAAAATTAAAAGTACTTTCATTTAAAATAATAAAAAAATTAGAATTCAGGACCCCATTAAGATTTTAGCTCCGCCCATTCTGTCAAATTTATTAGTGCCGATTACTTCGTTTTTATGAGGGTCCATAAAATTTACAAAATTTGGGTTTTTGGTTTTTGCCAGAGGCTATTCATTGTATAAAATCCTAAAGTAATAATGTTATCGCTGAAATTGTGTAACAAATTACAACGTTTTCAAAGTACAATTGTGTAATAAAACATTTGCTTAATTCGTTTTCTTTTTAAGCAATCTTTCCAAGATATGTTTAATTAAATTTTATATCAAAATTAACAGAATCGTTAAAATTAAGGAAAAATATCTTAAAAACCGTTAGTACATTTGATATGCTTTTTATCAAATGCGTGAAGGACAAATGAATTTAGTTAATAAACAATATTTAAGGCGAAGATTGTATTGTCTTCGCGTTTCGCGAAATTTTTTAAGGTTAATTTCGACTTTGTTTAAATTATTATGGAGATAAAAAACCGCAGAATGTATCTATACAACGGAAATATTGATAAACTGTTAGTCGTAAAACAATTATTATCAGCTTATGTTTCACGGACATTCAAGATGCTCATTGTCAGCATACCATAGAGAAATTATGTAATGTGAGTGTATAGAATAAATTCTTTCGTCGCTGATATTGAATTGTGTAAAACTATTTAATATATTTCAAATGACACAATGAAAATAAAGTATTAGTATAATGTATTGTTTTAAGCAAAGATGTTTTTGTGTAGCCTTCTTTTATATTGCTGTGAGTATTATTATTATGATTACTACAGTATTTTTATGTAGTTATTTAAGTATTTTTTTTTATTATAATAATATTGTATATTTACGAAAAATTAATGTGGCCCGGTACTAAAAAAAAGTTGCATTTATTTTGTTGTATTATGAAAATATGACTAATTTTAAATGATTTTGTACAAAAATATTTTTAAAATATAAAACTTTTCATTCATTATTTTTATAAAAACTATTAGCACTATAACGATATGACGTCACAAAATAAAATCTATATATTTATATGTAGTTCTATTTTACTAATGTTTTGTTGTTGTGATTCTTTTGTAAATTGCGAAATATATATTTTTTTAATTTATGCCTGTTCACTATTGTAGCTTTCCGGTTTGTGATTTGAATTCATTAATTAAAAAGGAATCTTTTCCTTTTTTTCCTAAGAATAGTGAAGAGAAAAAATGTTAGTATTGTCAACTTAATTGGAAAAATTTAAAAAAATTGTTTGTCACCCTGGCACGCTTTAAAAATAAGCGCTTGCGCACTACTTATTTACGTAACTGTTTAACTACAAGAGACAAGTTCGCACCAATAGCACGGTCTTCCATGTATTTGCAGTCGTATAACTATAATAAAGAGACGAAACACTAAATTCTGGTCACCAAATTAGTTCAATACGAACATAATGTTTATTCATTTACGGTCACCAGAAAATGTAATACGTTAGTAAATAATTTAATTTACCTCTAAAATATCCATTTTATCATCAAATTGTGATCTCTAAACTCTTTCAATACGAACATCTGTTAACACATTCTGTCATCAGTAAAACGAATTAAACATTAAAAAATTATTTTTTGTAACTAAACGTACCTACACTTTTTCATTAAATATATGCCACTATTTAAGTAAGATTAAGTCTTAAAAAACCGCTACACTGGTAACCCGCCGGCAACCGATCACTCCGCTTCTCTTCCTGTTGGCTCCCATCGGCGCTTAATATAACTTCCTATACTTTTCAGAAGCGACAAGTGTTTTATTAACCGTGGTTTTAACTGGGGTGAATTAGAGGATGAAATATTGGAGAAAACTAGTTCTATTGGATGCAATACCGATTTTGTCTTTATTTTTGCATTTCCTCACTCTGGGAACGATACTAATTGACTCTAGATAGACTCAAAAAATATAGTGAATTCATATAATTTTCACATTTACGTGTTCTATGCATGAATTAGCGTTGACTCCACTCCTTGTACGGTGCATTTTTCATTGATGAATCAAAGCTATAATGTTTCAAATACTTTTTATTGCGAGATTCTCGTGAGAATCTCGTGAGATTTCTCGCTTCTCGCAGTTATATTGATCTCGCCTCGAATTTTAAACTGCAATCTCGCTCTCGTTCGCGTCTCGCATAATGCAACGAGACGAGATGCGAGAGTACTCTCGCCTCGTCGTGCATCACTAAGTAAAACCTATTTTCTATCGCTATAAGCGGTTTTCGCTATTGTAGTCGAAATTGCAGGGATAATAGAAGTCAAAGAAATGATCTTGAACCATACTATTCGTAGGATTTAAGTCATTTGTTCAAATGATTGCTGAACAAGCTATACTATAGACAGTTTACATAATAGAATTAGTGACCTTTGTAACCAATCAACATTAATAGTGAAAAATGTCAAAATTAACAGTAAACTATTATTCACGAAAGATGACTATTCAAGGTCATTTGTGTGCCGTCTGATATAATATTACTTACAGATAACTTCATTGCATTTCGTATAGGCGTGCAACATGAAATATTTATGGACACATTTTAACTGAAAAAATAAGAGTAATTTATTGGAAAATTATTTTTCTTTCTAAATAATGCCTTTCTGAAAGATTTATGTTCTTCACTTCTGTTTTTGCAAAATTCAGAAACATAGACGTAACAATAAACCAAGGAATAATAATTTGATTTAAACGTCAACGCCACTGGGTAAATATTAGCACAGAGGGCAGTATAGTAGATAATTAGGTATCTGTAATTCTGCGACATACGTCATTATTATTTATAGTGTATTAGAAAGTAATGCCACTATTTACGTATATCTGTCACACCACATAAATTAAATAGACATAGGTCAAATAATTTTTCTCTTTCTAATACAAAATGTTGCTAAGCTACTGCTGTAAAGTGATGTGTATTATTTCTTCGAACAAATGACCTTGAATAGTCATCTTTCGTGAATAATGGTATACACTCGGTTCGGTATACTTAACATGGAAAGTTTAATTAAACCACATACATATATTTACTATCTTATTATCTAACTTTCATCCACCATATGTAATTGCAATTAAACAAAAAGTAAAATGCAAAAGTGACAGCAAATCAGAGAAAATAGAAACCAACCTATCGTAGCGCCATATCACTATTTGACACATTTACCGATTGTTATTGATAAAATTGCCAACGCAATGTCAACTTTCATAACCTAGAAAACTCGACATATGCCTGATGGCTTTATAAGTTTCACTACTGGTGAAGAATTCAAATCGTAATAAACGCCAAGTAATGATGTACATCGTAGATGTAATTTATGTTCCATGAACAATTAAATTCTGAATCTTGTGAAATAATTTGTGTTCAGGAACATTTACTTGAGAAATAAGCTGATGTGCTGATAGCAATTGTTGTGAGCTATTTATTATGTAATACACAATACAGTAGCTATATGCTATAAATACATAATTGGTTGTACATATAATAATTATCTTATTTACTGATATTCATCTGGAATATGTCAACATATTAATGTAATAAATTATAAATGTAATTATTTTATTGGTACTATTAGCTACAAATTATAAAACAAATTGAATGAATGTTACAAGTGGAAGTAGAATTCGAAATCTAAGAATGATTTAATCGTAACAATATTCACAATTTATTTATTTAAATATACAGGGTGTTCATTGTAAGTGGTACACTATTGCTAACTCGAGAACTATAAAAGCTACGAGGTCGGTTAAATTAACAAACAACTTCTATTTTACTAGACTATTTTAATGAGCGTAAAATTATTTTTTTCAGCCAGTGGTTTTCAAACAGTGGGGACCAACTTTGTAATTTTTAATGGGATCATATTGTAACGTTTTTATTTATTTGGGTGAAGTGTAAATATTAGTCAATTATTAATTAAAATAAAAATTTATTATAACGACAAATAGATATTAAATATAATTAAAAGATGATAAATATAATGAACACTACGATTAAACAAATATGTCATCATCATTACCGAATTCTGTGTACAAAGCAGATTGGCACACCCAGCAATGGGTAATATGCCGTAATGATATATTTATTTTATTTATTTATTAAGACTAAGAATATTATAAAACACTTAAACTAAGATTATTTATTTAAACAATATATCTCATTTATTTATATAAATATATTTATTTATGTTCACCACTTGTCGACTATCTGTTTATATCACCAACTATTGAATACGCGACGCTTATTTATATCAGACTTCGCTAACAGTGCTTATATACTCCGGCGTTTGTATTCGAGAAATTACTAGAACACTATTACAGATAAAAACTCAAACACGATAGATTACATCACCCGAGTAATTAAGCAGGTTCGGACAAGTCTGTTGACAACACACGACCCTCCGTGGCTATTGCGTCATCGCTAAAAATAGACACTCGCTCATCGCTGCGACGCGGCGGCGACAGCAGCGTCGACGGCGGGTGCTGCACATTACAATATATTTTTTATTTACTTATTAGATAGAGAATTTTATTCTGAATTCAGTGATATAATATTTTCATACCTTCACAGTGCCTTCACATAACTATTTTTTGAAGAAATATACATATAAAGTTGTATAATAATATGATTAAAATATGACTATAATGATAGTGCCACGGATGGAAAAAATGAATACATGTTAATTTTTTTACATAGAATTTTCTTCTGTCAAATGATTATAAATGTCAATATGTCACGTATTTCTTTCATGGCATTCTAATTATATTTAAGAAAAATAAAATGTACTCATTTTTACCTCCCGCTACCCTTGGTAAGGGTGGTATAGAGGTCGTGCTAAAAATCGCATATCGAGATTTTGCTAAATGACCACATTTTAAGGTCCCTAGAATCCAATTTTAACATTTTCACGATGTCTGTGTGTATGTATGTATGAATCCTTTACTCTAACTCAAATACTATCATTCAGAAAATTTTGAAACCTTGTATTTCGAACTTTTTCTGTAATGTAAAGAGCCCATTAGATTTTGGTGTAAATCGGATAACCGGAAATGGCACTTTACTAGAAGCTCAAAATAGTTTTTCTTTGAAAAATATCTTTAAATGTTATTTTTTCGAGATTAATGTTTTTATAAAAATTAAAAATTATTAAATTTTCTAAAAATTTGCATTAATACTTTTTCTATATATTTTATGGATAAACAAGCAAATCTCCTTGGTTACACAGTTCATATCTTAAATGTATTTAACTGACAGATAAATGTCACTGTCAAAGAACTAATCATTTCAAATTAATAACATAGTAACGTTTTAAAAAGAAAATAGTAAATAGAACCCTAGTTATATGGAATGGATCTTAATACGGTTGCCGCAATAACTAAATATGTAAGTATGTATATTTAAATTAATAAAAATTAAATAGCGGGAGGTTTGGTGTTGGCTACATCAGATTTTTTCTATTTGTGGCTCTCCTATTATAGTGATGATTTAATAATATTAATGGAAAATTTTATATGCATATTTCTCAAACAAATCATTTTGTGAGAGTATGAAATTATTATATCACTGAATTCAGAATAAAATCCTCTATCTAATAAATAAATAAATAAAAAATATATGATCCCATTTAAAATAACAAAGTTGGTCTACACAGTTTGAAAATCACTAGCTGAAAAAAAATACGCTCATTAAAATAGTCTAGTAAAATAGAAATTATTTGCTAATTTAACCGACCTCGTAACTCTTATAGTTCTTAAGATAGTAATAGTGTACCACTTAAAATGAACATCCTGTATAACATACATAAAATAAGGATATTATTTTATTCTAATAGTATTAAATTGTTTCTATTCAAATTTTGCCCTTGGAAACGATGACGTATAGCTATTGAACAAAAATCCGTCTTCGAATGTAATTTTAAAGTACTCGGTGGAACAGTGTCTGTTTTTTGTCAGTGTCAGAATTTACACCGAAACAAAAAAGCCAGCTAAATTTGTAGTTATAAAAATAGATTATGCTTGGTGCATTTTCGCAGAAAAATAAATTGCCGACACATTCCACAAAGGTAATGATGGTTATTTCAAAACAGAGATTTTATTTTAAAAAATTTCGTATATTGGACGTGAACCATTACTTACAAATTTTTGGAACAAAATGAGAGTATTTATTATATTTTATGCTCTGTTCCATTTAAGCCATTCAGTAGATGGCACTGGCAACAGCGCAAATCTGATGTAGCCGAAATTATATTGGGTAAACTTGTCTCTAATTTCAGCCAATCAGAGAGGTCAAAATATTCCCTATGCTCCGCAATACAGAATGGCTTAAATGGAACAAGGTATATATATATTTACTTATTCAACAATTATTGACTTTTGGCGCCGATACAAAACGAAGTGTGTTCGACTATCTCCGTTTTGTGTCTTAATGGGAATGGGCCCATAAATCATAACCGAAATATAATAAATAATTAATAGTTATTTATGCTACAAGGGATGTAGGTACCATTTACCAATCGAGGACGATTTTGCGCCCGAGCGAGAGCGAGGCCTGCTGGCAAATAAGTTCGAGAGTGGTCAAATGTACCTACATCTCAAGTTGCATATAATATTTTTTTCACTCCCGATGAATTATTTTTTACTCATTTTGTCTGTTGAGAAATACAGTTGAATATTGATACATTAAAAAAAAAGAATCTAAGTATTCCATGGAAAATTTAAGAAGAAAAACGCTGTCATCCGTCATATTTGACACGCCAATGGTAACTTTTAAATGGAAATATTTATGAAATGAGGACAATTTGATAGAAATAAAATTCAAAATCATAAATTATAAGAATTAGCAAATATTTGAAACAAATTTAAAATATCTAATTGTTGGTATTTCACAAACAGGGAAGTAAGTTCAGCTGTAGGGAAGTAATGACAATCCTTACATCCCGTCGCTAATAGAAACCGATACCTTGACAGTAAAATAAACATACATCCCTACAATGTCCTAATAGCCTACTTACGATATCGGGAGTGGGAATAATACATTCTTCATTATAAAGTTATAACGAACTCGAGAACGAACTAAACATTTTATGACGTGACGATTGTGGTTTTGATTCTTTTGGCCACAAATGTGAAAGCTGAAAATCAATGCCACAAATAATGCCACAGTTCTGGTGATTTGTCACTTTAAGATTATTTTTCAACACAAGAATTAGCAAAATGTTTATAAATTTTAGGGCTAAATCTTTAATTGTTGTAACTTAAATAACTAAATTTTGTCATAAAAATAATAATATGCTGTCATTACTGACATCTCGTATAGATTAATTATGTTCCAACTTTAGGACTAGTTTGTTTTGTAACTACAACTAACTTCACGTGACACAATTGAGTTTCCGACATCTGTCATTAAAAATATGCGAAAGTATATAAAATATATATAAACTATTATTTACGAAAGATGACTATTCAAGGTCATTTATTCGAAGAAAGAATACGCAGCATTTTATAGTAGTAGCTTAGCAACATTTTGTATTAGAAAGAGAAAGATTATATGACGTATGTCTATTTAATTTGTGTAGTATGACAGATATACGTAAATAATGCCATTACTTTCTAACACACTAAAAATAGCAGTGACGTATGTCGTAGATTTACAGACTTATCTAGTATTCTGCCCTCTGTATCCAATGGCGTTGACATTAAAATCAAATTATTATTTTATGGTATACGTCAAATCTATATTTTTGTTTTATTTTATTTTATGGTTTACGTCAAGTCTATATTTTTGTTTTATGAAAAAACGTAGGTGAAGAAGATAAAACTTTGAGACAAGCATTATTTAAAAAGTACCCATAAATATTTCGCGTTGTACGCCTATGTACACGAAATGAAGTGAAGTTATCTGCAAGTAATATTATATCAGACGGCACATAAATGACCTTGAATAGTGATCTTTCGTGAATAATAGTTTAACTAATATTTGTATATTATATTTTTAATATATATAAAATAATTACGCATTTTAAGATCAAATGTAATTATAATTAAACTTGCAATGCAAAATCGATAAAAATATATGTTCATTTTTTAGGTTATGTAACATAGAATAAAGTGTAGAGAAATATATGAAGAATTTATGGAGAAGTCGGTACAAAAAATCTTGTGTGTCACACGCCCAGGAACTGTTTTGCGAGATCTCGTATTTGCAGGTCTGGCTTTCAGCTCGGCCTGTCAAAATAAACTCGGTCTCGCAAATGTTCAGTTTCTGGTCTAGTGATACAAATAACTATTCAAGTCTAGTTTTCTTTAATGGTCATATATTTATACAAAGTTTCATAAAAAAATTGGTTAATGGCCTATTGTGTGACGTAGGATTAAGAACCTGCGCTATGCACTCAATTAACACTTTCCGGTCGTCGATAAATTATAGTTTTATTGTCTGGTATAAAAATAGTTATTTATGTATTAAGGGCATAATCAAAAGATTGTAGCACGGGGGAATGTTTAAAGCTCGACGCGTAGCGGAGACCGTTAATTTTCCCGAGTGCTATAATCTTGATTATGCCCGTGGTACATACAACGTTTTATTTTATTTTGGTTCTCAAAATTCAAGGATTCAATCGGTATATATTCGGTATCGATGTGCTGGCGTTGTGAATTTTATGCTGTGGTTTCTAGCTATATTGTTTGTTTATAACAAATTTTAATTTAGTGTCAAATGTAAATAGAAGATAGTGATTATTCAAAAGAAATATAGAATAAATTTGACGCTGCCCGGAGCAAGTTGGTTCTACAGAAGTGAAAAGGCGTATAAGAGAAAGGATACGGTTAGTTTTACAAACAGCGGTGTTCAAAAATGTGATATATCGAATTTTTTGTTGTCTGACATTTATCTAAAAACGACGATTTTGACGTTTGAATGAATAGCTGTTGCTTGGCAACTTTATAAGCTCTCGGGCGATAAAAGCCAAATTGCGCCCGTTTTTCAGAGCGGATAAACAAGTTTATGATTCCAAAATAAAATAAAAACTATTATTTTCACTTAATTTTATTGTTAGAAATAATTTTTTATTTTATTATAATGATAACAGAAAATTCTGTTTTGTATGACTAATTACAGTTCAAGGTCCTATTTTCATATTTTTATCAAAAATTAAAATTAAATAAACTCCAAATAAACTTCAAATTCTCATTAATATCGAAACGAATGTATCTCTAGGCAGTGTCTTGTTCAACTGGCGCCACCTTCCTAGTTATATTGTTGACCGTGTTCCAAGCGCCAGAGCAGCTGTGTGTTTATTATGTCCTTAAGAACAGGTTCTGTGGCAAGGTGGCCTCCGCATGTTCGCGCCTCCGGAACTGGCTACGTCAGCCGAAGATCGACTCCGGGCCTCTCAAGTTCGCGCGCTAATTACCTGCAGCAGTTGCAGTTGAACTTGCAATCGATGCGAGAGAAGGAAATTGTGAATGAAAGTAGATAGAGATAGATGATTGGAGATGGTGATTGAAACATTTTATTTATAGAATATGAGTGTTTATTGCGATCTTCTTGAATGTGACAATTCATGGTGTAATGGATTTATTTTTGAACTACAGAACGGTCGTAAACTCAGACTGTAAGAGTATTCATTGTGGAAATAGAAATAAACATAAGATGTAGAAGTGCTCCGGAAAATTGAAGTTTCTATAACACAAAAAGATTTAAATAATAAAGCTGTCTTGTTTAAAATTTTATTTCATGGTTCCGTCATTTAATTAATCCAGTGGCGGTTCCTTCATTAGGTCATTTGGTCAATGACCTCCCAAATTTATCAAAGCAGGAAAGAAAAGGCGAAAGAATAAAAATGAAATATTTTGAATTTAATCATTTTTAATAAAGTCAGACCATCATGTCCTTAGCGCTGCCTGCACATGATACCTACCCAAGGATGCTGTGCACGTTAGTCACCTGTGAGGCAAGCAACTGGAAGGCAGCCATTTGCAGAAAAGGCAAAATACGCGCCAAATTTAAAATTACATTTAGAAACAAATTATAAATGGGATGAATTAACAGATTTTTATATTTATTGCGTATATTTTAAAAATTATAATTATTTTAATAATATAATATACAATTATTACATATTGCTATATTCACAATAAAATAGGACTATGAATTTAAAAATAATATTTGTTTATTAAATAGATACCTTTTGCATATGTGGTGGAAAATTTGGAAACAGAAGATGCTGAGTCTGGTTTTAGTCTTATATATGTTCCAGGCCTTTTCAAATAATCAGTTTCAAAATAATGATCACTGCAAATTTTTGATGCTTTTGTAGGTGTGAAATCTTATCTTTTTATGCTATCTATCCACAATCGTAATATACCACGATTATTTAAAAGAAATCTGTAAAATATATAAAACAATAGTATAAATAAGTATGTATACATATACCATATGAACAATAATACTTAAAAAATTGTTGAGGGTTATCTTTGCTATGAGTTTTTGTGCACCCAAAAGCACTACAAGAAGACGGCATATTGCCTTTTATTATGGAAATATCTCACTTAAAGTATTTATTTACTAAGAACTCAACATAAACACCACTTTATTCAAGAAAACTACCATATATGTAATGCAAAAATAAACCAACGAACGTTTGACGTTTTGCCTTTTGTACAAATGGCGCCGAACCCCCACCACTTGCCTCACTTGTTAAACGTATGTCAGCTATCCGGTGTTTTAAGAGAACATCCTTGTACGTACCTATCTGACCACTGTGTTGAAAACAAGACAGCGAATAGCGCGAGTGCGCGCGCTGCTTTGATCACATTAAAATTGTGACCACATTGTGTTATATGCTGCATATACAAGTCCATACGTCAGACAAAAGAATTGTAACTTTGCTTGGGTAAGACGAAGACAACCACCACCCTATTCGCTTACACACGGTCAATGACCAAGGCATCATTCTATTAGCAGATAATGGCAGCGTAAGTTCGGTTGTGTATTTTATAATGGCAATTGCAGTAAATTATGAAAAATGTTTGGAAATAAAGACAAACGGTTATCCGAAGCCAGATCTGAAATTAAAACAGACTGCGAAGAATGGATGTAGGCAAGTGTAAATATTTACGAAATTTGACCCACTAAATCCAACCCACGAGCCGCCACTGCATTTAACCGACGAAAATTATCAAAATGAACAAGAATCCCAAACCGCTTTCAAAAATATGACCTTATCTTAACCCGGAAACTTCAATAAATAGGCTTGCTCGATTCTTATGACATGACATGAGGAAGTTCTGATTTGTAATTTATTATTATTATTTATTTATTTATTTAAAGCTGAACGAATAAAATAACAATAAATTGTTTGTAGAACGTACATACGTGTGTTTATAATGTAAACAGAATTTATTTTTTTAAACCTTCATTCTATAATATAACAGGATAATAAATTGTAACATGATATTGTATGGGATGTGTGAATCATCGTCCAATAATTATTCAATCTCTTTATGAACAATTCAGTTACATAACACGTTTAGTAACAAAATTTCAGATGATTCATTCGTCAATTTTTCAATATCCTTAAAACAATTAGCTTGAAATTTAACAATAACCTATTTATTGTTTGAATTTCAATGTTAACTACAAGCCCAGTCGCATATGTATTGGACCAAGGAATTTTGTGCAGAGGGTTGATTTTTCGGAATTGGAATTTGTTGTTTAAAAACGGACAAATAATGGCTGGTTTATGATGGATTTAATTTTTAAATTTAGAATTACAAATTTAGATTTGAAATTTACGATTTACTTTGTTGGTTTATAAGGTGCATTCACAAATGAAAATTAGGTTTATGGTTTTTGTTTAGGTTTAAGCATGTCTTTCATAAAGCTGCATTCACAAATGAATATTAGGTTTATGGTTTTGTTTAGGTTAAGTAAGTTATTCATGTAAGTTTAAATTACCTGAAAATTGGTTTTGATATGTACAGACATCTGTGTAAATGCTTATTCTTTTCGTCACATACTTCAGTCGTATATTAACGAGGGCAGAGAAAGTTAAGACATTAGGAAAAGTACAAAGAAAACTTTTCTTTGATCCATGAGTGCGTACATGTCATAATCTGACGACAACTATTTTTGGCTGGTTTAACTCGAAACATTTTTAAGCACGGGCGATTGAATTCACGTGAACACTCTCTTTCTGTATAAATTCTTCGTTTCGTTATCACTCAAATTACAATAAAATATATATATAATCGGCGTCCTATTGCTGCCAATCAGAAAAAAAATAGGACCTGTCATTATTCGAATGAGGAACCTCTAAATGAATATTATGATGGAAATAGTTACAAAAGAATTTATTTTTTCTACAAATCTATTAAAAGTGGGCTTTGTAATGTTTGTTTTTGGCGTGTTAAAAGTGACAGATCATTGTTACTTTGGCACTAGTGTTAAAAGTGAAAGTCAAAAATTATTAGAAATACCAATTTAAATTAAAAAATAGTGTTTGTAGAAAAAATAGTGTATGATATAGGTACGTGTTAAAAGTGATTTTATTTTGTTCGAAGATTTGGATCACTCCGCTTCGCGTTGTGTTCCAAATTTCCTTTTCACAAAATAAAACGTCGCACTTTTAACACTTATAACATAAATAACTATTTAAAATTGACGTTTATTAATAATTTATGAAAACTAGAAAAAGCAAACAAGTGCGATGGCTATTGATACAAATAAACAGAAATTATGAAATTTCTTTTTAAAATTGTGAAAAAAATAGAGACATAATAAGAAATTTAAAAACAGTTTTGTATACAACTTTTAATTTTAAACAACATCGCACCCTACAGTTTTTGCTATAAAATGAACAGGAGAGCAGGAGATTGCAAAAAACTAAAATCCCATGTCAAATACTTATATTCGCACTTTAGCGTCAACATCCTGTACAACCAATAACACCCAAGGGCGTTATAAGTTGTTGCTATGGTAATGTCAAGAAATTAATATTGATACTGGGATAAAGCCTAAAGAACAAGCAGAAGCATACCTACTTCGTAAATTTTATTAAATAAATAAATATATCATCACGGCATATTGCCCATTGCTGGGTGTGCTAATCTGCTTTATACATAGATTTTGGTAATAATGATGATATATTTGTACCGTGCGGGCGTTTACCAG
This sequence comes from Harpalus rubripes, assembly GCA_963082715.1. Lineage (NCBI taxonomy): Eukaryota > Metazoa > Arthropoda > Insecta > Coleoptera > Carabidae > Harpalus > Harpalus rubripes. Next base: position 60,158,271 of record OY720454.1, read on the forward strand.
GCGTCACCTCAAAAGTACTCATTGCTGGTATGGAGAGTGCGCTACAGGGGATGACAGGGGTCAATTTTATTAAAATTTTCTAATTCATAATCCGTAGAATATTCAAAAATTGTTGATCTCAGGCATTATTGTCCATATAACACCCTTTGATACTTTAATTACTATAACAATTACTCGAAATCTCTCTCTAACATCATATATTCTTACAACACCGGTATTTTGGTACACACTTACACCTTCTTCAGGGTAGTAAGATCTTTCAGATTGTTTTATATCACGTACACAAAATACATTCGTTTTTAGCAAAAACTGAATATTAAATAGGAATATATTTTGATTTTGTGTACATGATATAAAAATCTGTAAGATCTTTACTACCCTGAAGAAGGTACAAGTGTGCACCGAAATGTCGAAGTGTAAGAATAAAAAATGTTGTTTGACTGTGATTTCGAATAATTGTTAATACATTAATGAATATTTTTGCTGACAATAAAGCCCGGTATTTTCATTTCTGTTAATTTAACTGTCAGTTTTTAAAATGAAAAATATTACAAATATATTAAAGCATAAAGTTGTAAAAATTACACATGTCATACTCAAAAATTATAAAATTTGGTATGCTTGCTATCAACTTTCCTCTAATAAATGCTTAGTATGAAATAAAATGAATTGAAAAACATATTTGTTTTGGATACGGTGTCTTCATTCTTATTTAAAATTATTCAGCAGTTTGGAAACTAGAGCAACATAGCAGTGAAGCATTTATTAATTTAAATATAAATGAACTGTAATTCCAGAGTACAATTTTAATTATATTCAAATTGTGTTGTTTAACGATAAATCTAGGTCAATATTTCCAGGGGTGACTCGAAAATTATTTCTCTAATTGCTGCGACAAATGACAAAAACTAAAGCCAGTACTATAGTGTAATTCACGTAAAAATAACAGATGACGCTTGAGAACCGACCGTTTTAACTTGTACCGTGGTCGGTGTTGAGGTTGCGCTCAGAGACCTTCACCGCTCGGACCCTGGGGTCGTGGGTTCGATTCCCACCAGGGGCTTGGATGTTTGTGTGTGCTATTAAACTATTATTCACGACAGATGATTATTCAAGGTCATTTGCTCAAAGAAAGAATACATTTTATAGCAGTAGCTTAGCAACATTTTGTATTAGAAAGAGAAAGATTATTTGACGTATGTCTATTTAATTTGTGTGGTGATAGATACACGTAAATAGTGCCATTACTTTCTAACACACTGAAAATAGCAGTGACGTATGTCGTAGAGTTCAAATTCATTCAAATCAAATTATTATTTTATGGTTTACGTCAAGTCTATATTTTTATCTTATGCAATAAAAATTTAGGCGAATAAGATAAAACTTTGAGAAAAGCATTATTTAATAAGAAACAAAATTTTCGAAAAACAACATTTATTTTTTCATTTAAAATGTACCCATAAATATTTCGCGTTGTACGTCAATGGGTACGAAATGCAGTGAAGTTATCTGCAAGTAATATCAAACGGCTCATAAAGGACCTTGAATAGTCATCTTTCATGAGTAATACTGTACATTTTAATAGATGTAATAATGAAATGTAACAATAATTGTAAAATGTACTTGAAGTATTTGATAGGGCTATAACCTATATAGAGTTGAAATGCCGACAAAATAAATATATATTGTTATTATAGTGTGGCTACGTAAGTAAAAAATTTATAACTTTAGTCCTCGCTTTAGTCCTTTTTACATTCCGTCACCTTTATGTAAGGAAGGTATTGTCTTTGGTCAAAAAAATCGATGATGAGTTTTTAATCAATAAGCACGTTTTAGGGTCTCTAAAATGCGGTTTTACTATTTTTACGATGATGTCTGCATGTGTCTGTGTGTGTAACAAAAATTTGGTCTGCGATAAGTCTAATACTACAATTTCAAAAATTATAATTCTTTCGTATTCTTCTTCGGTACATCCATTTTAAGAGCTGATTAGATTTTGGTTACAATTGCTCAACCGGACGTATCCTCATTTGAAGATTTTAACAGTTTTTCTTGAAAAAACTATGTTAAATATAATTTTTTCACATTTAATGTTATTATAAATATTAAAGAATATTTTATTCTCTATACGATTTAATTACATTTTATACTTCATATTAAATAGATATAGAATTAAAAAATCAATAAGAAATTAAATTTCAGAAAGTAGTCACCTATGAAAACAGCTACTGTATTATGAAAATTCTGATTGAAAGATGTCTGTGGATGTCAGTGCCAAGCGCAATTGACATAGTATGTTTGTCTTATAGTTTTACTACTGCCGGAAGGAATAGAATCTTTTGCAAGGAACTTTCAGTATGAAATTTGTCCAAAATACATAAAACTGACGGAAGGTATTGTGCTGGCCACATCAGATTTTTTGAGTATATTTAAAATTTAAATAAACCAATCTATTACTTATCAGTACACTCAATTTTTCTTTGTTTTTTTTTATCTCATAGCCTCCAAATAGGTTATTTGATAAAATGCACTCAAATACATGTCTCTGACGTCAATTTTGATTTAACTATTTAAATAACAAATTAAATAAAAAATAGTATCTATATCTATAGACTATAGGGGCTGTCCTTAAATTACGTAACGCCTCAAGGGGGGTGGTGGGGGTCAAGAGTAGCGCTACGCAGTGTTATGAGGGGGTGGGGGAGGGTAAATGTGTGCGTTACGTAACGATAAAATATAAAAAATATTGTTAAACTTGCTTTAATAGTTTTGAAACATTCAAATTTCGCGGTGCTAATTCGTATATGCAGGCAGTCGTTTGTTTTCAATAACAGTCAACATAATATGTCGGGCACAGTTCAAATTCGGGCCAGTGGTCTTTCATTCGTGCAATGCAATTCATATTAAAACATGAATTCAAGTAGTGTTGATAAGGAAAAACTTTTCAATAATTTGTTAAAAGCATATGGAAATGCATGTGCTTTTAATTTCTGTGCTGTTATTTTTTCATCTTTATGTACATTAATTTAATTAGTTTAACTGAATATAAAGGAGGCCATATACTATTATATACAGTAAAAAAAATTGTGGTGACAAGCCGTAGGGCAAGAGTATTACATTATTTTTATCTTTATGTACTTTAATTTAAATAGTTTCTGTTCTGTTCTGTTATTTTTCATCTTTATATACATTAATTTAAATAGTTTCTGTTTCAAATTTTAACTGAATATTAAGGAGGCTATATACTTTTATATCCAGTAAAGAAATTGGGGTGACAAGCCGTAGGGCAAGAGTAGTACATTATTTTTCATCTTTATGTACATTAACTTAAATAGTTTCTGTTCTGTTCTGTTATTTTTCATCTTTATATACATTAATTTAAATAGTTTCTGTTTCAAATTTTAACTGAATATTAAGGAGGCCATATACTTTTATATCCAGTAAAAAAATTGGGATGGGGGAGGGTCAAGTACTGCGTTACGTAATATATGGGGGGGGGTCATGTTTGCGTTATGGGTGCGTTACAAAGGGGGGAGAGGGTATCAAAAATTTCCTAATTTTGCGTTACGTAATTTAAGGACAGCCCCATAGTAATCATTAAAATGTAGTGTTTCTATAAAATTTATTGTGATCACCCATCCTTCTAATATCAGAACGAATTACAGCTTTATTACTGATATGATTACTATTTTTACCTACAAGGTCATATTGGTAATAACTTGTTTATACTTGCTTGTTAAATGTGTTAACATGTATTGCAAAATACAATACATGTATGTAACATAGGTTGCCTGATATAGTAATTGTTTGGGATAACATTTATCATTTTTCTTTATCTGAAATAATCTACTGACTATACTGGATTATTCTATTGTTACTGGGAATATTCAGATATCAATTTCTATGAAGTACTAAGTATGTCTCTGTATATTATCTTTAAACAAGTATGACAATAGTTAACATTATAGTTTAAATATATGAGATACTAATATGTGTTCTTAGAATTATGATGGTTGTATCATGACAGTCTCACACAAAAGTTTTGTCAAGTAAAAGTATTCATAAAAATAGATTTTCTAAATTTTTAATAGTTTAGTGTACCCGATGTGTACCACATAAGCATTACCTAGCAAAATTTCGTTTTCACCAACCACTAAGCATAGCCTATCTTGATTTAGGAATTACTTAGCTATAGGTATAGGGCATCCAGTCAGTCAAAGGGTTTGCGTCATAAATGTAATATCACTAGAAACAATGACGTCATGTGTTAATAAGTTTACATGAGCATGTAAAACGGATTAAAATATGATCTGCGGATTGCCTCCATAAATACAAATCATTGTTACCAGGGTTGGCAAAAATCATGATTTATTTACAAAACTCAAAAATCATTGATTTTATTTATTTTTAAGGACATGTTGCTGTTATTGCACTTTTTAATTGTTTTGAAAGCAATATAAATATTTTTCGTACCTCCGTCCATTTTGACTAGTATTACAGAACTCAAAATCGTCCAGAAATGCGCTGTTGCTGACCTAGGCCGGCAAAAGCGGTTGGCATTACTGTTCTGGTGATATGTCAATTTAAGATTATTTTCAACACAAGAATTAGCAAAATGTTTACAAATTTTAGGGCTAAATCTTTAATTTTTGTAACTTAATGAACTAAATTTTGTCATAAAAATAATAATATGCTGTCATTACTGACATCTCGTATAGATTAATTATAAGTTCTAACTTTAGGACTAGTTTGTTTTGTAACTACAACTAACTTCACGTGATACAATTGAGTTTCCGCCATCTGTCATTAAAAATATGCGAAAGTATATAATATATAGCTAATGTTTTTATGTTATATTTTCAATAGATATAAAATAATTACGCATTTTAAGCTCAAATGTAAGTAATTATAATTAAACTTGCAATGCAAAACCGATAAAAATACATGTTCATTTTAGAAATATACAAAGAATTTATGGAGAAGTCGGTACAAAAAATCTTGTGTAACACACGCCCAGAAACTGTTTTGCGAGATCTCGTATTTGCAGGCCTCGCTTTCAACTCTGTCTCGCAAATGTTCAGTTTCTGGCCTAGTGATACAAATAACTATTATTTCATAAACGAAAACGAAATCTGTAAAAAACGGATATTTTATTTTACGTTTATCTCATGACAAAAACCTATTACATCAATAAATTTGGGCTCATTTGATGCAGTATTTAATTCTGAACATTTTTTGTATTTACATCTTCGTTCTAAAATTAATGGAGCAGAATTTACAAATATATGAAAATTTTACCATTGTATTTCCTACAGTCCATAAAAAAGTAGACACCCGGTATATATGTATGTATATATATATATATATATATATATATATATATATATATATATATATATATATATATATATATATATATATATATATATATATATATATATATATATATATATATATATATATTACCATAGTAGAATTTTCTTTTTCTACAAATCTATTAAAAGTGGGCTTTTTAATGTTTGTTTTTAGCGTTAAAAATTTCATTTTGTGACACTAGTGTTAAAAGTGACAGATCATTGTTACTTTTGACATTAGTGTTAAAAGTAAATGTCAAAAAATTATTAGAAATATAAATTTAAATTAAAAAATAGTGTTTGTAGAAAAAATAGTTTGATATACGTGTTAAAAGTGATTTTATTTTGTTCGAAGCTTTGGATCACTCCGTTTCGCGTTGTGTTCCAAACTTCCTTCTCACAAAATAAAATGTCACTTTTAACACTTATATCATAAATAACTATTTTGTTAACTCTGCATTTAAGATATCTTAAATAATTTGATAAACTATTGATTTTTCTACAAAAATTGAATTTATAAAATTTGATTTAAATCAATGATTTAAAAAATTGATTTATATCTTGATTTAAATCAAATGTCATTTTTGTCTTATTACCACATTTGGTGCTCTTATGGCTCAGCCTGTTTACGTTAACTGTCGCGAAATTTCATTTTGGACTAAAAATGTGAAATATCTTTATTATTTTTATTTTGTTGAAATTCCATGGCTATCACTACAAATGAGCTATACTTATAAAATTTCAAATTGGATTTTACAGCTTATTAAATATGTAAAATACAATCTGATTACTGATTTGGGTCCTGAATTTAATTCTCTAAAACATTTATTTGAAATATTTTTGTCTACAATTAAATGGGAAGTTTTGCGCAAGGAAAAATCGATTTCCCATGTTATACGCCTATGGCCTGCTATTTAATTAACACCCTGTATATAGAACCACCTTAATTAATTCAAAAGACATTGTGGCATTAGCTTCTTTTTAATTATTTGTTATTGTTATATTTAGTCATTCATTTCCTCATCTTCTGCAGGTGTTCATATCCTGCATGACTAATGCATGATGATTTAACTCACTTTAACTTCGGTTTAATTGTAGTTGTTGGCAAATACAACTAAAATATACATCATAGTTTTATTTATACTTCGTTAAACGCTATGTTAAAATTTGAAAACCAGAAAACGGGTGCTTTAATATATCAAATTATGAAAATTTATTACATAATATCATTTTGGTAATCTGTTTGATTTATGCTTAGACTGTCAAGATAATTCATTCGGTTATTATCATATTTACTGCCAACTGTATATAGCCACTTATTGTACTGACATTGACCAATTAAAAACCAACATTTAAGATTATACTCGTACACTTTAATTATCGAATCACGCGATGTACTTAGACTTTTGTCTAAGACAACTTTGAACATAGACGTAGACGTATAATTGTAGTATGTATAATTTTCTTGCGAACAGGAATTCCCCTACTTACAATAATAGGTAATAACGTTTAAGAAAATTTTACTGAAGTGTGAAGTCACATTTTCATGACTCAGGTGTTTGAGAACTTGAGAACTTTATATAGTTTGTTTCTATTTATGTTGTCGTCCTAAGTGATGTCTCAATAGACCTTTTCAATTTAAAGAGAAGATATGCGCAATGGAATTTGCACATTTTTATTTATTTATTTAAAAATACACACTACCCAACAGACAAGTCCAATTAAAGGGTAGCGAAAAGCAAAAATACAATTCAACAAGACATAGTTGCAATATTATTAATTACAAAGATTATGGATTTCGTTACAGAAGCTCTTAAAGTCAAGAAGAAAGACATCTACACTAGAAAAAATATTATTATAAAGACTGCCAACAACTGGCGGGAGTCATGGTTACGCACTTGTTCTATGCACTGAACTAAATATATACAACCGGAATGCGCCGTCAGCTTAATATTATGCGAAGAGGTCCTAAGTTGTTAGGACCTCTGGCATGGTTGACATGTTGAATAATCTTGACTACTCTGTTTATCTTTCCCTTGTTGTACTACTGATGATGAGAACTTAGTTCTCGAAATACGTATTTAGTTTTTATTAAAATTAATTTTAAGGTTAAAGGATAATTACAATAGTTTTAGTTATCAGTTTTTATTAAAAAGAAGTCGATTCGGCCAGGAATCTATTTAAAACGTTGAAAAAGCAAACTGAAACATAATACCTCTAAACACAATAAAAATTACAAGATTTTTGTCAAGAAAAAAATTATATAAATGATTACCTGATTTTTATTTTGGAAATAGTCATCCGAATACCATTCGTGGTTAAATTTTATCCTGGAAAAATATTCCGATTGCTTTACTCGAGCCTATTGCCAATTTATCTCGTGACATTGACAAAAAATTGCTAGGCAACCAGCTCTCGTGACAATCTGAAAAATTTTCCGGTCAAAATTTACCATATGATATTATACCGTGTGTCTGTCTTGAAGGTGTACATAGGAGATTAACATGGGAAATCAGTTTTTTGCAATTTCCTGCTCGCCTAATTATTTTAAACAAAAATGCGTAAAATAAAAGTTGTAGAGCATAAAATTCTGCATTTAAATCAATAAACAGAATTAAATTTCCATGCATTGTTGCGACAAATTAAATATGAAAGTATCGAAAATTACGTTGAAAATATCGACAGCCATGGAATTGAACAAAAAATAAATAAATGCTTGACTATTTTTTAATTTAAATTTATATTTCTAAAAAAATTTTGACTTTCACTTTTAACACTAGTGTCAAAAGTAACAATGATCTGTCACTTTTAACACTAGTGTCACAAAATGACATTTTTAACGCTAAAAACAAACATTAAAAAGCCCACTTTTAATAGATTTGTAGAAAAAATAAATAATAATAACCTGACGCACAAAAATCTCGCTTGGAAAACTGGGCCTAAGTTTTGTGCGTTGGGTTAGGTTATTCTTGTTATCTATAAATAAATATACAAGCTCTCAGATAAATGCCAGTGTCTCAGAGCTACTACGATAACAGTGGATTCTGTATTCTATAACACATTTTTTATTTTAGTATAAGAATATAATTTACACAAAATGAAGCACCACAGATGAAGACCTAGTAATTCTAAAATTCTATTCTCTTTTCTAATTAATATTTTGATAGAAGTATACTTACTTAATTTATCGGGTCAATTTTGAACCTGGTTTTTCGGTTCACACCCTAACCTTGTTTATTTGAATGAGACTTATAAATGAATCAAATGTTCGTGCATAGTAACTGTTAATATTCACTCAGTTGACCCAAATATTTTGCCATGAATTCTTTTACAAATTTTAATACGACACCATAAAAAATAAAACTAGGGCGAATGTCAAATAACTTTTTCTGCTCGTTGCAATCTTCGGCAAGAGTCCAAATTAATTTTGTCTCTCATTTATTCTGAATTTTATACATGATTTTCGTGCCATTTAAAAGTGAGTTATGATATTGCCAATCTAATGGGATATCTTGGGAAGTCGTTACATTTACGCAGTCGAATCATTTAATTTAAATGTAATAGTATATTTTTTATAAATATTTAAATGCTTTGATAGTATTTTTTAATAGGTAATTGAAACTTTTAAATTGTAAATCTTTCACATTTAGAAGCAACATTCTTTTTACCTCCCGCTACCCTTGGTAAGAACGGCAGGTATAGGGATCGTGCTAAAATTTGCATATTGGAATTTTGGTATGTTTTAAGTTCCATAGGTATGTAAGTAGGGTTGGCAAAAATCATGATTTATTTAAAAAAATCAAAAATTATTGATTTATTTAAAAAATCATATAAATCATGATTTTATTTTTATTTTTAAAGATTGTTGGTGTATTTGCACTTTTTAAATTGTTTTAGAAGCAATATAAATATTTCATAAACGAAAACGAAATCTGTAATAAAACCCCAAAGAATGCATTTGAATTTTTGCTTATCGTATACTCGTATAAATTGATAAAATATCATTTAATTTTTAGATATTTTTATATACAAAACATATTTTTGTTGCTATTAATAAGTTTGTAGCAAATAAATACATTTTTATCATAATTCGAATCTTATCATTTTTTATAAAAATCAGTTTATTTAAATCAAAACTGTGTATGTATGTAGGGATCCTGTGGATGTTTTAACACAAATACCCATTATATAGGATATGGGAAGAAGCCATTAAATTTTAGTGGAAATCGGGCAACCAGAAGTGGCACTTTGCTTGGAGCTCAAAATAGTTTTTCTTCGAAAAAATATATTTAATTTTTTTTCGCAATTTATGTTATTATAAAAATTAAAGATTATTAAATTTTCTACAGGTTTGTATTAATACGTTTCCTATAGGGCGCAAGAACAATGTTACTTTGACAGGACCAATATTTTGACTTGTTTTAATTTTGAACTGATTTTTTAAGTTTGTTTTACTGCCCGAAATTTGTAAAATAATAACAATCTAATAGTCCAAAATAAAATAAGTCAAAACATTGGTTTCGTCAAATTGACATTGTTCTTGTCAAAATGACACGCGTACACACATCAGCTGATTCTAAACACGTCAAGGTTGCTCGAGTCACGTGTCTGCTCGCGCCCTTATGAATAAATCTATAAATTAATCTGTAATTTAAATCCTAGAGCCTACGCTTTAAACACAACTCCTTGTTTCCATAGTTCAAATCTCAAATGTATGTAACCTCGTATGTAACTAACAGACAAATGTCACTGTCAAAAACTAATCATTTCAAATTAATAATTGTAAAGTTTTTTTTAAAAAAATGAACTTAATATAGTTTACCGGTTTCAGGATATTATTCCATTGTTTACATGTACAAAAGTAGGCTGGTAACTAAGTAATAACTGTATCTGTATGGTAATATTATTATTAAAATGAAAATATAATGCTCTTCATTAATACATACAGATAACGTTAGCCTGTCGTTCTAAATACGGTCTACTTTATTCTAAAGTAATAAACATGAGAAATAAAGCACATAATTTGAATATTTGTCATATTGACATATGTCAAAATAATTGTTCTGTTAACCATAGCAATCTGAAAGTAGCATTAATGAGAGAATTTCAAAAAATTATATTATGTCAATAATGTCTTAATTTTCTGAAACCGATAAACTATTGAACAAACCACGGATATTATTAATCATAACAAGCCTTAGATGTCTTAAAATCCTCGCTCTACGAGCTCGGATTTCAAACTTACATCTGCGGCAGTTATGATTTGCATAACATTCCTAGGTATGTTAATAGCTATTCCAGCATTAGTAAATACGTAGGTAAATTAAATGGCGGGAGGTATTGTGTTGGCCACACAGATTTTTTATTCCAATCTTGTTTTGTTCTATTTTCGTTGGACGTATAATATTATATTTGGTGGAAAAAGTGTCGGGAAATATTTGAAAGCGATGCGATATTCCAATTTTCCAAGCCTAGTCAGTTGTGAAAACTTTTATCAATTCATTTTCACAGCCATTTGCACCACAATTGCCTTGTTGATGCATTCGCAATTCCATTCCCTACGCCTCAATCAAATTCATATTCACAAAAACAAAACATTTCAACCTATTTGGCTAATTAGAACACTAACCTAATTCCTGATATGCTTACTGAAGCAGAAACTTCATTTCATTTCAGCTAGGATAGGCTGACGCGCTACGCACTCAAATTCCCTCAAATCCTGAAATTTGTACCGTTGCATTTGAATGCTAAGCTGTACGTGACTTATGGAACGTGTGTTGCCTTTGTTGTCAGACAATGGAGAATCACGATAAACAGTTTAGTGATTGTTTTTAAATTATTTGACAATCGGAATGGTGTTTACAGGCAGTTTAAATTTCGCAACCAAATATTAACAGTAGTAAAATAGGGGTAATAATAGTAATAGTAAATAATAATAGTAAAAAATAGTAATAAGGAAAAAATATTGAAAGTATATGCTTAATAATGAATATTAATAAAGAAATAAAACGATATAATTGAAATACTTCGGAAATAAGGGGTTTTTCGTTATAGCAGCTCGTCACTCATACGAATTCCATATATATATATATATATATATATATATATATATATATATATATATATATATATATATATATATATATATATATATATATATATATATATATATATATATATATATATATATATATATATATATATATATATATATATATATATATATATATATATATATATATATATATATATATATATATATATATATATATATATATATATATATATATATATATATATATATATATATATATATATATATATATATATATATATATATATATATATTATTGTGATTGGCGACTTAAAGACGGCCTATAAATATATAACGAATACCCAGTTAGGCGGAGGAGCCTACTACCAATGGAAGTAGAGATATTCAAATAGCAGAGGCGTGGCTATCAGTCCACTACTGCAGTTCTCAAACAGTACTTACATACGTACAGACGTCACGACGAAATTAATCAATATAGATTCAAGGATGGTCAAAAAGGATATTTCTGTTGAAATTTTAAATCCGAAATTTTTCGCGATTGCAAAATTTTCTTTTTATATTTTGCGTTAATAATGAAGTCATTACGATACGCAATTGCGTATCGTAATGACCTTCATTTCCATACGCAATTTTTTGTTTTAGACGGTTGGTACTAGATGACGTTTCTTTAACCCATTTTTACCTAATTTATTTTTAGTTAATTGACAATTCATTTTAATAATATAATGTGGAAATTATTATTATTTTTTTTATTTAGGGAAGATTATTTACAAATGGTTACAAATTGAGTAAGTAAATGTTATTGGAGAAGGCGCAAAATATAAAAAATAGTATAAAGAACTCATTTTATAAGACTTTCTTTCGCACTTGTCAATTAAAAAACTCGCTAACGCTCGTTTTCTAAATTTTGACGCGTGCGAAAAAAACATGTCTTATAAAACACGTTCTTTAATATGCTATTATTATATAAATTATTATTTACGAAAGGTGACTATTCAAGATCATTTGTGAACCGTCTGATATAATATTACTTGCAGATAACTTCATTGTATTTCATATGCATAGCCATGCAACATGAAATATTTATGGACACATTTCAACTGAAAAAATAAGAGTAATTTATTTGAAAATTATGATTATTTCTAAATAATGCCATTCTGAAAGATTTATGTTCTTCACTTATGTTTTTGCAAAATACAAAAACATTGACTTAACTTATAAACCAAGCAATAATAATTTGATTTAAACGTCAGCGCCACTGGGTAAATATTAGCACAGACGGCAGCGTAGTAGATAATTAGGTATCTGTAATTCTATGACATATGTCATTATTATTTATAGTGTGTTAGAAAGTAATGCCACTGTTTACGTATATCTATCACACCACATAAATTAAATAGTCTTAGGTCAAATAATCTTTCTCTTTATAATACAAAATATTACTAAGCTACTGCTTATAAAGTGATGTGTATTCTTTCTTCGAACAAATGACCTTGAATATTCTTTTGTGAATAATAGTATACAAGGAAGTAAAAAGATTTGAAAATTATTTTGACATTAATTTTTTTAGTAATCATAGTGATACACATCACTTACCGATCAGTAATTTGTAAATAAAATCTACTGCCTTGGTAACCCTATCGGTAAACATTAAAAAAAACGATAGTGCAAAAAGTTTAGTGTCAACTCAACTGATCCACTTATGTCTGTACCTTCAACATGAGATTAATGTATGTATGGCTATATCAAATTAATGGTTTTATATTATTTATATCAATAGTTCCATTGACATTAATTTCCCATAATAAGGCATTCCACAATTTTTTTAATTTCAAGTCAACGTATAAGTAAAACTAAGACTGTCGGTGAAAACCGGTGAAAAATTCCTATTAATAAGCGAGTTATAGTCCCCCGAAATTTGAAAATATAGATGTGACGTCACGAATATAAGTTTGTATATCAAACTGTTTTCTTCGTGGACCTAAACGTTCTTAAAATATATGTTATTTCTAAATTATATTTATAAAAAATAAATGAATATTATTATGCTGTACAAGTCTACAATTTATAATTGGAAGTGTATTTAAATTTTTAAGTTTAATGCAAATATTTATATTCAAATAAAAACTGTTTGAGAATTGCAGTACTGGATTGATAGCCACGCCTCCGCCATTTGAATTTCTCTACTTCCATTGGTAGTAGGCTCTTCCCCCTAACTGAGTATTCGTTAGATATTTATAGGCCGTCTTTGAGTCGCCAATCAAAATAATATATATGGAATTCATATGTGACGAGCTGCTATAAACAAAAACCCCCTTATTTCCGAAGTATTTCAATGGGCCCGTCCAACTTTTTTAAAAAAATTTATGTTACGAAGAATTTAAAAATACAAATTCCGTATTTTTTGTTTTCTTGAAATTACGCTTAATAACGCCTAAAATAATTATTAACGTTTTAGCGCGAAAGTTCTGACGTTAGCGTCACTCCGTCATAAGTAGAGAGAACCGACATACGTTACCGTTAATATGGCAATATACAATAAATGTTGCATGAATAAAAATACGTATCCATTACAAACTGTGATGAAAAATCTTTGGACCTAATGGTAATAAAGTAAGCCAGATAGTTATTATATCATTTCAAAATATATATTTGTTTGATTTACTTACATGAATACGTATAGGAGTAGTGTAAATGTTAATTTATGTAAAACTTCGATAGTACATATTATACATATATAAAAATCAGGTAAGTAAAATTAATAATTTTTGCTCGTTTTCGTAATCAAGTTAATTATTCACTTTAATTAATGTGACTTTAAGACTTTCTTTAATATAATATTGAAGTTTTCATCTAGTGCCATTATTATAATTAATATAATATTTAAACTATTTTCTATTTATAATTAGTAATCCAATATTTACATTACTATTTACTAAATGATTACAACAATGACAAGTATTAAGATTACAATAATTAAAACATATATTATAAAATAAATTTATTTAATAAGTAAATTTTCATTTGATCTTAATAACAAATTAATCGGATATATTAAATGTGTTCGTTAGAGTATGTGTAAAGCCAATTGCGAATTTATGAGCAAAATATGCATGGTCCACTTTATAGTGACATTTTCATAGGGAAACTGGACTACTGTAATGACGCTGACGTCACAACATGGCGACCATTTTACGCTAAAAAATTTAATGACATTATTATAGGTAAAAAAATACAAAATATATAGCAATTTTTATTTCGTTTTCATTTATTTATATTTAAAATTCATATGCTACATGTTATTTTTAAAAAGCCGAAGACTTGGACGGGTCCATTATATCGTTTTATTTCTTTATTAATATTCATTATTAAGCATATACTTTTAATATTTTTTCCTAATTTTTCTTAGTTCATTTGCGCTGTAGTCCCCTATTATATTTCGGGACGACCTGTATAAACTTTAATTACTAACTAGTACTAATCACTGTCCTGGGAATCAATAAGTTATAAATAGCCGATTTATAAAATAGTAAATAAGTAAATAAATAAATAAGTAATACATATATTTACCTACAATTTCTACGTTGTAGAACTAACTGTGTGTCTGTCACGATACTACCCACATACACATGAATGACGCAAACGAACGTCTGTCAATTCACTCAATCAATTTCGCGGGGTCAAAGATGTACATTGAAATCTTGGCAATCTAGATGGAAGATGATAAAGATTGTAGAATGTATCAACTTTCGCGATGAATTTACAGTATAATAAACGAGAAAGTAAGAGAAAATAATTTGATTTGCTACTGTAATTTAATAGTAGAATAAATAACATCGCACAGAAATTGTGTATGGAAACAGATTTTTGAAAAGTGAGTGTGTTGATAGGATGATAAGACATATTTGAGGTTATTACTTTCTATTTATTATTGTGAATTAAACAAACTAGATTCTAGATACAAATCAAGATCTTTAAAATGTTGAAGTAGAGCAATAATGTTATTGAAGTTAACAAAACTTCGGAAATATATTATTTATAGAGTCTAATAAATGAAGAAATTAAAATCGCATTAGATGTTCTAATGTTATTTTCACATAATTCAAACAATTCAATTTTGCTTTCAACATTGATGGCAATAACTTCGTTATATGTCCATTTAACTTCAGTGTGTTCCATTTACCTGTTCCCATATTAATTACGTGCTACGATATAAATAGAACATAATGCTGCTTGAATAACGAAATATACTCTCATATCATTATAAAGTTTACCTCAGCTATCTCGAAGACTATAAGAGTTACGAGTTACGACTTCGATTAAATGAGACTTTTTGTTTAACTTTTAGCGGTCAATTAATACAATATAGTGTGATAAGATGAGGTACGTCCAATTAACAAATAAATAACTTTTTATAAAGTTTTCTAATTTATAGTTCAGGAATAATAATATTTCAACTTATCGTTGTTAGTCAAAATTATCATTTTTCTTATCGGGAGTTTTTGTTCAGTCTGAATGTCACCGATCTTTGACAGTTATGTGTTGATAAGTCTTGAAATTATTATGCATACGTGCGTGACTTTGGATACCCTACGCTTTATTATTATTATTATTATTATTATTATTATTATTATTACCTAATCGCACTAATATTAATAATAAACAGTCATCTTCCTGGCGCCGAAGTTTTTCATACAATTTTTACAATTTTTATTTTACAACTTCAATTTTTTCATATCTTTAATAAAAATCAACATTTCACAATCCATTTAAAATGCTACTTTATAAATAACATCGACTCTTAGCCTGATGGCACAAACAAAATCGATCGCTAATCGAATAAACTTATAATAAGGTATTCTCTCATATTTTTTTAATTTATTTTTCTTAACGAACAGTTATATCTAAGAGTATCTGTGAAAACCCGAGTAAAAAATTCCTTTTAATAAGCGAGATATTAATTTTTAAAATTTGATTTTCTTGTGTCACGTGATAGTGACGTACTAGTTGTACAGTACCAGCGGTGTGCTATCAGTGGTTCATGCGGCATTTGATCACATTCAAACATGGAGTAGGGATTTCAACTGGTCTCCCATTGGAAGGTCATCTAGTACATCAGCAAAATTTAAATGCTTTATATCTTTTGTAACAATCAATTTATATTATGAGTTTTTGTTTTTTTCCTGTAGTTTACCTATCAACAATAATATTTTAAATAAATTTTTAATATTAGTAATTCTCAGAGAATACCCTATTAAATATCTATTCTGCTTTTTCAATACCAAACCCTAATATATACTAGATTTAATTTAAATAAATTTAGATAAAAATGGTGAATAACTCCGAAATTATTGGTTTTAGGCATAGGATACCCTTAGTAACATAGAAAGATGACATAAAAAGAAACCCAACTAAATAATAATAGGGTGTTCTATTGTGACAAGGCGAGGGTAAGCACAATAACAGATAAATAACTTTTTATAAACTCTTCTAAATTATAGTTTCAATATTCATATTTTAACTCTGTTTATCTGTTTAAGTTATAAATGTCAAAATTCAGTTTAGAAATTCTTATCGTATTATGATAGTCACGACATTTATTTGTTGATAATTAAGTCTAGAAATTATTGTGTATGCGTACGTGACTATGGATGCCCTTGCCTAAGCACCCCATACCCCTAAGATAATCCTGTCCTGGAGATAGCGTTTTTGTTTTAAGGCAGTCTGTATTAGTTAGCCATGGGATAAACATGGAAGAGTCGGAATTAGTTAGCCATGAGAGTAACATGGAAGGGTCGACATCAGATAGTCGTGGAGTGAACATGAATTGATTTTAGTTTTGGGGCGCGTGTGCAGAACGCCCCCCGCTGTATTAGTTAAAAATGTAATCATTTAGTTTAATTGTAAATAAAATTAGTTAGTAAATCAACAAGTTGTGTTCATGTCCGTAAATCTCAAGTGTTCATCAGTGTAAGTGTAAAGTGAAGTGTATCATCGTTGGGAATCAGTAGCATCTTCCAGCTTCACCCCTCCCCCCCTCGTGTTACAGTGGCGCAGTCGGTAGGATAATGAGAGTAATGATTTACTCTTATTCATCCGAAAAGATCTTACGTTATTAGTTTTAGAATTATTAGTTTGTGACCGAGGAGAGGGTACTTGGTGTACAATATGTACACACTTACGACCACGACACCAGCGATGATACAGCAACCCAGGCCGTATCAGCCGTCACCAGATATGCTTGACGTATTACTTGAAATAAATACGTTCTCTGGTGATGGCAGAGTGGGAGAATATATCCAGAACATGGCAGCAGCCAGCAGACGATACGGCTGGGATGAAGTTTTTCTCGGCAGCGCAATAGTGTTCAGGCTCAGTGGTAAGGCAAGGGAATTGTATTTTGAAATTCCTTTATGTAAGCGGCCTACCACTGGCACAGATATGGTGCGTTGGTTAGAAATAACCTATGCAGGACGCACCATATTACCACCATCATTTTTTCCGACTTGTGCGCCAAGTTTTTATGGTTCAGCATGGGCGCACCAGGTTTATGCACCGCAGGCGCCGTTAGATTCGTTGTCTCCAGGGCATGGAGTGCACGAGTTGCCAGTAGGGAGGATCAGTTTAGAAGAAATTGAGTCCTTGCTGGCAATAGAGGATCGTTTTGCGGTGGTAGACATACCACGACCGGAAAGTCCGACAATAGTCGTCACAGCGAGTGAAAAGGGCGTACAAGAAGGAAAAATGATTGAAGAGAATTGCCTGCCGGAGGAAACAGCGAAATGTGAGACTGAGGAAGAACACAGCGAAGTAGCTGATGAACTGGACATGAACACAGTATATGACGACAACCTGCACGAAATGGATCTGCAAATGGTCAACGAAGAGGACATAGAGAATGGCGACTTGGGCATGAACGTCGGAGAGGACAACATAGCATGCCCACCTGTGCAAGCGTTACGCCGAGAGCACGCCACTGGTGATGTCTTGCATTCCAGGACCGACGTTATCGCTTGCAGAAGTGTTCCCAAATTTTTTGTAGTGCCATCCCTTAGACCGCTTAGGTGTGAACACCCCCCTCCCTCGTTCAGTGCAGTGACCTTTGTGTTGTTTTCATTTATGACGATTATATGACGATTTTTGTTAGTGTTTAGTTTTTTTTGGCTAGTTAAGTTGCATGTTAGGTTAGTAATTTTTATTAGATAGGAAAATAAAATACCCTTTTCCTTTTTTTTAGCATTTGAATTTGTAATTTGTTAAAACGTTTTTGGTACGTTTTTATTGTGTTTACATTATGTTTATAATGTTTCATGTTGGTAAGCTTTATGCTTTATGTTATAGGTTTTATACCTTTTGTCTGTTTTAACATGTTATGTTAATTGTATTTGTACATTTGTACCTGTTTTGCGATTTTTGTATTCTATGTTTTATGTTTTGTGTCATATTTGTAATATGTTTGATGCTTTATGTTGTTAAGCTTTTTGCTTTTATAATGTCGTAAGTTTGATACCTTTTGTGTGTTACGTATTATGTTGTGCTTGTACATTTGTACCTGTTTTGCAATTTTTGTATCCTATGTTTTGTGTCTCATATTTGTAATATGTTTGATGTTTTATTTGTTTTATGTATGTGTTTTATGTTCTGTGGTTGCAGAATTTGGAAACTATCTTCAGTTCAGGATTTAAGAATAAATATATCGATTTTGCGATATATTTATGTCTTAAGGGGAGGATAATGTGACAAGGCGAGGGTAAGCACAATAACAGATAAATAACTTTTTATAAACTCTTCTAAATTATAGTTTCAATATTCATATTTTAACTCTGTTTATCTGTTTAAGTTATAAATGTCAAAATTCAGTTTAGAAATTCTTATCGTATTATGATAGTCACGACATTTATTTGTTGATAATTAAGTCTAGAAATTATTGTGTATGCGTACGTGACTATGGATGCCCTTGCCTAAGCACCCCATACCCCTAAGATAATCCTGTCCTGGAGATAGCGTTTTTGTTTTAAGGCAGTCTGTATTAGTTAGCCATGGGATAAACATGGAAGAGTCGGAATTAGTTAGCCATGAGAGTAACATGGAAGGGTCGACATCAGATAGTCGTGGAGTGAACATGTAGTGATTTTAGTTTTGGGGCGCGTGTGCAGAACGCCCCCCGCTGTATTAGTTAAAAATGTAATCATTTAGTTTAATTGTAAATAAAATTAGTTAGTAAATCAACAAGTTGTGTTCATGTCCGTAAATCTCAAGTGTTCATCAGTGTAAGTGTAAAGTGAAGTGTATCATCGTTGGGAATCAGTAGCATCTTCCAGCTTCACCCCTCCCCCCCTCGTGTTACACTATTTGAAAATGCATATTTTATGAAAATAACAACTGAATGTATATAAAATAAATAAATCGGGCTACTCGATTCCGTCACATTACTCCCTCCCCATTGAAGCAGTAGAATTTAAAAAGTACAATATAATAAAACAAAATATAATAAAGGGTAGGTACAGGTTAACAAGCTCAACCATTTTTGCACTATGTTATCACAAACAACCCTGCTTCAGCTGAAAAATCTTATTCGGCAGGAAATAGTCCAAATGTTGCCACGTGTAGGGAGGAGCTTCAAAAATCGGTTGCATCAGTGCATATAGAACGGAGGCCACCACCTCAAAATATTTTATTAATTACTGAAAATTTTATTAAAATAAAAATCAATATGTATTTGCCAAATAAATAGATACAACAAATCTCGTCCACAGAATGGATGAAACTACTGTATAAATAAAATTAATTCTCTACACAATCTGATGATTTAAAATAAACTAAACGTAATTCCCCATGACACGCGATTATTTTCTGCTATCATCAGAAAATAAATCAGAATTTATTCGTCGTAGCTATAGTACTTAATGACGTCACCACTTTTTGGCAGGCGTCCATTTGGACAGTGACGGTAAAAATGTTTACAGAATTAGACCAAAATACAATCTGAAAGTCGTAAAGTGGTATAAATAAGAACTATAATCTCTTTATTTTAAAGTCGTTTACTACATGGGATTCCAAAAGGTTTTGGTCGTTAAACAGCACTTTGAATTGCAGTTTTTATGTATTTTATTGCCCGGAACACTTGCATGTTAGATAAGTGTAGATAATAAAAAAAATGCAGGAAATAATAAGGTTCAAATTCATAAGTTCAGAGAGAGATTAAATTGTAGATTAACAGTGGCAACTTATCTTTTTGTATCATAATGCAACCAATGAATCAGAAAATGAAACTTCATCATTATATTTACAGAGGTTTTTTAACCATGGTCACATTGATTTATAATTTGGATAAAATTTTGGCGTTTGTTAAGGTGCATTCACAAATGAAAATTAGGTTTAGTTTATGGTTTATACTTTAGTGGGGTGAAGTAGGGTCGTTGACAATAAGTTTTGAGGGATAAGGGACCCGAACCGTAACGAAACCGTAACCGAAAACCGCACCGATATTTGACTTTTAATGAATGCTTTCGAATTCATAAAAAAGTAGTTTCTTATTTATAGAAAAAGTTAAGGCATTTTACTCCATTTTTCAAATATTTTTTGCAATTATAATAAAAAAAAATTACCCATTGTTGACATTTTTCAATCAATCATCCATTTAGTTTACGTATTACTATTGTAATAGAATTATTATTGAAACGTAAAATTAAAATATTAATAATTTACGAAACGTATTTAATTTTTGTTGCAAAAATAAATTTAAGAACTTTAATGTGAAAACTTTAACTTATAGTTACTTTTTGAACCGCGGATTTTATTTTTAAATCACACTTTAAAATAAAAGTACCTACCTAACTTTATACTTTTTAATAAGAAACCGAAAAGAACCGAAACCGTAACGAAGACGAAACTTATTTGTTTTTTTAACCGAAACGAAAACCGATATATTTTCCAAAAAACCGTAACCGATAACCGAAACCGAATTTTTATTAAAGTAAAAACCGTTAACCGTAACCGAACCCTAAAATTTGTCGATTCGAGTCCCTGGGGATAATTAAATAAAAAGCATATCTGATCCGTCAAAAGTCGCGAAGAAATTATTTTATTATATTAGGACGTTTCGAAATCATCTGATTTCATCTTCAGCTTACATTTTACATATTCTTAAGATTTGCAGATTACAGAATCTAAGTAATTAACATGATGATGTATAATTGTTACAATTTGTAATATTTTAACAATTATACGTATAGATAGTATAGATGCATTCATCATTGATATTGGAAAAACTGGCGCAGTAGATACATTATACGTGGGCCACGCTAAAATTATTGAGAATAAGATACATGGTTCGTTCATATTCGATGTTTTAATGAATAAGCACGTGTCAGGGTCCCTAGATTACGATTTTACTATTTTTACGATGATGTCTATATGTATGTATGTGTGTGTGACGATTCTTTCGGATCGCATAATTCCAATACCACCTTTCCAAAAATTGTAATTTTTGCGTATATCTTTTCTTTAGATCCATATAAAGAGCTGATTAGATTTTGGTTATAATTGGTCGACCCGAAGTACCCTAATATGAAGATTTTAACAGTTTTTCTTGAAAAAATGCAGTTAAATATCACTTTTTAACATTTAATGTTATTATAAATATTTAAGAATATTTTATTCTCTATACGATTTGATTACATTTTATTCTTCATATTCAATGGATATAGAGTTAAAAAATTATAAAGAAATTAAATTTCACAAAGCAGCCAGCTGTACTATAAACATGGAAACATCTACTACATTAAGGAAATTCTGATTGACAAATGTCAGTGTCAAAGTGCAATTTACATAATATGTGTGAGTTGTAATTTTACTGGAAATATATAGAATCTTGCAAAAAACTTTCTGTATGGAATTTGTACAAAATACATAGAACTGACTGAAGGTAATGTACTGGAAATATGGAATCATTTGCAAAAAAAGTTTCTGTGTGGAATTTGTACAAAACACATAGAACTGACTTACGGATCATCTCAACTACAGATAGGACAGTTAATGTATTTTTCGAAATACAAAATACCTAGTGACATCTACAGATTGCTTCCATGAACTAACACAAACTTAATGACTTGGTCGGCTTGGTAGTTTGTGACATAGGAGACATGTCATGTATAGATAAATTGAAGTTTTGAATTTTTAAAATAAAATACATAATAAGAAAATTGAATATAAGTACATACATATATTTTAAATAATCACAATACAATAATTATAAATTCATTTCTAAATAAATTTAAAATTACTTGTCAGATAGACATACACTTCTATTTTAATATTTGTTTATATGTAAGATAAAAGGATATTGAAAATGGTACGTCATTTCATCATTATATATAAAAGTAAACGTCTATTTACTTCTTTGCACTGCACTTTATAACAAACAGTACAACGAATTTTCATCAGCTTATTGAATTTCAATTCCATATTACGTCAAAAAATAAATACAGTTAATACACTTTAAAACTGGAGAAATCACGAAATAAATCACTACTGGCACTATAACTAAAACTAAAAAAATATTACAAATTGAATTACCAAATAATTAAAGACGTTAAATCGTATGTTCAATGTTATGTGTGATGACTTATGTGACTTTACAATTCAAAATATTGCAAAATGTTTTGAACTCAAAGGTGACTTAATCCATTTTCTTAAAATTTAAGCACTGTCACGCCTCTACAGTTTGCTTCCTGGAACTATGATAGTGTTTTGGCACATTCATTTAGCTGTCCGGTGCCTGAACTGACTGAAGGTAATGTGCTGGCCACATCAGATTTTTTTCAATTTATTCTCACTCTCTTGTTATATTATTACTGTAAACATTTGAAAGGAACAAAAACATACACAATATTGGGTAAGAACCCTCAAGTATAAATCCTATAATGTTTAAAAAAGCAGCGGTATCAAAAACATCAGCGCCTCTTCCACTTGTTGGGGTCCGCTGGCTAGGAAACGACGTCTCCATCTACGACACCATCGCCAACGCGTTACTCACGTCAGAGTGCTGCAGCGTTGCCAAACCGAACTCGTAATGAGCATTTCATTATCATTACACTGGCACCGTGAATAAAAACTTATATTCGTCCCTGCGTTGTAAGGTTTCTAAGCGTCGTACTTACGGCGGGCGATTTTCTTGCTTTATGACACCTTAAAGTTCAACTTTTATCTAATATGCTAAACTCTAACGTGATATGGTGATATGTCTCACGCTATTGCTATTCATTTGTGTGGGTTCATGGCTAATAAATGGGACAGGGGGGTACTTAGATAGAATTTAATAATATAAACATTAACGGAGAAAGTGAATCGGTTTCAAAGAAATATATATTTAGTTCACAAACTGGAACACCATTTTCAAGGAAAATATGAGAGTGTTTCAGAAAGTAACAACATCAGCTAATAAGATTCTTACATTATTTTTACGGGTCGTATACTTTTAAAGGTCTATCCATACGTATATTTTTCTCATTAACCAATATTTTTCATTTCGTCTCTTGAGCCATATGAAATAGCAATCTCCCTTTAAGTGGTTCAGCGATTACTAAGTATAATATTTGCAAATTTTACCACATCTTCCAGGTCTTCACGGCCCTCTTGAAAACGTGTGTACCGATCATACACCTTTGGTTTCAACACAGATTTGTCGCAAAAAAAAACTTCCACTGTCACATTAGTGCTACCTTTCTCTCGCTGCCTACTATAGAACTGGTGAGAGAGAAAGATATAACAATAGGTGTCGCTACAGCTACTAGATAATACATTGCTGGCTCGTCCGCCATATTGGAGCCAAAATGAACGCAGTAAATTATGAAATAAAAGTGCATTTTTTATAAGTTTATGTAGTAACTGTTTTTCATATTAAAAATAACTTACATATTCGCTATATAATATTTATTAAAAATAATAAAACAAGAAAAAATACAGTTCGTTAAGATTTTTGGTGAGAAAAATATAGGAAGCATAAGTACTTGTAAATATTATAACCATTTTTCAGATGATATGCACAATTTGGAGCAGAACAACCCGTCATTGTGGATAATTGTTTTGATTAATAATACTGTAACACTGATATTGAGTGATTGAAGTTGCTCCAAAATGGCGGACGAGTCAGCTGTAATTTATCTAGTAGCTGTAGGTGTCGCCGTGACGTCATGCTGACTAGGGTACCTTTATAACCAGGGTATGGCATTGGCGTGGCTCACGTTTCGTCCGCCATTACCGGACCATCTGTTATATTTGTTGTTCTTGTGTAAATTATTATGTATTTTCGTGGCTATTTGTTTTATTTTAATGAAAAACACATTTAATTATCATTTTAATATGTATTTAAAGTGTAAGTAATATATTTTATTTTATTTACTTGTGTAGTTTGTTAAGATACCCACCACGATTACTGACATATTGAAAATAACTATAAATTACCAATATTAAGCACAATCATTTAAATTTTTAAAAGGTAAGTTTAGAATATACAATTATTATGTAAATAAGAATTACAAATATTAAATTAGATGTGATAATAACAACCCATATCATATATTCTACATAACCTCTAAATGTATGTCTTAATAATAATTGTGTATCTGTTAAATTAATTAATTTTTATTACCTTTATAAATTCACAATGTGATAATTTAATATTCTTTTATAATATAATATCACATTTATTACAAATAAATAGGGAAATGAATTACCGAGAATGGCGGTGATCTTGGACCATGGCCATACCCTGGTTATAAAGGTACCCTAATGCTGACATTAAGAATCAAATGCAGTTAAACTAAAAACAATTAAGACTTTAATACTACGAATTGCTTTAAAATTAAAAGAACTTTCATTTAAAATTATAAAAAATCAGAGTGCAGGAGCCCATTGACATATGAGATCATGTAGAATATTTTCGAGCCTCCCCTGAATAATTTATTCCATTGAAGGGGACCGCAAACCTGTACAATGAACCGCTCAATGAGCGACCCAGGTCATGACTGCATTAAAAATAAAACAATTGACGACACTGGACGGTCGCCGCCTTCTTGGAATCAAAAACCGAGGACGTCGTCCAAAACGAGTGGGCGGCATCTTCATAGGCATTCAAGGGCCAATAGAAAAAAACCAATATACATATTCTTGAAAATATTTTTTTTTAATATACTTACAATAACTATAGGATAGTGTTTTTCTTTTATATGCTTTTAAACTTTGGTTGATGTTCTATCCTTAGCACATTCAGAAATAAGCCGAGTATTATTTATGAATTTAAAAACACTAAGATAGAAATTAATTAATTTTCCATTTATTAATAATAAAGATATTTTATATAAAAAAACAGTACCCTTATCGAGTATAACAAGTATTTTCATTATGTAATTCAAGTTTAATTGTATGTTTTAATTATACTTAATTAGAGAATTAATTCTATGTTTACAAGTTAAATGTCATACTTTATTTATTTTATAATTATAGAGTTATTACATAATCAACATTTACTTTTATGATCTAAATACATTATAAAAATAATTTTACTATTTCAATGATATACGGCATATTATACAGTAAATTTTTGCTTATTACATTCACTTTTTAATTGTGAACATCTTTTGTTCGCCCCCAAACAAGTGCCGTATCTTTGGCAATTTGCAAAACTGACTGAATTATAGTACGAATTGTTTCCTCATCTTGCGTATTCTCCAGATTTGGCTTCCTTGGATTTTCTTTAGATGGCGAATACACCATTTACACTCGTGTTATGCGCATGATTAGTGTGAAAGGTCCGAACTGCCCTGTGAAAATATTTACATGTCAGATGAGGAATGAAACTTGCCCTTTTCTTCACAAAATGTACATTTTGGATTAATAAAACTTTTTGTGAAGAAAAAGACAAGTTTCATTCCTCATCTGATCCTTCACGATAACTCACAATGTAGTTATTATTTATAGTATGACTAGCGAATGAAAGTTGACGTTTAGATTATTTAATAGATGTGGTTTCTTTTGAAAACATTTTCCTATGTTTGATTTGAAAGGAAACTTACCCTTATGTAATCTGTTACAGAAGATTAGAATTGTACTCAATACCAGCAGGCATTTAAAATGACTTTAGCAACAGGATTCAGGGATGTATTTAAAAATTTAATACCGCAAATTCTAGTCTGTTCGTCTCAGATGTAAGCAATCCTCGAGTCGGAATTACAGTTAGAGGAAATTAAAAATAATCCTATTTCATAGAATTGCCGAACTAAATAGTTTAAAGATCAAAATATTTTGTTATAATTAACATAAACGAAAAATGTTTAAAATATTTTAAACGCACCTCTGTTTTGATATTCAGTTACCATAGTAGGCCATCTATTTTCAGCAAAAATTTCATACCTGAATATTTCGTGCAATTCTATTTTTCTCTGGGGTTTCAAAAGAAACCACATCTATAAAATAATGGACCTTTTCAATTTAAAGGCTATCTCTTTCTATCGCTGCAAATAGTAAGAAAATAGCGCGAACAACTGCCATTTGGGATGTCGAACGAAACGTCAAAAATATTGCTGTCATTAAAATACCTGTATTCTCAGTGAAAATTTGCATCGTTAGACATTTAACATCAATAAAAGCTTTTGTAACTTATTTCGATAAGATTTTTTAAAGTTATGTGAGATATTCTCACATTTTACGTCTAAATTATTTAGAAACAAACGCTATAGATCTCAGTTGTTCTTACTATGCGCAGATCCCCATTGCGCATATCTTCTATCTCTTTAAGGGCCGGTTGTACAATTACAGTTTAAATTGCAGCTTAAAATATCGGCAGTTTAAAGTTAAACTAAGCTTACCTTTAGTTTAAACGGTCGATGAGCGTTTAACAAATGTGCAGTGGTTTAAACTAAGTATAAACTGTAAACCGTTGATGTACAACAAGATATTTGCGCGTTACCATGGATTTGTAATAAACATAGTTTAAACTGTGATTGTACAACCGGCCCTAAATTGAAAAGGTCCATTTTAGTCAGTTAACTTCATAGTTGTTTATGTCAAACTGTCATCTGTCATTGCCAAATAAGAAATGTTTTTGTTTACTAAAATCATGGTTGGAATACATTGTTGTGTCCCGGGGTGCAAAGATAAATCAAATGAAAACAAAAATGTGTCTTTACACTTGTTCTATTGAAAGCTACAGTAAACAGTAATTTTGATGAAATTAAAAAAGAAAACTACCTATATTAAGAATTCTCTGACACCTAAAAATAATTTATTATCATATTTCCATTATGAATATGTATTAGTGGAAATCGTTTTAATTAAAGAAGAAATTAAACTAGTCATTGTCCTCATTCAGCTTATTGCTAACTAGTGTTTAATTTTTTTCCATTAAATTATAATATTAAACCAAGACAATTTTCTTGTAATAATTTTTTATTAACAATATACAATTGTACTTACTACTACTTATAGATTAAAGTTTAATTCGTAGCATAAACGAAATGATTATCGTATTTATAAATCCTAGTACAAAAGAAATAAAATGAGAACAATTTTCATTTCTTAACTTTATTTATAACGTATTGTACAATGTTTGACAGAAACATCTTTACGTAATTCGTGTTAAGATGTTATGTACTTTCATTTACATTCTACAATGTTCAAATTTTATTACTATTGTTGTTAAGTAAATTAACTTGTCAAAAATACAACATACAGGGTGTTTGGCGTAAGTCCGACACCAAGAATATTTCGTTCATTTTCAGAGATATAAATAATGTTAATAAACAAACTTAAACTAGACAAAGATCGAAGTAAAAAATATATATCTTGGTGAAATTGAGGGTGTTCGATTGCGTGGCCGTCCAGTGTGTAAGTGGATGGATGTGATTGATAAGGTACTAAAAGAGAGAAAGTTTCCGAGTGGGAAAGAGAAGAAGAGCGTGTATGAATGCGATTATGAATGTGGCCGAGGAGAAAGAAGTGTGCTTAGACAGGAATGTGTGGCGAAGGATGATTGTTTCGTAACTATTATTGTGGTCCGGTTGCGGTATTTCGCTACCGTAATTCGGTCACTTTAATATGTTGAGAGTGAGGAATATATGTTGTACCTATGATGTCAGGTTAGTAAGTATGTTGTTGAAAGAAAGACTGATTTTTTTTTGGATGATTTTTTTTTTTATTCTTTCGGGTTTGTGTTAACCCACTAAGTGGGAAATGCGTGATTTTATGTATGTATGTATGTATGTATGTATGTATGTATGAAGTAAAAAATTTGTATCACTTCAAGTTTTAGCGGAAATGGGTACAAGTTTGAATTTAGCGTAGGGAATCCATATCTTTATATTTTTTCTCAGAATGTAAATAAAATTAGCTTCACAACGATACCAAAATATCATAATTTTTCTTCAAAATGGCGACCATTTATTTTCAAAATATGCATGCTATGAAACAATTTTAATACCTTAAATTAAATCACAAAATTGTTAGAGCACTTTAACTTTATGCAGATAAATACTTTTCTTTTGTTTTAAAGTAATAAAATTGTTTCATAGCTTGCTATGTTTAATTTTGTATGGAATTTTATTAATACATATTTTGAAAATAAATGGTCGATATTTAGAAATGGTTGAAGTAAAATTATGATATTTTGATATCACCGTGAAGTTAATTTTATGTATGAAAAAATATATAAAAATACAGATTCCCCAAGCTAGATTTAAAGTTATACCCATTTCCTCTAAAACCGGAAGTGATGCAAAATTCCTACTATGGTCATCTTATGAGCCCCTTTGTCTAGTTTAAATTTGCTTATTAACATTTTCTTGTATCTCTCAAGATAAACGAAATATTCTTGGTGCCGGACATACGCCAAACACCCTGTATAGCCATATAGGGTGCAGTAAAACAACCTCCCTAGTTCTTAATTTTGAAGGTGAAATAAAAATAAATACTCGAGATAAAAAATGTTTTCACATTCTGAAAACTTACATGATAAGTTTTATCTCAAGTGGTTTTGAAAATAATATCGGTCAAGTGGTGTTCGTCATTGTCCAAAGTCTGTTGTAAGTCTTATGAAGTTTCTCAAATCCCTTTCGAGTATTTCTTGGGGTACACGGTGGATTTCTGTGCGAATTGCCTCCTTTAGGGTTTGCAGGTTCCTCGGCTTTGAGATTACCCTACAGAAAAAAGTCGCACGGTGTTCAATCTGGCGAGCGCGCGGGCCAAGGAATATCGTCTTACTTAGGAAAATCAAACGCCCGGAAAATATTTTCTCGAAATTGCATTGATGCTCGCCTGAAACCAGACATTCTCCAGGCCAAGTTCTTCAAGAACTGTGGTCCTACTGGCCGCTATTAATTTAGTTCCCGAAAATTCTGCTGACGTCGCATGCTATTCTGCGGGTCCCAATATGACTTAAGATTTTATCTCCGCCCATGCTGTCAAATTCAGTAGCGTCGTTTACTTAGTTTTTGTACGTAAAATACTACTTTTATTTTATTATTATAAAAATA
Organism: Harpalus rubripes; assembly: GCA_963082715.1. Classification (NCBI taxonomy): domain Eukaryota; kingdom Metazoa; phylum Arthropoda; class Insecta; order Coleoptera; family Carabidae; genus Harpalus; species Harpalus rubripes. The sequence continues at coordinate 60,188,207 of OY720454.1, forward strand.
ATGTAAAAATGTATTCAAAATTTAAAAATAAGTCAACTGATAAGCTTATTAGCAAATGTGAAGCCAAATACATTATTATTCACGAAAGATGACTATTCAAGGTCTTTTGTTCGAAGAAAGAATACACATCACTTTATAGCAGTAGCTTAGCAACATTTTGTATTAGAAAGAGAAAGATTATTTGACCTGTGTCTATTTAATTTATGTGGTGTGACAGATATACGTAAATAGTGGCATTACTTTCTAACACACTATAAATAATAATGACAGGTACCTAATTATCTACTACACTGCCCTCTGTGCTAATGTTTACCCAGTGGCGTTGACGTTTAAATCAAATTATTATTCCTTGGTTTATAAGTTAAGTCTATATTTTTGTATTTTGCAAAAACATAAGTGAAGAACATAAATCTTTCAGAAAGGCATTATTTAGAAAGAAACAATTTTCAAATGAATTATTCTAATTTTTCAGTTAAAATGTGTCCATAAATATTTCATGTTGTACGCCTATGCAAACGAAATGCAATGAAGTTATCTGCAAGTAATATTATATCAGACGACTCACAAATGACCTTGAATAGTCATCTTTCGTGAATAATAGTTTATGTGAAAAATAAGATACTAATACTGTCAGAAAATAACACTATTCGCACGGTTTTGAATCATGTGAATTATTATTGTACAACATACCTCATATTTTTCAATTCATTTTCATTCCTCGACATTAACATTGCGAACTTTTTCCTGTTCCACAAAAACTCCACCCCAATGTCGTTAATAACATTTTCGCATGTTTGGTTTGACATTGCCCTTGTTTCGTTATATGGTTATGAACAAATCACGTAGACAAACTAACCATCCACAAGAAATGAGCGACATCGAAACTGTGTTTGCATATCAGGTCAAATGGGTTCAGGTCATGGGTCGCGGTCATTTGCTATCGTTTCGTGAAGTATCGCGGGCTAGCGTGAAATCGTGATCCAAGTAGGTGATTATGGAACGTTTATAGCGATATTTTAATGATAAATTTTAATTAAATTGATAAATTAATTAGAACTTAATTGTGAGTGAAAATATGAAATTAACCAATGAGCATTTTCTTCAATATAAAATATATTGAGGAACAAATGAGTTGCGTTTTTACCTCCCGCTACCCTTGGTAAGGGAGGTATAGGGATCGTGCTAAAAATCGCATATTGAGATTTTGCTAAATGACCACGTTTTAAGGTCCCTAGAATCCAATTTTAACATTTTCACGATGATGTCTGTGTGTGTATGGTTCCTTATTCTAATATGGAATGAAGCCATTAGATTTTGGTGTAAATCAGATAACCGGAGATTTATGTTATAATAAAATTTAAAGATTATTAAATTTTCTATTGGTTTGCATTAATACTTTTTCTATATATTTTATGGATAAATTTATAAAATTATCTATAATTTAAATCACAGAGCCTAGGCTTTAAACAAACACAACTACTTGATTCGACAGTTCATATCTCAAATGTATGTAACTGACAGATAAATGTCAAAGAACTAATTATTTTAAATTAATAATAGTAACATCTTAAAAAGAAAATAGTAAATAGAACCATAGTTATATGGAATGGATTTTAATAGTTATGTAGATCCTCCACTCTAACTCAAATACTATCATTCAGAAAATTTTGAAATCTTGTATTTCGAACTTTTTCTGTAATGGAAGAGCCCATTAGATTTTGGTGTAAATCGGATAACCGGAAATGGCACTTTACTAGAAGCTCAAAATAGTTTTTCTTCGAAAAATACCTTTAAATGTTATTTTTTCGACATTAATGTTATAAAAATTAAAGATTATTAAATTTTCTACAGATTTGCATTAATACTTTTTCTATATATTTTATAGATAAATTTATAAAATTATCTATAATTTAAATTCCGGATCCTACGCTTTAAACAAGTACAAAACTCCTTTATTGCGGAGTTATTCAAATATATGTAACTGACAGATAAATGTTCCTGTCAAAGAACTAATCATTTCAAATTAATAATAGTAACGTTTTAAAAAGAAAAAAAGTAAATAGAATAGGAAAGGAAATCAATACAGTTCCAGCATATGTAAATATGTAGGTATGTATTTAGATTAATAAAAATTAACGGTTCGCAAAAAAGTTTATGCTAATTCTCATTTTTGAATTAGTGAGTTCTATTTTATACCGGTATTTAAAATTTAATCTTCATTTTATTATCAAAAAAGGTAGTTACTTGGATTAGATTAGACTATATTTTAAGAAATAAACTGCCAAAATTAGAGTAAAATTCGCTAATTCAAAAATAAGGATTAGCTTAATATTTTTTCTGACTCGGGCGGTACATGGCGGAAGGTATTGTGTTGGCCACGCCAGGTTTTTTTTCTGTACTCATTAAATTTATGCACGCATTGTTTAACATTTAACCCTGCTTTCAAGGTTGTTATATAGCAAATAACACCCAAGGGTGTTGAGTTGTTGCTATATTAATGTTGTCAAAAAATTGATATTGATACTGGGATAAAGCCTAAAAAATCTGATGTGGCCAGCACATTACCTTCCGTCAGTTTTATGTATTTTGTACAAATTTCATACAGAAAGTTCCTTGCAAAAGATTCTATTTCTTGTACATTCATCCATGTACTATACTCAAAATTTTTGACTCTGTCGGGTCTAGCAATAAAACTAATTATGACAAAGCGGCATATTGCCGCTTACTACTTGTATTATACCATTGGATATCAACGCCGCTGTGTTGAAATTCTTGGGTTCGCCACCTACTGTGAGTCCTAGAGTATAGTAAAATAATCTCACTGTTCCTTGAACAAAAATGCTATTTTTGTATGCTGCTATAGCTTTATTCCTAGCCCCGATAGAGTCAAAAATTTTGAGTATAACTGCGCTCATCACAGCTTGATTATATTGATTTTCAAGCTGCTAAAACTATTGTTATTCATTATTAAACATTACAAATAATTCATTTGCATAAGTCTTAGAAAAATGTATCATGTCTCCCACGAAGACATTTACGATATACGTAATGATGATTAAGACATTCTATGCGTCTATTTTCCAGTTAATAAAGCATACAGCATACAGAGCACGTAAAACGAGTATATCTCCTGTAGATTTACACAAGTTACAAGATTGACAAAGACATGGGCAGAAACAAGAGAAGTTATAAAACTACCATACAATACCACACACACACATCAAAGACAACAACACGGAAGTGTATAATTGCATTCTAATTCAAATCGCGTTTTGAATCACGAGGAGACTACTGTGAGTAAACAAATGCGGGTGTTTCAATATTTGCTAGACTGAAATCAAGCGTCTACATTTCAACAAATTATAAAATTTACACAAATGGTAAGAAATTTTGCCAAATTCAAAAAACAAAAAATTATTTTAAAAGCAATTATTGGCATATTAACATTTCGTTTATATTTATTTAATATACTTTAGACATTTTTATATATTTATTATTTTACGTTAAGGAAGATCTGATGATGCTAATGTTGTAGGGGAATTGGTATTCAAAATAAAATAATTGTGAAACTTAAAACCACGTATTTTCAATAATTAAAATAAAATAAATATTTATTTTATACGTAAATAAAAAATAACATAAATGATGGTATTCATCAAAAATATTTACTATAGATAACACTATTTATAATTGCATTAAAGTCAAACAATGTAATCATGTATGAGACATACCATCATACCAAACATATTTATATTACAAAAAACTAGACTGTTTTACATTTTTCTTCATGACACATTTATTTATTACATAACAAATTACACAGGAAGTTTCCTTTAAAACAACCAGTGCTTTTTTAGACATACTAATGACCAGAGAAAAATGTTTTATACAAAAAATAAAGGACTAATTTATCAGTAATAATAACAAACTGAAAATTCATCCAGTGGTCCTCAAACAGTTGAACTAAATTATATTTTTTTAATTGTTACCCTATATAATTTTTTAGGTCATTATGATAATAATAATATGACCATTATGATAAAATAATTCATTTATATTTGGAGCTTATCTTATTATTGAATTTGGAAAAAAACATTTTGAAAATTTTGAGATAAAAATTGTATTGAAGTTGTTCATTAGCTTATCGTAGACATTTAGACAAATAACGATAAAAATAACTGGTTTTCTTTTGATATGATATTGGTAACCCATAAAGAAATGTGTTAATATAAATAAATAAATAAATAAATATACAGGCTGTATCTGAATTGCCTGGCCAAACTTTAAGGGATGATAATACAGATAAAATTAAGTAAAAAATCTGATGTGGCCAACACAACACCTCCCGCTATTTAATTTTCATTAATTTAAATATGCATACTTACATATGTAGTTATACTAGAAACTGTATTAAAATCCATTCCATATAACTATGGTTCTATTTACTATTTTCTTTATAAAATGTTACTATTATTAATTTAAAATAATTAGTTCTTTGACATTTATCTGTCAGTTACATACATTTGAGATATGAACTGTCGAATCAAGTAGTTGTGTTTGTTTAAAGCCTAGGCTCTGTGATTTAAATTATAGATAATTTTATAAATTTATCCATAAAATATATAGAAAAAGTAATAATGCAAACCAATAGAAAATTGAATAATCTTTAATTTTTATTATAACATAAATCTCCGGTTATCTGATTTACACCAAAATCTAATGGCTTCATTCCATATTAGAATAAGGAACCATACACATACAGATACACACAGACATCATCGTGAAAATGTTAAAATTGGATTCTAGGGACCTTAAAATGTGGTCATTTACCAAAATTTCAATATACGATTTTTAGCACGATCCCTATACCTCCCTTACCAAAGGTAGCGGGAGGTAAAAAAGAAACAATCGGCAAAGTCCAATTTTCAAAAAAAAAACCAAAAAATTTGTTGATTATCACATTTTGAGAAATTTTTGGAAAATTAATAGTTATTTGTATATCAAGGCCGCGAAATCACTCTTTAGCGTACCGAGAGAAAAATTGTCGCCGAGGCCGCTAAAGAATTTCGCGGACATGGTGTACACAATATTTTTTGTGCAACCGTAAAAAATATGTAATTACAAATTTTATTAATTTTAAACAGTTTCATTGTAAATAGAAAGTTGGCTTTCAAGGTGGCTATGGGATTGACATTTGATAAACAAAACCATGCAATTCTCAAGTGTCAAAGTGATTGTTTACCTAATTTCGCGGCCGCTACCATGACAACGGCTGCGAAATTCATTTCGCGGCCGTTACCATAACAACGGACGCGAAATCCAATTTCGCGGCCTGTATTGCGGCTGCGAAATGCTTATTTCGCGTCCGGTTGCACAAAAAAACATACGAGTACGAGAAGACCTCTTAAAGATAAACAAAAACCCTCATTTGACCAAAGTCGTAATTCATATAGTTTTTAAGTTATTAATGGAAAAATTGAAAAATCTGTAAAATATGTAGATGTATAATTTTAAAACAGTTGAGAATTGGGCTTTGCGGATTTTTTTGTTCTTACTTTTAACTGTATTACCATCCTTTAAAGTTTCGTCAAGCAATTGATACACACCCTGTATAATAAGTCGTGACTTCTACACCATGTCTTGGTGTGGCAATCTCTCTACTTTTTAAGCTGTCGTAGAGAGAGTACCACAGATGTTATTGTTATGCTTTGTGCTATTTGAAAATTGGATATCAACCTGACGCACAATCGATTATAATGTTTTACTGTAGTAAGATTAAATACAACGTATTTAGTTGAACATAAAAATAAATTGTCTAAGCAGAAAAGAATGTTAATATCACATCTTTGAATTAATTAATTATGACCTTGATTGGATTTTCCATTTCTTATGTTGTAAAGAGAACGGAAAAATGAGAAAACAATAAATAATCAATCATTTTAAACATTAATATTTTATTAGAAAATTTTCCCAAAAACAATACTTATAAATTTTATGATCCATTGTCAAGTGCTACATTTTGTTTTTCACAAATATTGTTAATAAATTAATCCAAGATTAGGCACGTTTACATTCCACCAAAGTCATTTTATGTTGTGGTATTTATGAAAATGTGATTGGCCCGTATTATTTTTACCTTCCGTCACCTTTAGGTAAGGAAGGTATTGTCTTTGATCAAAAAAGTCGGTGGTGAGTTTTTAATGAATAAGCACGTTTTAGGGTCCCTAGAATACGATTTTATTATTTTTACGATGATGTGTGTGTGTGTGTGTGTGTGTGTGTGTGTGTGTGTGTGTGTGTGTGTGTGTGTGTGTGTGTGTGTGTGTGTGTTTGTGTGTGTGTGTGTGTGTGTGTGTGTGTGTGTGTGTGTGTCTGTGTATGTATGTATGTATGTATGTGTGTGTGTGTATGTGTGTGTGTGTGTGTGTGTGTGTATGTGTGTGTGTGTGGGTGTGTGTAACAAAATTTTCGTCTACGATAACTTCCGTACTACAATTCTAAAAATTATAATTCTTTCGTATTTCTCTTCGTTACATCCATGTGAAGAGCTGATTAGATTTTGGTTAGAATTGGACAACCGGAAGTACCCTCATTTGAAGATTTTAACAGTTTTTCTTGAAAAAACTATGTTAAATATCATCTTTTCACATTTAATGTTATTATAAATATTAAAGAATATTTTATTCTCTATACGATTTGAATGCATTTTATACTTAATATTAAATGGATATAGAGTTAAAAAATTATAAAGAAATTAAATTTCATAAAGTAGCCATAGCTATGGAAACAGCTACTATATTAAGAAAATTTTGATTGAAAGGTGTCAGTGTCAAGTGAAATTGACATAGTGTGTTTTTCTTATAATTTTACTGGAAATATAGCATAAAATACATACAACTGCCGGAAGGTAAAGTACAAGAAATATAATCTTTAGCAAGGAATTTTCTGTATGAAATTTGTACAAAATACATAGAACTGACGGAAGGTAATGTGCTGGCCACATCAGATTTTTTTCTTTGAAAATGAAATTGTTGGCACAGTCTACTGGTGAAAGTTACAGGGAATTGATTCATACATTTTTGTTATCCCAAATGAAAGAACTAGGATGTGACAAAATATGGTATTACCAAGATGGATCAGTACCATATAGTCTAAATAATAGCAATTTTGGAAATATTATTCTCTTATCGTTATTTAATCCCACGTATTGGTAATACACATTGACCACCAGGTGTCTTGATTTGACAGCCCCAGACTTTTTTTTATGGGATTATTTTAAAGGAAAATTCTGGATCAGTTACAGGAAAATATTTGCCAAGAAATCGAAATTCTAACGGCCGAAATGTGATCGAAAATAGAGAGCTTGATTTGACATAGCGGATAAGTGGCCCCTTAGCCAATATTATTTTTGGAAATTGACATTCAAAAATATAAACGACTAAATAAATTTGTATGTTGCTACAAAAAATGATTAAATTCAAAATTTCGCAGTAGTAACAAAATTTTAAATCATGTAAATTGGGGCCTCTCTAGAGTCGGGGGCCCGCCCGCAATGCGGGCCCATCAGTTACGTCACTGATGCTCATAGTCTGCCCGCTTTGTGCCTGAACCAAATTTACTTCTCTAACAATAACTAACAATAGAAAAACCAAATAAACATTTCGATAATGTCTTTTGAAGACTTACATGGCCGTAAAGAGAAGTTTTCGGAGGAATGTTTATGTATTTGTACAGGGTGTTACTTAAATAAGCGTATATACAACGCTTAACCCATTGTAGAACTAATAACGCCATAAATCTGGCAATAATTTTTGTTTTATATGCTTTCTATAAGAAGTGGGGCCTCTTAAAACTGACTAATTAAGTCATAGTTTAAAATTTTGTAAAAAAATAAAAATCAATGTGTTCTCCGAAAACAATGTCACACTTGTCACAATTCACATACCGTGTGTCTATCTTAAAGGTGTACATAGGAGATTAACATGGGAAATCAGTTTTTTTCAATTTCCTGCTCGCCTAATTATTTTAAGCAAAAACGCGTCAAATAAAAGTTTTAGGGCATAAAATTCTGCATCTAAATCAATAAACAGAATTACTTTTACATGTTTTATAACGACAGAAATTAATTATGAAAATGTCGAAAATTACGTTGAAAATATCGACAGCCATGGAATTGAACAAAAAATAAATAAATGCTTGACGTTTTATCTGTCACATCGTGAGTTAACTTATTTGACGTTTCTGACAATTTGATAAAACATCAAGCATTTATTTATTTTTTGTTCAATTCCATGGCTGTCGATATTTTCAACGTAATTTTCGACATTTTCATATTTAATTTCTGTCGTTACAAACCATGTAAAGGTAATACTGTTTATTGATTTAGATGCAGAATTTTATGCCCTAAAACTTTTATTTCACGCGTTTTTGCTTAAAATAATTAGGCGAGCAGGAAATTGCAAAAAACTGATTTCCCATGTTAATCTCCTATGTACACCTTTACGACAGACACACGGTATAAGATCTTTGACTATTTTGTAATACCTCGCTATAAACCATGTGCATGTCTGCATACACTTGATTGGTGAAGGTAATTGGCATTTTGAGTTATCAAATAAACAGAATATAAATTTTACGCCTATGTAAAAAAACGTGCATAATCTAACCCTACTGATAAATATTTATCTTATTAATAAAGATAATATCTGTAATCAGAGAATAGATAATATTTACATATTACTGTCAATTTAGATACAATTATTAAAAAATTATTTGATAGTATCGACATCCTGTCTTAATCGGATCGAATCAATTGATTAATCCATTATTCCAACCATTCTTTTATTAATTCATTTCAAATTACCCGCCCAGAAATAATCACCCTTCACCACTTAACAATTGCCATACGTGACAATCGATCTCCATGTCCTTTTCAAATGTCATCTGTTTAGTTTGTCGTCACCTACTAAGATAGTAAAAGCTGCCTATCGCAGGTATCACATCACTAGGCTAGCGTCACTTCTCCAGCGAATGTTGATCAGAGTATGCCTTGAGGAGAGTTAGTGCGTAGTGGACCACGAGGGGACTCGGTCGCGCAGTTGTTTCTACTTTCATTTGTTTTTAGTTAGACAGTTGTTAGTAAGGTTAGAATAGTGATAGTTTGTGATTTAGTGATAAAAAGTGGTTGAAATGTAACAGCGTAAGTGAATCGTAAAAACCACGTGTGAGAAACGTGAGTTAAGGATGTACTTTTGTTTTTAAAAAAATGTTTCTTTTTGTGGATGTTTTACGACGTGAATATATTTTGGGAAGGCTGTAACTTTAAGTATAATTAGTTTTATGTACAAAAAAGTAATTAAAAATTTAAGTTATTGATTGAAATGACGTTTGTTCTACTTACGGACAGTTACATTATTAAATATTTTAAAAATAAACTTTTCAAATATATTTCATTTCATAATTACAAGGTCTAACGTTTTGTCATTTATATCTACAAATGAATTAAAAAAATATTTATTTTAGATATGGAAACAATTATAGGGACTAGACTACTATTTGTCTTGTTTAATCTCAAAATTTTAGATATAAACTATTTAATAACATGATTCATATTAATGCGTATTACAAGAACAATATAATTCTTTAAACTATTTATAACATATTACTTTATTATGCTTAGAAAACTGTCACATGTTCTTCGAAAACATACTTGGTATACATAATTTATTATAAAAAAAAAACATTCATTATGTTACGTATAAAATACGGGTAGGAAAAGTACGGCACGCCTATTTCTGAAAAACATAAATGTAGAAAATGAACCAGAATAAAATTAATCTCTATTAAAAAGAATTCCAATTATTTGATTAATAGCCAAAATTTACAAAATTTTAAGAATCTCTACCATGCTAGTAGTATTTATTTTTTTAAAATCTCAAATTATATTTTATATTATTTAAAATATAGGTACAAAAGGCTTTTATAAATAAATATAAATTGGGCTTAAATATGAAAGAAGATTCTCATATGTAATAAACATAAATTTATTCATGATAGAGTTGTTTACATCACGTAATGCATTTGTTTGTAATGTTGTTTCAATTCCATGGCTATCACTACAAATAATGAGCAAAATTTATAAGATTTCAAATTCAATTTTGTATAGTACAAAATGTGTAAAAAATCTCTTAGTATAGATTTAGGTGTAATATTTTATTATTATATTACTTTTATTTGAAACATTTTTGTCTAAAATTATTGTACATACTGTTTATACATACGTATTATAAAGATATAATTAAATGTTATATAGAAACAATAAACAATCACTAAATCGGTTATAAAAAATGGATAAACACTGTACAGTGTGTTCCACAACTTTGAGTAAAAATTTTAATGGCATGTTAGTACTGATCAAAAAAAAAGCTTAAGTTAACATAGGTCCAATCTTCAATAATTTCCGAGATATAAGGCGTGAAAAATGAGTTTTTACGGAGTTTACTTCAGCTGAAGGTACGACTTCGATTAAATGAGATGTCTTGATTACCTTTGAGAGGTCATCATAGAAGTGATTTTGTTTTTCAAAAAAAAAAAAAAAAACATTAATAATTGTACTAAGTGGCGACCTTGACCATTTTATTATTAATTCAAATAACTTCTTTACTATTAGAAATTATGGAAATGTTTCAATTAAAATTTTATTGTATTTTTATAGTTTGTTTACTATAGCATAGACAAAATTTTGTTCGATCACTATCTTTGTCGGGGCCTCTGAAACATTTGAAGATCAGACACATAGGCCCGTACCACGATCACGGTTTTAACTAAAACACTGTTTTAAGAAATGTCAAATTCAGATTTCAATATTTAATTTCTCCCTGCTTTAAAATCATATTTTGATAAATTTTATATTATTTATTATTATTATTATTAAATAATGAAATTTGACATTTCTTAAAGCAGCGTTTTAGTTAAAACCACGGTGTATAAATAAAGAAGGTGTGACAACTCATCAATTTTTGTTGACAGATTGATGTCGGCGATCAGTAGGCCGAGATTCTAACCTTACATGTAGCGCCCCTATAAAATGTGCTATACCACATAACATTCTAGAACTAATATGACAAATAAAATGACAATGACAGTTTAAATGTCACAAATTTGATTAAGATATTTCGCTTGTAATTTTAAATGGAGTCGCGTAGCTGTGTGCGATTGGTCGTGTGTCGAACGGACAGGGACAGGGTTCGATTCCGACAGACACCAAATTTGAAATTTAAAAAAAAAATCAAATAGCACAAAAGAGACCCCCATGGCAGTTTTGAGATACATCGTCATTACCGAAACCTGCAAATAAAAAAAGATTGGTACGCCCAGAAATGGGTTATAAGCCATGATGTTATATTTAATTATTTAAAATACGTACATCCACAGATTTTCATTCTTGTACAATATCTTCATTTTTGAAATGCTTTTGGCAAATACCATCTTTAGTACCAAAGATTTTATTAGCTAGAGAGGGTACAACTTTCCTCCAGGCATTCACAATGTTTTGCGAAGGATGGTAAATCGGAATTGTTTCTTTATTTGATGTTATTACTGATCCACAACCTTCAACGAAACAGTAATTTCGATATTTGTACATTTTATCGAATGTTAGGAAGAAGTAATGCCGTACTTGTTGATTGATAAAATAAATAATGGATTTCTCGGCTGTGATTGGCAGGAATTATATTAATAACCCATTTAGTTGTTAATTTTATTTAAAATTCCAATATTTCGTTACTGATTTTGTAACGTCATCAGGGAATAAAATATGTTTAATATAGTTTTAAATTGGAAAATAATCGGTCGTAGAAACAGAAAAAGTTAACTTTTTCCACGTTTCGGCCGACATGTGTTTCAAAATTTAAAAAACAACTTTTTTTATCAAAAACAAAAGAATAAAGTTCTTTTAAAGTGTTTATATTAAACTGTGTAATATGTAACAAAACTTTTCCAAATTTATAAAACATGCTCATAACAAAAATTTAATGAAGATAGATGTTTCTACGACCGATTATTTTCCAATTTAAAACTATGTTAAACATATTTTATTCCCTGATAAAGGTACAAAATCAGTAACGAAATATTGGAATTTTAAATAAAATTAACAACTAAATGGGTTATTAATATAATTCCTGCCAATCACCGCCGAGAAATCCATTATTTATTTTATCAATTTTATCGAATATTTACATAAAATTACCTATTGGGATTTTCAAATAAGAAAACGCTAACTAGCGGCGACTATTAGAACTACAAACAGTGGTACACATTTGACATTTACATGAAACTACAACTATATGACTACAAAAACTCTATTATACATACTTGAATTATAAATAAAAAATACTAATAAATGAGAAAATAATACGAAAACTAAAGAAATACAATTGACAGAAATGCTACGCTGACACACGTCAACAAAAGTGTACCAGTGTTGAATGCGATCAGCGCCATCTCTTGATACTTGAGAATCCCAATATATCGGGAACATTTCTAACATTACACGCTGAGACATCTGGCGGATATTTCTGATGAGTTGACCCACCTTCTATATTTATACGTGGTTAAAACCGTGATCGTGGTACGAGCCATTGATTTTTATTTGTTTTACAAAATTTGATCAGTTTTAAGCGGCTCCATGGCTCCAATTCTTACAGAAAGCATGTAAAATGATTGCCTGATTTACTATCTATATCTATGGGGTGTAAGGCAAATTTAATTATTTTATATAGCATTAATCATTTTCTAATGTGTCACTTTTTAAGAATCCTTGAGGTGGCACACTCAAAAATGGGTAATTAGCCGTGATGATATTATACACGAAAATAATAGTATTTGCTGTTATTCACTGAATAACAATAAGGATAATTATAATTACAGCAAAAAAGTGTTACATGTTTATTAGAAACTTATTAAAATATTTTTGATGCCCTAGTAAATATAAAGCAACTAACCAAGCTAACGATCTGCGAAATTTCGCATAGTCACATTCTATCCAAACTGTTACTTTCTGGCTTGCATATTCTAATTCAGATCACTTGGTAGATGTTTAGAAAGTGAAAAGATGTAAAAAAAATTCACGCGTTGGTAAGTTGAGAGATGCCATGTCGTATCTAAAGATATTTTGAGATCCTCTGATAATTTTAGCAACTAATTTTGTATTGAAGTTCCTTTATCTCGTTATGTAGTGAACTATTTTTAGGTACATGACGCAGGTACTCAATAACATGTAAATTTGTTGTAATTTTTTTGTTTATATTAATATAATAGACGTAGATACTTTATAAGATCATTATATGAATATAAAATTGGGATAAGATTATTTTGCATAGAATAAAAAAAAACATTAAAAAATCTTTCTTGAAGCACCTTGGGTTAGAGCTAACTAAAAGTTAAAACTGTTGTTCGCAACCTTCAGTTTAATTTTTAACATCCTAATGGTTAACAAACTGTCACTTTAACATTAGAGGTGGTAGAATTAGGCCTTAATGATTAAAGGTGGCTTTAGACGATCAAATAAATTGAACTTTTTATTTGTCAAATGTTTACAACATAATTTTTGATCAAATGGTTTCATTTTACACCTTCAAATTATATGAACAATTTTTGCTTACAAGTAGGCATACCATAGTAAGAGAAAGAAAATATAGATTGGTAGCACTGATATTTTTAAATACATATACATAATTTCATGTTTTATTAGGCTTGAAATTTGATATATTTGATTTGTGCATTTGACGTGCAAAGATGGAACTTGTCAAAAAGACTTTATGCCAACATTACAAAATACAGTGCATGCAATCTATAGGATAATATAATCCCCAGAAGTAACTAAAATTTGAAGTAAATGACCTTGAAATTTAGAACATTCCCTAAGTTGGATTTTTTTGATCAAATGGTTTGTACATCGAACGTTCAAATTTCTTTGAACGTATAAAGTTTCGGAATCGTATTGAACAATACGAAGTTGACAAAATTGATGTAAATATTTGATCGTCTAAAGCCACCTTAAGAAAATAAATTAATGATTTCTATATGTAGTGTTTCATCAAGACAAGAAATCTTGTCTTGATGATCATTTCTTGTCTTGGCTTGATTTTCAAGACAAGAAAATAATAATTTCTTGTATTGCTCATTTCTTGGCGACGAAATTCTTGTATTGTTTCAAGAATTCTTGATATTTCTTGGTTCTTGACATTTTAGGGGAGTCCCCTTTCTCTATTGCTTTATCCAATCCGAACGCTCAAATGTAACGGCGTCTGCGTCTGCCCTTGGCCCTTTTGGATGGATTACAAGTTGTTGCTAATTGGTTATTTATTTTCTTGTGTTATTTCGATTTTCCGTATTTTTTATTTAAAACAATGAGTGGTCAAAAAAAATCAGATTCGGTTTTGTCCCAAAATAATATTTCTCCTTCTCAAATCTAATAAAAATATGTGACCAGCACAGCACAATACCTCTTGTCATTTAATTTTTAATAAAAATTGGCTTATTTATTAGATATTTTATAAATTCATATCCTAATATTATCTTCTTAAAACACTACCATTATTAATTTGAAATGACGTTTTTTTGACATTGACATGTACCTGTCAGTTGTATTTATAGTCGTATATAATAAATCAGGCTACAGATCTTATTAAAACAGTTAATTTTATAAATTTCTTAAAAAATGTATATATATATAAAAAGTATCTATAAAATATAATAACGTATAGAAAATTTAATAATCTTTAAAAAATAATATATCATTACGGCATATTACCCATTGCTGGGTGTCAATCTGCTTTGTACGCAGGTACCGGTAATGATGATGACATATTTGTACCGTGTTGGCGTTTATTAGGCGTAATAAAAATAATAATAATAATAATCTTTAATTTTTATTATAGCATAAATCGCGAAAAAATGACATGTAAAGGTATTTTTCTTTGAAAGACTATTTTGAGCTTCAAATTGATATCTTGATTTTTGTGAAACACTATATGTGCTGAGTGATATAACATTTTTAATTCTATTAAAATAAATTTGCGTAAAACTGATTGATTAATTTTTAATTACAAATGAAATGACTAGTATTTTTCACTAATATGTATTATGTAGATTTAAATTACATCACCAAATTTCCATCTTGATATAATAGTTTTATAATTGACATTTTATGAACATTTTGACAATGTACATTAGATAAGTCCAAAAATAGTTGCCTAATATACGTAACATTTATATTCGGAAAATCATATTTTAAAATTTGGGAAAACACAAGCCTAGTGAGTGTATAAAAAACAAGGCACATACTATACTTTTTCTACGACTTCCAGTTAGGACTATAAATATATACTTATTAAGCCGCTTTTGTTCGGACTGTGATTCTTGATAAAATTGACCAAAGTGAACATGATCAAGAAGAATCATGTTTCTTCGTTCGTTATTCGTTATCCCCACTTATTCATTTTGTGATCACAACACGCCCCCTTCAGAATCAGTCTTTTCTCATGATTTACTGTTATTCAAATCACAAAAGATTGAAAAATGTCGTAATAAACAGTTATAAGAATATTGTATACCAATAATTCGTTGCGTAAAGTGTGTTCATTCAAAAGTGACATTTAAATTCTTCTTCCGAATAGTTAGGTATAACAGTTTCAACATAATTATTTATACAAGTCCTTCTTGTTGCGCAAATTCATGTCTACATGAAAATCAGAATTACTAGAACTTGAACTTGAGTCAGTAGATTCAACATTCATCACTATTGCTTTCAAATTTTCTATTTAAATAATAATCTACACAATAATTTTTGTTATTCGGGAACAGTTGACTTGTCGGTCTTTGTTATTTGACATTTGATTCTCGTTCGTTCGACGTTGTTTAGGTTTCGCGTCGATCGTGTTAGTTTTATTGGTCATTTGGAATGAAATTTAATCATGATTCGCAGGAATCTTTCTTAAACAAATCACGAATTAGAAAATCACAGTCCGAACGAAAGCGACTTTAGAAAAACATTTCTCACACAATGATAACTCCATTGCGCGTTGTATGCACTAGTGCCATCTATGGTTTATGAAGCGAGGAAATACAACTGGATGTTAACTTCTGCCCGTGCATAACCTATCAACGGTTGGTGGTTGCTAAATTCACGCCGTATCCAAAATGTTCGAAACCAGTACGTTAAGTTACATTTTAGCACCGGGCGTAGAAAATAGTATATTTGGTTGTCAAATACAATTTACAAAATAAAGGAATTATTCCATCACGTTACAATAGGCTACTTGCGTGGTACTGAAAATCTGATATCTATCACTAAATACCTAGAGTAAAGTTGAAAACGAATGTAAGAATATAAATTTTATTTTTAAAAAATTATTTGTTTTTTAATAAATTAAGAAAGAATATTTTCTTTGACGTCATTATTTTGAACTTGAGAAAGGGATGCATATTTAAGAACGTAACCTGTAGATGGCGAGCGAGTGCGAGTTTTAATTTGATTTTGTCATTAGTTCATTTTTCTGTCATTGTCTCTTCTTTATTATTTACAATTTGCGTGGTTTCTGTTACTTTTATTACGTATTTCTATTTGTTAAGCAGGATTTAACTTAACTTATACGCGTACAAGTTTAAAATGACAAACGAAAATATTAACCTCCAAACTATTATTCAAACCTCAAACAGATGATCTGTCATGTTTAAATTATCCGCACATGCCGTTGCTATTGGACGTACCGATGTTATTGCTTTTACCGCCATTCATTGGTTCGGCGTAATTCTACGTCATACATGGCGGTAATTTAAATATTAAAATTTCATTATTTTTTTTCTGGCCAATTAATGAAAATTTTGCCAAAAGAAAAAATATGGGTAGCAAGTTTTTATCGTCTCTTCAAAAATATTAAATAAAAAAAGGGCACGCAAGTAGCCCATTGGCAACCCGTAAGGCTGTATTGCTGCCCAAGTAGACTGAAAAATAAACATAAATTGTTGTTGTTAACAACTAACGAACCCAAACAACCATATTTTTAAGATATTTATTCTTATAAAAATAAATACTGTTTGACTGAGATTTCGAGAATTGTTAATACTTCATCCACACCACAGCCGAGAAATTTCCCACATATAACCATATTTTTCTTTGTAATTTTTAATATTCGGTGGTAATGTACATTTTTACAGATAAAAAATATTTAATGCATATAATAACGATCGGCTCTCAAGTGCCATCTGCTATTTTCTTACTAACGCGCTCTATACTGATTAAATTTGTCCATGCTTATCATAAAAGCGTATTTCAATAGATAAGAGTACCTTTCAAAGTAGGTACTAGAAAAAAATAGTTACTTGTATCACTAGGCCAGAAACTGAACATTTGCGAGACCGAGTTTATTTTGATCTCGCAAAACAGTTTCTGGGCGTGTGATACACAAGATTTTTAGTACCGACTTCTCCATAAATTCTTCGTATATTTCTCAACTCATTATTCTATGTTACATAACCTAAAAAATGAACATATATTTTTATCGGTTTTGCATTGCAAGTTTAATTATAATTACTTACATTTGAGCTTAAAATGCGTAATTATTTTATATCTATTGAAAATATAACATACAAACATTAGTTATATATTTGTGTTGAAAATAATCTTAAATTGACATATCACCAGAACAGTAATGCCAACTACTTTTGCCGGCCTAGGTTAGCAACAGCGTATTTCTGGAGGATTTTGAGTTCTGTAATACTAGTCAAAATGGACGGAGGTACGACAAAATATATGTATATCCTGGTTGACGTTATAGTGGACTGACTTGACTTTATAATCTGCCTTTTTTAGCTGCCTCACAACATGGTACCACAACCAGATAGTAAGAGGTATATTTAGTAAAATTTTATTTACCTCCGAATTATACTACAAACTACATACATTAAAAATCCATTTTCTATTGAGTCTGGTATGTTAAACCATATATATAGTTAAGTAGTTTTCCTAATCCGCGTATACAAAGTGAATTTTGTTCAAGTTTTTTGTCAAATACAGAATCACAATGAACAATTTTGTATAAATAAATAAATGTTTTTGGGGATTTTTTTAAATTGTGAAGTTGATAACTTAGCGTAAGTGTCAAAGAAATATCTTACATTTTAGTTACATTAAAAAACAAGTTTCATAAGACATGGTATTAGCGCACGCGTTTTTGATAGAAACGAGCGGCTTGTCGCGAGTTTTCTAAGGGGAAAAGTGTGCTGAAATGTCTTATGAAAAATGTATTTTATACTATTTTGGTCCTTTAGTCAATAAATATTTAAAAATATACGTTATTTTATTTTTAGGAATTTCTATTTTGGTTCTTTAATTTGTACTTTATGAAACTCATTTGGATGTCATATAAGTACTTTATGACATCCAAATGAGTTTCATAAAGTTCATATTAAAGAACCAAAATAGAAAAATAGAATTCATGTTAAAGGAACAGTATTCTACATACTATACAGAGTAGGCAGGGAATCCATTCAATGCATGTCTTCATATCAACAGAGCAGCACAAATAATGGCACGTTGACATTCAGTGTAAAAACAATTAGTATGGGGTCTCATGGCCGCGTGCCTGAGTGTCTGGTCGCGAATCTGGGGAACCGGGTTCGATCCCGACCGACGCCAAATATTTCGAATTTTAAATGGCACAAAATTAACCCCTGTGGTTCACTCTCCACGCCAGCAATGAGTGCCCGTGAGGTGACGCCTGGTAAACGCCCGCACGGTACAAATATGACATCATCATTACCGAAATCTGCGTACAAAGCAGATTGGCACACCCTGCAATGGGTAATATGCCATGATGATATATTTATTTATTTTATTTATAATGGACCTTTCCAATTTAAAGAGATAGAAGATATGCGCAATGGAGATCTGCGCATAGTAAGAACAACTGAGATCTATGACGTTTGATTCGAAAACATTTAGACGTAAACTGTGAGAATATCTCGGATAACTTTAAAAATCTTATCGAAATAAGTTACAAAAGCTTTTATTGAAGGTAAAATGTCTAATGATGCAAATTTTCACTGAGAATACAAGTTTTTTAATGACTGCAATATTTTTGACGTTTCGTTTGACAGCCCAACTGGCAGTTGTTCGCGCCATTTTCTTACTATTTGCAGCGATAGAAAGAGATAGTCCTTAAATTGGAAAGGTCCATTACTATATATGTTTATATTTTTATTGCTGGGTCCGACATAGTCAATTTTTCTTATTATCGAGTATCTCTCTGTATATAGTGAAATAAAATTACGAAACACTTTATTTCCATTTCTCGGTTCGCTGTATTTTAAAAATATATCCCGAAGAAATATTTGCTTTCATCTGTACTTTGTTGTAAACCATATAAAATTGAAAATGAAATAAGGCATCTCTCAGCGTCTTTTATATGTTGTAAAAGCTTCTCTGACTCTACAAATTCAAAAACTTGTGTTTTATTGTGTCTAGAGAGCACATGCTTTCCCGGGGTTATTTCTGTCGCGGGGTCAACGCAATGCGCGTGCGCAGGTGCCGCAGCATCGCGAGATGTTTAATCATCAACTTTATTTCCTTTTTCACTCTTAATGAGTTGGAAATTCGCCAGATTTTTCACCAGGTCAAGACTCTCAGCAATTAAAAATGGAAATTTCAAGGAAATGGATAAAGATGTTATTTGTTGTTCAAGATTTAAAAACAAAACTGGGAAATAGAGAATTTTTTGGCATTGTAATGAGTATTTTGTTCAGGTTAATGTATTACGGATTACAGTTTCAACCAACGCAAAAGAATTTATAAACAAAGATGACAATGCGTTTGCATGACTCACTTTCTTTTGAAAAGCTATTTGTAAATATATTTTTTTAAATTATTTCCACAAGCACTTATTCGTGCGAGCACGTAAATTTCGGGTAACGGTGGAGCAATTTACAATGTTTTATGATATATTGAATCGTAAATAGTTTGAAAAAAAAAATATTGGAATCTACAATACAATACATTAAACTATTTTATCGAAATAGTCCTTGGAAACGTATGGCGAAGCGAAATAATGAATAAATAAATATGTTTACCGGTTTCAGGATATTATTCCATTGTTTACATGTACAAAAGTAGGCTGGTAACTAAGTAATAACTGTATCTGGGCCCTATTCTGTAACTTGGTGGTTAATTTTTAACCACTTGTTAAAATTTTTATCAAATAGTTATTGATTTGACAACTAAAAATTCCTTTTTTTGTTAAATATTAACCACTGAGATACAGAATAGGCCCCTCTGTATGGTAATATTATTACCATACCAACTTGTCAACAACGGTCTACAAAATGAAAGTATAATGCGTTAGTGTACGGTATACTTTATTCTAAAATAATAAACATGAGGAATAAAGCACATAATTTGAATATTTGTCATATTGACATATGTCAAAAAAATTGTTCTCTTAACCATAGCATTCTATAGGGCACGGAAGATCACGTGACCTATCATGTTTTGTCCCTTTCTCACTTCAGACTCGATCTTCAGCTCTGTCCCACGCTAACTTCAGACTGTACTTTCGACGCAGTGCGCATGCGTCAGTTTGAATAGCTGTCACATTTCTAGCAAGATATATCAAATGAGAATAAAATGAAGACAATAAGAATCAAATAGGTTTACCACACCTACCCTACCTATACAAATTGTCACTTGTTACTAATGTTCAAATATGATTAGATTTTAAATTACCTCGATAATCGGTGCTTGATGGGATAGCAAACAGTTTTATATTATAGTCCGACGACAAACTTGCAACCAACAACGCAGTGGTATCGTTTGAAAAAGAATGACAACACTCACCAACAACAGAAAATAACAATAAAAGAAATAACAACAAACAAGATAACAGAAAGAAACAAATAATAAAACACTACAATCAATAACAATAACACAATCAATCACTATATGCACAAGAACCGCCAAATAACAAAATGGCAACAAATTCCACGCTTGCGCAAACATTCTTAAAATTTACCGCTAGAAAAATATGACAGCTATTCAAACTGACGCATGCGCACTGCATCGAAAGTACAGTCTGAAGTTAGCATGGGACAGAGCTGAAGATCGAGTCTGAAGTGACAAAGGGACAAAACATATGTTAAGTCACGTGATCTTCCGTGCCCTATAAGTAGCATTAACGAAAGAATTTCAAAAAATAATCTTTATTTTCTGAAACCGATAAACTATTGAACAAACCACGGATGTTATGAATCATAACAAGCCTTGGATGTCTTAAAATCCTCGCTCTACGAGCTCGGATTTCAAAATGACACCTGCGGCTGTTATGATATACATAACATTCCTAGGTATGTTAATAGCTAATAAATATTGCTATGGTTCTAACAGCCCGTAAAAACTTTCTTTACTACAAGAGACAGCTCTGTAATAAGACGTTTACGATTCAATATAACGTAAAGTGGTTTACAGAATTATTATGAGAAAAACTATATTTTCTGCCACAATACCTTCACTGGTATTTTGACTTTTTTGAATTAATCACATAACATATAGCATTTTAAATAATGTTTTTATTAATTTCAATATACACTGGCTTGCAAAAAAAATTAAGTAAATGTCATCTACTACCAACCTTCTAAAACAAAAAATTGGTGAGTATCGAAATGGAAGGCTCTTTCTCTTTCGATGCACAATTGGGTTTCGTAATGACTTCATTATGAACGCAAAATATATATTAAAAAAAACTATTTTTGCACATTAGTAAAATTATATAACCATTAGGAAACCAAATTATGTAATACGGTCTTTATTTTCTATAATGGACATTTTCTTTTCTATAATGTGCACTAATTGCATTAATTTACTCCAATTATAATTATTTTTAACAGATAAATTCCAATGATATAAATTTCCCAATAATCCATTAGTATAAAACAAAGCAATAATAGAAAGAATAAGTAGTAATATTATCTTAAATTGTTCGTACGTAAATTTAAATCATCCCATCTCAATGACAAAGTGTCAGTTTGGCCTTCTTATTATAGATAGCAATGATTAGACCATTATAATAATCGCACATGGTTTTGTATCGTTATCATATGACGGCTAAACAGAAGAGCAAATAATTGATAGGTTAAATATTTGCCCATGTGATTATCGTACAACATGAACGTCATAATATTTTGTACTCGTACGAGTACATATTTACTTTGTGGGATATTCAAAACATATCTAAAGCGTTTGAATTTTGTTGAAAATGTTCAGATTATAGCAAAATTTTCTTTTGTTGAATTGAACTATTGACATTTTTGGTATCTTTAGGAATTTTCCTGTAAATAATTAATCTTCTATTGTGTATATCTTGTTCAATCAAAAAGGCATAAAAGTTTCCTTAAATAACTATTATAATTTATGAAAAATTGTTTCTGAAGCTGTGAAGTTTGTTTCATAGGAGTTTTATTTTGGATTAAAGCTGCAACGTAGTTTTTAATTTTTTATTATGGTGGATACCTTTTTGGCGACGTTTCGGCCCTGGTTAAAGCCATTATCAAGTCAGATGTTAATTACATTTGCTCCAAATTTTTAATGAGTTACAATATATAATAGCTATTTGTGTATTAAGAGCGCAAAATGGGACATTGTCGATTGAGAGGTTGTTGCCGAGCGACGCAGAAGCGCGGCATTCTCTCGAAATCTACAATGTCCATTTGCGCTCAAAATACAAGATTTTTCTATAGACTTCCACCATAACAAAAAATAATAAAATATACACGTTGTACTTACACAGTACTATTCAATAGTCTTGCAGTGAAGATAGGAATGTATTCAAATATGACTTCAAGATATTCATCCCAATTCTGTAACAAAATTGTTAACTCTTAGCAACATTGCTATAGCAAATAACATATAGAAATTGCAAACACTGAGGAAAATATGCAAATGACAGGCTTTAGATTTGTTTCTATTGGATATTTTTTTAGCAATGTTGCTAAGACAGCAAATTTCTTACAGAATAGGGGTGAATGTTTTGGCTTTCGTTTTCTCAAAAAATTAATGCCAATTTTGTAATGAATATTATAAGTTTTTTGTAGAATTTATTTGTTTCAAGTACATTAAACTAGTGCAGTGAAAAAGTGGATGTCCATTGGGAGCGTTCACGCCAAACTTTTGCAGATGGCAGTACAACTGTTCACACAATTTATTTTATATTTAATTTATCGTTATTTTCCATTCTTCTTGAGCTATTCCTTCAATCTAAACAATTTATACTTTCGTTTTTGAAAATAAATGCCCTATTTTATTTTCGCAACCGTGCGGCATTTTGTTTGGTTATGTAATATACCGACAGAGATGTTATATATCAGATTGACTTGTGAAGATGGTAAATGTGTAACTACGGTGCCATTAGTTCCTGACTAAACGTTTCTATTAAGAATGTAGACAAGTGACATTTCTCAACATTGTGTAGTTAGAAATTTGGACAGCGAGCGTTTTTTCTACTGTCGCGCATGAGCGACAAAATGACATTTTGCGTTGACAAAAGAGAGCGCAAATGGCTACTTTGTATGTAGACCGTAGAAAAAAAGATTTACATGATATCTTTTAGACCATATTTATAAGATGAAATTCCAACCTTCGCAGGTTGAGGATTCAAAGGTAACAATCTAATAAAATCATTTTTCCAAGACTGCATCTCCAATAATTATTTTTCTATCATACCAAGATCAAGAAATACCAATAATTATAATTTATGTCATACTGGCTTCTAAAGCAACGTTTTTTGTACTGTTAATAAAACAAAAGGTAAAACTTCAGAGAATTTAATTTAATTGAAATAATTGAATTATGTAATGTAATAATTAGGTAAATAGGATTATGTCCGTGGAAAACATATTTAATATTGTTACTATGCACATGCATGTCTTATCAAAATTTAAATAGGTATCAAATAGAGAATTGTGAAACAATATGCGTTTTTGTTGATTTTAATCTGTGTCAAAATATTTTCAACAATACTGTTTATCAAACATTTAATTCCCAGAAAATATTTTGAACACTGAAACTATTATGACTGCATATCTTCCATAGTCATACGAGTATGAAAATGACTAATCGCGCACAATGTTCCCACGCGATAACCCATCCAGATAGTATCTGTGCACACCCTTACTTGACTTCATAATGGGATCTATTATTATTTGGAGTCACATAAATTGATCTTTCTCAACATACAAATATACAGGGTGTTAATTAAAAAGCGGGTCTTAGGCGTTTAACATGGGAAATCAGTATTTCCTTGCGCAAATGTTCCCAATTAATTTCAGACAAAAATGTTTCAATAAAAGTTGGAGATAATAATTAAGTTTTACTGTTCTACACCTAAATCAATAAAAATATTTTATTTGACACCTTTTGTAACTTCTAAAATCGAATTTGAAAGGTGTAAATATTGTTCATTTGTAGTAATAGCTAAGGAATTTATACTATTATTAAGAAAGATGACTATTCAAGGTCATTTGTTCGAAGAAAGAATACACATCACTTTACAGCAGTACCTTAGCAACATTTTTTGTTAGAAAGAGAAAGATTATTTGACCTATGTCTATTTAATTTATGTGGTGTAACAGATATACGTAAATAGTGACATTACTTTCTAACACACTATAAATAATAATGACGTATGTCGTAGAATTACAGATACCTAATTATCTACTACACTGCCCTCTGTGCTAATATTTACCCAGTGGCGTTGACGTTTAAATCAAATTATTATTATATATTATTGTCTATATTTTGCAATAACATAAGTGAAGAACATAAATCTTTCAGAAAGGCATTGTTTAGAAAGAAACATAATTTTCAAATAAATTACACTTATTTTTTCAATTAAAATGTGTCCATAAATATTTCATGTTCACGCCTATGTATACGAATTGCAATGAAGTTATCTGCAAGTAATATTATAACAGACGGCTCACAAATGACCTTGAACAGTCATCTTTCGTGAATAAAGTTTAAATAAAATTACAAAGAAATGCATATCGTTTGAACTGTCAGAATTTCAATTTTCTAGGTTACAAAATTAGATTTATGTAGGTGTAGAATATAAATCAAAGTATGTTTAGTAACTTCGATGTAGAATAAATATATGTAATTTTTATTTGAATATCGAATTTCTGACAGTTCAAACGATAAGCATTTTTTTGTAATTTTGTTTCAATAAGCAATATTTGCAATATATGAAGGCCTTATCACACTAAATTCATATGTGTGACTCTTCTTCGCTGACTTACGAGGGCATCGCCAAAAATTTCCGACCTGACTATGAAAGAAACGCTATAGACTTACAATTAAATTTTATTTTTCAATATAATCCCCCCTGACATCAATATACTTATTACAACGTTTCAGTAACAATTCAATACTCCTAAAAAAATATTCCTTTGGTTTGTCTTCAAAATGTGCCCAAACTGCAGCCTTCACTGCTTCGTCGTCACTGAAATGGCGCCCTCGAAGGTCTTTTTTCAAATTTCCAAACAGATAGTAGTCACAGTGTGCACAGCTGCATTATCATGCAGCAAACGCACGCCTCTGATTAATTTACCACGTCTTATTTCCAGAGTATTTTGTCGTAAATTTATGCAGAAGTGCTGTGTAATATGCCTCATTGACTGTCGTGTTACGTTCTTTAAAGTCTATAAGAGGAATGCCCTCACAATCCCAAAAGATCGTAGCCATCACTTTTTGTCGACTGGCAGACCCTGAACTCCATTCTATCGACTCCCTTTTGGATAAAGGATCATAGTAGAGAACCATAGTTTCATCTCCTGTGACAATTGTCTTCAACACCTCCGTTAGGTTTGCATCACATAGCTTCAAAAAATTTTGAGCACATTCAACACGACGTTGGCGCTGAACTGCTGAGAGATGTTTGGGGATCCACCTTGCACTAACTTTATTCATGCCTAAATGATCGTGGGTGATTCGACGAATGCTTGTATCAGAAAGCCCCGTCATTTGAGATATTTCTTTCACCTTCAAGCGTCGGTCGCCTAATACTAGATTTTCAATAAGGGCAATATTGTCGTCCGTCACCACTCCGCCGTCAGTCCTGTTCTGACGTCATCTTCCAAGGATTCCTGCCCAAATCGAAACCCTTTCGACCACTCTTTTACCACAGAATAAGGCGGTGAATTTTTACCATAAACTTCATCCAGCCGATCTTTGAAAATGCATTCTAATTTCGACCCTTCCATCTTGGAGCTCGCCAATTTCAAATGTTTCTGCAGATGTATTTAATTCCATAAAGTTATATTCCTGTACATCAGAGACAGTTGTGCATGCGCAATAGAAAAGTCAGAGATAAATAGTAGAAATGAAACCGATTTCATTTCATCGGACAACAGGATCGCTGACTTCCTTGTAGCTACCACACTGGAGCCAAGTCAGCGATATGAACCAAAGTCATGCATGGATAATTCGATTTTAGAAGTTACAAAAGTACAATAAAATCTGTTCAGTGAGTTAGATACAGAATTTAATCAACTTCAACTTTTAATTTGAAACATTTTTGTCTAAAACTAATTGGGAACTTTTGCGCAAGGAAAATCTTTTTTCCCAGGTTCAAAATAAATTCCATGATTTACTAAAATATTTAATAAAAGAATTTACATATTATAGTCAAAGTTTTAATTGACACCGACAGCCTTAATGTCATTCAATACTCAATACTTGAAAATGGATTTCGAATATTAAAAATCTGATGTGGCCAGCAACTCTCGCCAGATATTTTACCTGGTTGTACGCATAAAACGAAAATTTTTTTAAATAAAAATACATATATTCATTTCTCACTACAAAATAATTCTCACATATATTTGCAAAATCTATGGGATATTTTAGTATAAATTATGTACAATACATACATTTTCTTTATATTCAATATCCTGAAATTTTCTTTTCTACTTTCCTTTCCTTTTTCTTTATATTCGTCATTTTTTTGCAAATTCCTTTTATATTCTTTTTTACGTATATTCTTTTGCGTTGTTGACTTTTTTTTATTTTCATAATCTTCATATTAATGTACAAATATTTTTGACAGTGGCATAAAAATAATTTTGACAGTGACGTTTATGTGTCAATTACAAACATTTGAATTTCTTGCCTTGTAGTAGTTTGATCTGAGATTTTTTACATCAAATTATTTTATATGCATTTCTTTATCTCTAAATCTATAGAAGATATAATAATGAATTTATATTTATCGAATAAAGAATTTAACGTTCTGTCATATAAGTATATACATAAAATTTCGAAAAATAATATTTAGATGATTTTTTTCTTGTAACTACTACTTCCGGTTGTCCAATTGTTACCAAAACTTAATCAACTCTTCCCATTATTGTTAGATTGAGGAATCCGTAGTTAAAAATGTCTTAAGTCTTATAGTATTTGAGAAATCGTGAATCCAACACACACACACACACACACACACACACACACACACACACACACACACACACACACACACACACACACACACACACACACACGCGCGCACACACACGCGCGCACACACATACACACACACACACACATATACATACGGACATCATGTTAAATGTTATAATCGGATTCTAGGGACCTTAAAACGTGATTATTCACTAAAATCTGGATATGCGATTTTTAGCATGAATACAATACCTCTCTTAGCGAGAGGTAAAAAGTCAATAGTAGAAGACATGAAATTAGAATTACTAAGAATTTGGAAAAGAGTAGGTAAAACTAATACCTTTATTTAAACTTAAATAGCTCCTATCTTACAGTTTTAAGGTCTAGTTTAATTTAAATGACCCATGAAACAGTGGACGTATATTCTAGATTCGTAGATAATTGAAATTTGAAATATATGGAAGAATACTGCTTATTTTAAGATTCTGTTCACACTATACAAATTGAATACCCCATAAAAATCTTCCCACTAATAATTTCCCTGTCTGCGTGTAACAAGTGTGCAAATAACTTCCTAATGTTGGTAGGAGTGTGTCTCCTTCGTCGGTTTGCACGAGGCATTAAACTTGAGTCTTTCTGACTGACGTAAGCAACGTGAATTATACTCACTCAACTGACCTTGCTATCGATTTGCAATAGTCTAAGACACACGTTCAGAAACAGTCACCAAAGACGAATTTGAGCCTAGCAATGCAATGCCTTCTTCTGGCTATTGATTTTTAAATGAATTGTTTGTGTAACGAGTTAAACTTTGTGCTTTTGGTTTTTGTTTTACTTAAGAATCATTGTTAGCCATTAATAGTTATTTTTAAAACTTATTTATCTTTATATAGCCTTGACTAGAAAATAATACTTGGGGTATATATTTTCATTTTTACACGTGAAAGTTCATTTCTAAATGCATTAGTTGTACAAATTATAGTTGTATGTTTTCTCTTTTAAAGTTTTTAATAGATGTATGTACAAGAAATCTTTACTGGTACTCAAGGCATATATTAAAATTTACTTTAACTATTCATTATGTTTTAATTATAATACATAAATTGATGTACCGTATTCTCGTTCAAAACATCGTTTGTAATTTTGCAAAGCTATCGTTGTATCCTTGAACAAATTATGTAAATATTTTTTTCCAACGCCTACTTTTCAAGTCACACTTTATCTATTGAAATTGGCGTTGATAACAATAAAAAAGATCTTAAAGGTCATGTAGGAATACCATTAATATAGGAGCCTCGTCCCACCCGCTTTAATTTAATTTTATTTAGTTTATTTATAATACAAATAATAACTAACAAATTATCGGCAATTTTTATTAATATTACGGACATTTTGTCGTTCTAATTTCTAATGACCCATAGCAAGTATGTTTTCTAAAATATTTTATCTCTCACTAAAGTATTATGGACTGTTTATTGCTAGGATATGATGTATAAAAACATATCTATAACAACCGGGGCATTATATGAGGGCATAATATTTCATTATGCCCTCATTATAATCCGATCATCCTTATGGACTTTAAATTAGAAATACGGTATATAATGAAAATTATATTCTTTTTAATTATAATTCATTGTAATAATAATAATAATAATAATAATAATAATAATAATAATAATAATAATAATAAGGATTGATTACAACATTTAATAAATTAATTGATTTCAATTAATATAATACGAAAACAGCTTTGAAAGCACAACATAGAAATCATTTTTAATTTAATTATAATACTTAAAATTGATTATAAAAAGGGCCGTAAGAAGCAATTTACTTTCACTACATAAATATAGTAAGTACGTTGAATCCCAGACTGCAATGTTTCGCATTGATTTTTGACGGATCACAAATTTTTTGGGGATAATATTTATCCACATTTGAATATATACATTTTTGATATTATTTATCGTCACATTTGACACATCCAAACCAGTACAAACTCTCTAAAATGTAATAATATTCAGAAATAAGAGCATAAGAAATAAAGAACTGGGATCTGTTATGTGAAAACGAACCTCAAAATGTAATACTTACATCTTCTACAGATGAGAATGGAATAATTAGGGGAACAGTTATGCGTTTCTCTTCCTCAAAGTATGCAGAAGCATTCAAAATAATTTCTTTACACCGTTTTGATAAAATATCTTCCGAAACATCAAATTCACCCATTCCATCATCTCCAACGATATAGTAGAACGTTGATGTTTTAAAAATAAATAAATGTTGATAATAAACAAAACAATTAAACAACGTCCTTAGCAACGTCAAAGCTTAAGCATTATTGTAATCAAAATTATTATAAATGAAAACTTATTTCACATATTCTAGTGGGACATAATATCTTGTATGCACCACGAGCGTTACTAGATGATAATGCCCATCGGACGACATCTATCCCTTGGGCCAGAGGCTCTCGGGGTAGATCCTCGTCGCCCTCTTGGCATTATCATCATCGTCGTAACTCCCTTGGTACATAAAATATTATTGTTTTATTGTAAAATTAAATAATCGGCCTAATTCTCTAAGCAAAATTGTTAAAATTAACAACCATTTTCAGTTGTTAATTTCAATGTCAGTTGCTAAGTTCAAAATCCCAATTCACTATTACATCAAGTTGCTAAAATTTAACAACTAGTCGTTACGTCGAGTTGTTAATCTAGCAACTACATTTTTCTCGTTGTTAGTGTTGGAACAATCGATGGAAAATGGTTTTTCTTGAAAATTTTTTGTTAGGAAATAAACTTTTACTGAAAATAGAGGGACGACAGCAAAGGTAAACTATTTATAAACTAATATATATATATATATATATATATATATATATATATATATATATATATATATATATATATATATATATATATATATATATATATATATATATATACATTTTTAAACAAGATTTTAGATTTATGTAAAGAAATTTGCGAGATGTTAGTAACCCATTCCCCATACTGATGTCGGGAAAAAAATATTTACAGAGATATTCAAACTGAGCAAGTGTCGTTTACAAGATGAAGGGTTTACATTTATTCCAAATTTAAATATTTTAATTCCTAATATTGAACAAATTTTCAGATTCTCTCCCGAAAAGATCTAAATTCAATTTTTTGAAATTTATTTTCATTTATCTTACACTTTTAAATTTAAACAGCCATTTCAACAATGTCAAATTTCTATTATTTTTACTGCTAAAACTCCTAGACAATGGTCATGCGTCATTCCTGATAATAAGATTCTTGAAATTTCGAAATCAATCGCATAGAATTGAATAAATATGTATACTAAACTGGAGAACTTCATCAGATTCTCCCAACACTTAATTTCTACGCCTAGCTATGGGTCTTATAAAGAGATTACAGGGCAAAATTTCAATTTTTCAAGTCAATCAACCATTTGCAAAATTTCCAACTAGCACTCATCAGAACTGAAATGCAAAACAAGCTTTATTATTTAATTAGTCCAAAATTATCGTAAAATCTACCATTAGAGAACATTGTTCCGTGGAACATCGTGCACCCCAAATTTTCTTATCACTCATTATTAAAAACTCAAACGTCAAACGAATCAAAATCTGTCACTTTAGGTTGTGAATAGAGTAGAAATATGTACAAATATTGAGAATCGACATGCCTTTTAACTCACTTGTTAATAACTTCACTGCTATATTTAACAACGATTGTTCAGAACGACCGTTTTTAACAATGTCGTTAATTACAGGGAATTTATTTTAACATGCAACATATGGTCTATCACTTCCATGGTTACACACTATCTCTGTCAAAAAATCACAGCAATGAAATTTTTGTCCATTTTAAAATGCAACATACAAATTTTGTAGTCATGTATTATCAATATTAATTTCCAATAAATTAGCCTATATATGATTAACAATAAATCAAATCGTTAATGCAGCACATCTTAACAAACTTTAGCTTACAAAAATTCATAATTTTAATGTAATAATTGTTCAAAAATACCTCCATTCACACTGAGGCAATATCCTAGTCGGTCGTAGAAAGAATTGACATCATTTGTGATGTGTTCTGGAGGTATCTCCTGTGCTGCAGTACTATTTATAATGTTGCATTTTAAAATGGACAAATATTACATTGCTGTCATTTTTTGACAGTAGCGTGTAACCATGGAAGTGATGAATCATATGTTGCATTTTAAAATAAAATCTCTGTATGTATTTACTGAATACCAATTGAATGACAGTTGTTACAAGAGTTGCTAAAAATCGTTGTTAACTCTCAGTTGTTACTTAACTACTATGTTAACAACTATCTTAGTGAATTAGGCCGATTACTTAGTTTTACGAACAATTCGAGAAAAACTGAAAAAAAAGTTAAACGAATTTAAGTTATAAGGATGTTATAACAATGATTTGTTAGCTGATAAATTCTAAAAAAAAAAATATCGAAACACAAAAGTGTCCAAAACATTGTTTTAAATTCTATCTAAGGGGTCATGGTAGTGCTTTACTGTCTTTCTTTCTTTCTTCGAGCTTGTCTTTATTTAAAGAGGTTACTTCAGAACTCAGTAGATGGCGACAGTAAAATTCTAAAATCATAAGTTCTCTTTAAAGTATTTTACTCGCATGAAAAGGTTATTACTCGTTTGGATTGCAGAATTTGTTAGCGATTTAAGCAGCAAACTTTATCTTTTTGAGTAGTGGTCATAATTACAAGTTTTTTGAATACAATAATATTTTAAATACTTTTTCCTTACACATTAGATATAAAATAATAGGATGTATTATCTATTCGTAGAAAACAGTAATAGAAAAGTGCATATTTAAGTTAATAACATCTTTAGGTAATTAGTTTTTTTTCTTTGTTTACTCAACTGTCCGTGTTATTTAAAATCAAACTAGTATGTAGTTAGAAAGTACATTCACAGAAAGAAACATACTATTATATGTTAATAATACATCGCACAAATATTTGCAAATATACAATTTAAAATTGAAAACAAAAGTGCATCCAACAAATTTCACATTAGTAACCAATTTCTCCACTAGGCGGCCACATTACTATGAAAAAAAGTGAAAAACAATATCTACCTAGGCAGTGCCAGATAACATAACTTAATCAATGGCTCCAAAGATGGGAGGCAAGAATTCAGACGTTGTAGAAATACCTTCAGATCCTATTCACAAAAAATATGAAAAACACAAGGAGTTCCAAAGGAAATCCAAACGATCTATGTCAGTTGGAGAACTGGAAAAGCGCTCCAAACCTAGATCTTGTTCACTGGCGGATGGATTTGATATTAATCGGAGATCGTTAGGGTCTGAAACTGTTCTGGAAGCATCGAAGAAAGAGCCCAGGACAACTAAGACGTCTACATACGCGAGGTTCTTGCACTTTTGCAGGAAGTTCAAGTGTGCGCTCAGTGGTACGAGTAAGTGTTGATGTTTAAGAAGATGATAAATTTAATTTTTCCATACTGTTTCGGTGTCATAAATTTATTGGTGCTATTCTGTAACTTTACTCTGTAAGACTGTAACTCTATAGACTCTTTAAGCTATAGAGCTCTGTAAGCCGACAGCTTACAGAGTAGTAAAATTACCTATTCTGTAACTCCCTCTGTAACAAGTCTCGTTACAGAGTTATTCTTATAGAATGCCTAACTTCATTCCTGTCGAGCTGTCAAATATGCTACAGTATATTTGACAGTAATTTTCTAGGCTTTCTAAAAAATATGAAATAGAAACGATTATTATATAAATAATACACTATAAAATGGTAGGTATGTTGGTTCAAAGATACATATCCCATAATATATTTATGTAGTTGAAGAAGCAATAGATTCCATCACGATTTTTTCATTATTATTAATTTCTATAAATTCATCTGGTTTACACATATGTAATATATAGGTTTATGATTAAATTAAATATATGATTATTGAATCAAAATACGTTATGTTTTGATTTTTACAGGTAATCAATTTTTGTCATTGTTGTAATCAATGCTAGTCATTGTTAATAATTTTTTATCTCCTGTGTTTTAATTTTTGTAATCTATTCTCCTCGCTAGTGTGATCTATTAATATTAATTATGAACTCATCATTTAATGACTGTTTCATTCATTCTATGAAACTGTGAACAGTTCTCTACCATTAATTTGTACACGTAAATAGGTAGGGTTTTCTTCAAATTATCTTGACTGGCGGAAACTGCCCTTGTCTTTAGCTTTGAATCAATAATTATGACAAATTCTTAAGTATAGTTATTTAAAATTATTCAACTTTATATTAAAGAAAAAAAAGTCCCTTCAATTAAAGTTTTACAATGAGTTTATTTAAAAACATTTCTTAATTAGTAATGTAATTTATTATCTGATACACTGATCTGAATGGATTTTGAAAAAATCTTCTCTATTTTCATGCTAAAATATTTTTTTAAACATAAATTTCTATAAGAATTGGTAGGATGTATAATTTACCTTCTATATTTTTCATTTAATAATAGATATAATAAAAATTGTTAGCTTTTGCTTTTAATTTCCATATTTGTTTAAATGTTTTATATAAAATATACATATTTGACGTTTAAAATATATTTTTGACGTGTCAATATGCTCTGTAAATACTTTACAGTGAAGATTTTGGCGCTGTAAGATTTATAGAAATTTCTATAACTCTGTAGCGCTTACAGTACTAGAACTTGGTTACAGAATAGCAATTTGCTTACATCTTGTAATGTTGGTTACTTACAGAGCCTATAGAGCTTACAGAACGGTACAGAATAGCACCATATATCTCTATAATACAGAATTTTCACTCTCAAAAATATAAATAAACATAACTTATTAATTTATTTATTTTTTGCACCATCGGAATTTTTTTTATCCAACACAGACTCATAATATGCTTGTTACTATGGTTATTTGAAATCAGTAATGTACAACATTCGTCACTCCGTGAGAGAATATTTTAGAAGTCACGGAGGAATTATTACTGATGTTTGTGTGTGTTTTTTAATATAAATAAAAAACAATTTTACAAAATTATTTTAGTATTGAAATAATTTAACATTATGAAACTTATTTATTTAAATTAATATTGACATTTATGCTAAAATAGGTTATTTATCTTTACACAATGACAACTGTCATGTACGGCTGATGAAACGAAAACGAGAAAAGAGTTAGTGGTTACTTACTTCGGAATTAAATTCAAAGATGGTGCTTGTGCTTCTAAGTGAATACGTTTTAAAGGAAGGTCCTCATTTTAACCCATTTTAATGTATTTTTTTTTCAAATATTTCCCAATGACAGACATTGATTATTAAAGCATTTTTTTTCAATAACAATATAACAAAACCATAACAACCATTCAATGGCTACTTTGTAATTTAAAATACTACATCAATTGACTTGTCAGTGTCAAACGATTAAGTAATGAAAACATAAAAATGATTTAAGAATTTTTTTTTTAAAGTGTTGGATAAAACGTATTACACTCGTGTGGAAAGTGTATGTCACTAAAATTGGCCAAGTTGCCCGCAGGGCGAGTGGCTAATTTTTTCTTTCGTGACTAATATTATACATTCCACACTCATATAATAAATAACTATTAATGTTTACCGATAGGGTTTCCAAAGTAGTACGGTTTATTTACAAATTACATATCGGTAAATGATGTTGTATCACTTACCGATCAGCAGGCGAATCAAAGGTTACTCTAAAATTACAACAAAAATGTCAAAATAAATTTCAAATCATCTTATTTTTTTGAATTTTTGCGTCGATCGTGCAAAAAACGTAATAAGCATTGCGGTCAGTAAGTGCTATTCTACCGGTATTGGATGTATTGGAGATCTCGAATTCCTCAATCGATAGGAAGCAATTAGACCTTAATACTTAAATAGCTATATGATAACATTTGCATACTCAAATTTTGTCTTTTATTACGGAAATTTTCCCTGACAATCTTCTTGGAATATCACCAGATTTAGGTATCAAGTAGGGTAGTTTGCTCAGTGTTTTAAATAATTATTTATTATAGATTTTCAATTATTTTGATTATTCGATGAATCAAATAATTAAATAACTGTTAATTATATAAACGAATGATCAAGTAATCAATTAATAAATTTAATGAACCAAATAATTACTTTGTCGTATAATTAAGGAGTCGTATATTGTCGATAAATGATATAATGGATTAATTAAATAATGAATTAATGAAATAAATGATTTAATTAACAATTAATACTTATACAATAATACTATTGTATTATAATAAAATATTAATAATTAATCGATCGCCAGGCAATTTTAGATCGAAATTCAATTTTTTTTTTCGCATCTTGTCTTTTACTTATTTCATAGGTTTGTTCCAACAAAAGTTCAGAACTTTACTGAGTTTTTTTTTTATTTATTTAGAAATATTAGGGTACATCAACTGCTACGGTCATTAGTACCCGGTACAGTGCTATTTTATAATATACAATATAGTTTAGAATATTACATTATGTTTTGTTTTGTGTTGTTTAAATGTGGTGAAGGATGTTGATGTCTTCGTAAAATTTGATTGTGTTTATTAGGTGGTTGATATCGTTTCCTAGGCCTTCTGTCAGGGTTGGTCGAATGTTGTTCAGGATTCTCTATTGTGAATATTTTGGACATTGTATTAGGTTAGGTTAGTTTGCGCAAAGCCATTTTACCGTTTCGACAAGTCGAATTTAAAATTTAGAACTTATAGTGCAGTGTTCCAAGAACGAATGAATTGTGTTCCGAACCGTTCTTAAAGTTCTAGAATTTTACCAGAATTTGTAAATCTGAATAAGTTTGACGTGCTATCCAGGGTTAGAAAAAATCATGATTTATTTTAAAAAATCAAGAATCATTGATTTAAAAAAAATCAAATAAAACATGACTTTTATATTAAAGACTTGTTTGTGTTAATGCACTTTTTAATTGTTTTAAAAGCAATATAAATATTTTATTTCATAAACGAAAACGAAATCTGCAATAAACCCCAAAGAATGCATTTGAATTTTTGCTTATACGTAGTATAACGCGTCTATGCGCCCCTGTTTAAACTTTAAATTTAAACCATGCCCACCTAAATAAAACAAATCAAAATATGCCTTACATGGCACTCTGTAAAAAGCTTAAAACATATATTTTATTTTACGTTTATCTCATTACAAGAACCTATTATATCAATAAATTTAGGCTTACTTGATGCAATATTTAATTTTGAACATTTTTTGTATTTACACTTTAGTTCTAAAATTAATAAGGCAGAATTTACAAACATATAAAAATTTTACCATTGTATTTCCTATGGTCCATAAAAATGTAGACGCCCGGTATAAACAGGGTGTTTCAAAAATACTGTAAAAAAATTTAAGGGCGTATAGTACTGACCAAAATGAGTAAAAAAACCTTAATCAACATGGGTCCGATCTTCCATAGTTTCCGAGATTTAAGGCAGTGTCTGCTATCTCGAAAACTATAAGAGTTACGACTTTGATTAAATATAAAAAATAATTGTACTATGTTAAATGTTGTGGCGACCTTGGGCAATATTTAATTTTCAAATAACTTCGTAACTATTAGATATTGAGAAAAACGTTTCATATAAAATTTTATTGTTTTTTTATAGTCTATTTACTGATATAGACAAAATTTTGTTTGATCACTATCTTTGTCAGTTTTTTACGATTTTTCGCTTTTCTCGAAAACAGTTGAAGATCAGTCCTATGTTGATTAAGCGTCTTTACTTATTTTGGTCAGTACTTGCCCTTAAATTTTATTACAGTATTTTTGAAACACCCTGTATGTATATAGTTTTTAATAGAATTTTTTTTTGTTAACTCTGTAGGTATCTAAAATAATTTGAAATTAATTTTCTGATAAAAATGTATTATTTTATAAAATTTGATTTAAATCAATTATTTTATATTTATTTAGTTATTGACATTAACGAACATAGTTAAATTTTTATGTAGGTACACTTAATTAAAATTTATTTTTATATTCTTGTGGTTGTGGTCATTTTGTTACAAAACTTACAAAAGTCACAATACTTACATTAAAATGCAAATAAACTTATTTGTTCTTGAACACAAGGATATTTCTCACGATAAGTACGATTGCATTTAACTTTTGTTTTTCGTACAAACCACGATTTAAAGCAACGAACTCATTCTCGTGATACACGATGCTTCTAAAACTAGAACCGATCGACTTCTTATTGGAAAGGAACAGAGTGATTATTGTGTTATTGCTCCAAGCAGGAGCGAAAATACGCTAGAAATCGGTCGGAAAATTGACTGGGGTGCAAGGGGATTAAATTAGGAAGCAGGGGTGATTTTTCTTATTTTTTGGTAAGTGCTTCCGAGCACGAATATAGGGAAATACTTCAGGAGGTGAATTATGGGAGAAATAAGATTACAGGAACATTTTAGAGCTAAAGGTAAAAGACTTCTAAATGGCAAAAGTTTGCACATATTTGAAATAGAGAAAATTGAGCTTTTTATTTCGCTCGCAATTAAAATACAGGATGTTATTTAAGTATACAACGCTTAACCCATGGTAGAACTAACCCCATAGTAAATCTAGCAATAATTTTTGTTTTATATGCTTTCTATATGAACTGGAGCCCCTTAAAACTGACGAAAAACTGCATAGTTCAAAATTTAAATCAATGGAAAAAATGTCACACCTGTCACAATTGACATATAAGATCATTGTGTCGCTGCAGATAATACCTATTTGAGACTTTCATAATTCTACATGTTTATTGTTTATCATGAAGGTAATTGGTATTTTGATATTCAATAAACCGAATATAAATTGTACGTTAATGCAAAAAAGCGTTTCACCTCAGTCTTGATAATTAACATTTTTTTTACAAA
Source organism: Harpalus rubripes (assembly GCA_963082715.1). Taxonomy (NCBI): domain Eukaryota; kingdom Metazoa; phylum Arthropoda; class Insecta; order Coleoptera; family Carabidae; genus Harpalus; species Harpalus rubripes. The sequence goes on from OY720454.1 coordinate 60,226,652, forward strand.
ATTTTAAACTTTGATGTAATTGGACAGTTTTAGGGGGCTCCAGTTCTTATAGGCGATGGAAAATAAGATCGTAGCGCCAAAATGGCTTTTAAAGGAACTAATGTTAACGGGATAATTTGACATTTACTAATTTCATTTATGCATTACGTGTGAAATATTAAGAGATATTATATGCCCAAACGCAAATATTAGGAACAATAAAAAACACTTGTGTTTATATAGTCAAACAAATCTCACATGTATAAATTATCCCGTCAACTATAGTTCCTCAAAATACCACCAGATGTCATATTGCTTATTTCCTATCGCCTATAGGGCGCGAGCAGACACGTGATTCGATCGACATTGACGTGCTTGCAATCAGCTGATTTGTGTGCGCATGCCATTTTGACAAGGACAATGTTACGTTGACAAGACCAATGTTTTGATTTATTTTGAATTTTAAATGTTTTTATTTTTAATTTCATATGTTTTACTCCTTAAAAATTGTAAAATAGTAACATTAATGCAGTTCAAAATCAAAATAAATCAAAACATTGGTATTGCCAACGTGACATTGTTGTTGTCAAAATGACATACGCACACAAATCAGCTGATTCCAAGCATGTCAAGGTCGCTCGAGTCACGTGTCTCGAGCGTCCCTGACGTGCTTGAAATTATCTGATTTGTGTGCGCTTGTCATTTTGACAAGAACAATGTCACTTTGACAAGACCAATGTTTTGACTTATTTTAATTTTGAACTGTTGAAAAGTGATTATTTTTAATTGCATGTGTTTTACAGCCTGAAAATTGTACAATAATAACATTTTAGCAGTTCAAAATCAAAATAAGTCAAAGCATTGGTCTTGTCAAAGTGACACTGTTCTTGTCAAAATGACATGCGCACACAAATCAGCTGATTTCAAGCACGTGAAGAACGCCCGAGTCACGTGTCTGCTCACGGCCTATAAGGTGCGAGCAGACACGTAACTCGAGCAAGTGCTTGGAATCAGGTGATCTGGTGATATGTGTGCGCGTGTCACTTTGACAAGACCAATGTTCTGACATACTATGTTCCGTTCCGTAACGCAACCGGTTCGATCAGGTTTACGGTTTAGTGTTTCGTAAGTCCTGAAATTATTTACCGGTTTCTATTCGAAACGTGGTTCCTGAAAAAGATTGGTAAAAAGTCGGACCACGGCGACCACGAAATAATCCTGGTTTCTCTGATATTTCTATCCCCACTACCGCTATTTTCAAACATCACCATAACAAAATCAAACGATATACGTCAATGTTAAATTTCTAAACCGCAATAGTGGTATTACTAATAATTATTATAGATGTAAGTATGAAAACAATATTTATATTTGTTTTATTGTTGGTTGTGTTATTATTATTTGCATTAAATGTAATAAAATGTTCAATTTCGTTGTCATATTCAACGTTATCATTAATTTGGTGAATTTTTATTTTTGTTAGGTTGTGTCAACTTTAAATGTCATATAATTCATTGTCAATCTGTCCCGTAATAGATGTAAATATTCAGGAACCATGGTGTACCCGGAATCAAGATACAGGTTTTTTGTTGACGTATGGAACATAGTATTATTTTAATTTTGAACCGTTAAAAAATAATTATTTTTAATTTCATGTATTTTATTGTCTGAAAATTGTAAAATAATAGGTACGTTCTATTGGTGTCAGAAATCTTCCTACTTCTTCTAGTAAAACATCAATGGTCGTTCTTTTGCGTCAAAAAAATCGAAATATTCCTACGAATCATTCCAACTTCAGAGTTGGAAGCGTTGGTAGGAAGATATATAGAGTGGAGATAAATTCAAAATTTTACTAACCGACTGTCGCGCGTACATTTCTGTCACATTTGTGAATGTTTAGAGGAGACTGCTCAACAAAAATATCTCCTTTACGTTTTTATTATTTAATATATTTTTATATAATTATAATCTCTGTAATATTTGCATAGCAACATTTCGAAGATCCAAAATAAACATACAAAGTTATCTTTAGTTGTTAACTAACAATAACACGTAGCCACTGCCACTGTTCTATTGTATTTATTTTTTTACTTGACAGTTATTTGCTACTGAGCGTTCTATTGCTTTAAGAATATTCTTATTCTAGTAGGAATATTTCTGACACCGATAGAACGTACCTAATAACATTTAGCAGTTCAAAATCAAAATGTCAAAACATTGATCTTGTCAAACTGGCATTGTTCCTATGAAAGTGACACGCGCACACAAATCAGCTGATTAAAAGCACTTCAAGGCCGCTCGAGTCACGTGTCTGCCCACGCCCTTTAGAAAGTATGTAAAACAAATATTATTGCCAAATTTACTATCTATGGGGTTAATTCTACCACCGGTTAAGCGTTGTACACTTACTTAAATAACACCGTGTATATTGCCTGATCAATAAATTTTAATGAGTTTATTGCTTCATTTAATTATCAACAAATTCTATTTGTATAAAATTTATGATATGAAAATACAAATGTATAAAATTTCCATTTACTTATAACATAAATTATTTTTAATTTCTAACCACAGTGTCATATTTATTTACATATTTCTTTCTTGAAAATGAAACAAATTGTTTATATATTTATGTAAATAAATGTCTTCATAAATTTTGTATCATGTAAACATTCCATTGGTTTGGTATCTCTTCTAAATTGGGGTAAAATATTTGTTTTCGTAGTGAAATTCTGTTCTCGATTTCGGTTTTATTTTCATTTGAGGTTTATCTGTGAGGACTACGCGTGTTTATCACAGCTGTTTGCTGTTTATACGTTCGGGTCATCGACCCTGACCACACGTGGAAAAATATGCACCTAAACCCGTACTGTTACAATTTATATTTCGTGTGTTTTGCTACTATTCTACATTTGTTTGTCTGCGAAATACCAACAAATGTGACATTTTTTAAACCCTGTATAGATTTTTATCTTTTATACTAATAAGGAGAAATGAGGAAATTAAATTTTGTTACACGGAAAAGGATTATAAAAATTAATTATTACTTTTCCATAGGGGTTACTGGTCTCAAAAATTCCGTCCATTGTACAGGGTGTTAATTTATTTATTTATTATAGGGGATGCAGAATAAACTAACTTTTACTAATAAACTCATCATCATCATCGTACCGTTTTCGAGCTACGTGCTCCTAAAAGACTAATTATCCACATATTTCAGTTGGCTGTGACCTATTAATTATTTCAGGAGATAGTCTTCTTTCGGCCTTTTTGGGAAGAATTTTATTTATTAATTTATTTCTTTACAATTTTTGTGGACGTTTCGAAGGCCCAATGGCCTTCATCTTCAACAATGTAATATGTTTGAGAATATGGTTTTACATTTTTTACAATTCTTTAAAATCTTTTCCATTATCACGTAATTCCACGGGCGCCGACTTTCCTAAATTTCCTTGGGGCACAAGTTTTAAATAATGACCAAAATCAAACCGTAAAATCAACCATTAATACATTACAAAAAAAAATACTGGCCAACACAATACCTCCCGCCATTTACAGCCCGATTAAAAGATTAAGTTAATCCTTATTTTTGGATTAGCGAATTTTACTCTAATTTTGACAGTTTATTTCTTAAAATATAGTCGAATCTAATCCAAGTAACTACCTTTTTTTAGACCCCTCAACAGGATTAAATCCCAATTACAGAGTGGGTTCATATTCACACACATACTTGCCTTAGTGGGATTCGTTGCTCTAACCATTGAGCCACCGGAACTATAATAAAATGAAAATTAAATTTTAAATACCGGGATAGAATAGAATTCACTAATCCAAAAATGAGGATTAGCTTAAATATTTTTGCAAATCGTTAATTTTTATTAATCTAAATACATACCTACATATTACTTATGCTGGAAACTGTATTGAATTCCTTTTCTATTGTTCTATTTCCTTTTTAAAACGTTACTAATATTATTTTGAAATGATTAGTTCTTTGATAGTGACATTTATCTGTCAGTTACATACATTTGAATAACTGCGTTTTGTTTGTTTAAAGCTTAGGCTCTGGGATTTAAGTTGTAGATAATTTTATAAATTTATCCATAAAATATATAGAAAAAGTATTAATGCAAATCTATAAAAAATTTAATAACCTTTAATTTTTATAATGACATTAATCTTAAAAAAATATCATTTAAAGATATTTTTCGAAGGAAAACTATTTTGAGCTTCTAGTAAAGTGCCATTTCCGGTTATCCGATTTTATCCAAAATCTAATGGACTCTTTCCAATACAGAAAAAGTTCGAAATACGAGATTTCAACATTTTCTGAATTATAGTATTTGAGTTAGAGTGGAGGATCCACACAGACATCATCGTGAAAATGTTAAAATTGGATTGTAGGGACCCTAAAACGTGCTCATTTACCAAAATCTCGATGTACGATTTTTGCACGATCCCTAGACGTCCCTTACCAAGGGTAGCGGGAGGTAAAAATACTGGCAAGGGATGAAGAAAAAATAACTAATTTTCAGTGGAAATTATTGTTGACGGGATATTAAATGACTGCTTGCAAAATATTTCCAAATATTACCGAGGAAGCACAATTTATGTAATTATACACGGGTGATTTGGGAGGTCGGATTCGGCATTCGTAACACCAACTTTAATTCCATTAGGCATTGTATCCACAACCCCTGCACATTCTTCTGTTAAGAGTATTGTCCCATATGTCTTGCAAGATAAATTTTACTGTACGCACTGTTTTTTTACAAAGTTTTTCATGTTGTGTCAAAAGGAAAGGGGTCGAAGAAGAAGATAAATCTGGTCTAGAAGATGACCCTTTAAATGACGTTCGAACTATTACCACCCGCCATTTGGTCCACACTTTTTGTCTATATTTAAAGTAGTCGAATGAACTTTGTAGAAATATCCAGGGGCGCGCCGTCACAGGGTGAGAAGAGACGTATGTTAACGTTCGGGACCGTTGTTAAAAATTCAAAATCCCGACACGAACGCGGGACCGTTGAATAGCTTACTAAGGTTTCTTTTACGTTACTCTAAAGAGAACAACAATAACCTCACCTAACGCATAATACTTGGCCCGCGTTTTCTAAGCGTGAGTTTGGGCAATAGGTTGGGGTATATTTAAATAAATTGCGAAAATCATGTCAATTTGAGATCTTAATTTTTTAAACACGGTCCCGCGTTCGGTACTCTTGCCACTTCCTTTTATATTCACAAATAACTTCCAAATATGAAATTATATGAAATTTTGGTTTGCACGTCTTTAAGGACCCTTTTTTATTTTCCTTCAAATGACACGATGCTCAAATTTTTTATCACTATTAGATTTTAAATAATTTCCATAGTGGCAAAATTGTACCATTGAAAGAGAGTTTATTTTAGCTTTCCAACGATGTATCTATGTTTCAAGCAGAAAATACAAGAATTATTAATTTTATAGGGTAAAAACAATTATTGTGGTTTATTTAAAACATATGCTAACTATGAAAAAGTACACAGGCTGTCCAAGTTAACGTGCTCACATAATTGTTGCCCCTTTAGAAGACCATTTTAGTGGTGTCGTTATTTGAGAAAAAATCCGTAGATCACTAGATATAGGCAAAAATGAAAATTTTACTGTTTTTTTGTGAATACATACTTTCGAAATGTGAAATAGAACTAGATTTTAGTTTGTATCTTTTTAGGCCACTTTTTTATGTTCTTTCGAAAGGCGATGCTTATTTTTTATAATTGTTGAATCTTATTTTTTATAATTGTTGAATTTGGGGGCGTCAAGAGTCAAGATGAGCATTGGCACACGGGCGACAAAATGGTACGGCGCGCCCCTGGAATATCTCACCATTTATGTAGGTTTTATAATTTGTTGAAAATGTAGCCGGCCGAACTATTATGAGTGGGCTTGTATTATCTAGCGTGGTTTACACGTCGGGTAACCTTGTTTAAGACAGTACTATCCCCCTTGCTCCTGAAGATGCCCCATACGACTGAGGGCGAAACGTTGAGCTCTGACTCAAAATATGACACAGTCCATTCCCGGAAAACGAATATTTCTCTTGTATTATAAATATTATGATTGTAGGTTTAGAGGTTTAGGTTAGGAAAAATAGTTTATCAAAAGAATAAATAGAAAAATACTAGTTTGATTAGGAGGTCAAGTTCAAAAATAATATACAGTATTAATAGTAAACAGCAGATTTCTAATCCTTAAAACTTTCTTTAACATTCGAGAACTGGCTAACTCGATTCTTGTAGCATATGTTCTATTGTTCCTTTTATTTTTGACAAGTTGTCAAAAAAAACTTCATTATACGATATATATATTTTTAATTTTTTATCATTTCGTATTTTTCATTTTCAAATTATTTTGTTGGATTGTAACTAAAAATTTATAACGTAAATACTCGCAAGATATTAATATGGCTACTGCTAGTACAAGTAAAAAATCGGATAAAAAATCCCAGGAAGATGATATATCAAACATTGTCCTGATTGAAAGTAAAATCTCCACAGGTATAAATTCTTTTTCATTTTTTGTGTGCTTACTTAATTTTGATGTCAAAAAATTTGTGAATCTTTAAATTGAATCATTTTGCAACTATAAATTTAATCTTGAAATTTCATATTTCAAATGTGTTAAGAGTAAATTATATTTTTTGAATTGAGGGTAAATTTCAATTAAGTATTACAGTTACTCGAAATGTCAGTCGTACAACATATTCTTACAAAACCGACGTTTCGGTTTCCGTAACACTTATATTTTAGCTCTTAAATCGACAACAGAATTTTGTCATTTTCATTGTTTCATTGAAAAATGTCACCATATTTATGTTTGATCGTTTTAACAATTTATTCTCGTACAAGTAACTGTATATTTTCAATGTCAAAAACAAACTTTTGTAAAACATATTTTTTGACATATTTTTGTTACAGAAAGTTCAACAATTTTAATTATATATATTTATTATAAATTTATTCTTCCTATAGCCTAAAAACAGGTAACAATCCCAGAAAATGTTTATTTTTCAGTCAGTTATATGTAGACAAAGCACTTTACAAGCTAAAGTTTTAAAATAATGTCAGTGTTTACTGATGTTATATGGCAGCTAATTTGTGGAAAACCCCAATAACTACATAGAAGTGTCTAAACTTCCTCTTGTCTTGTTAAAGTGACGCTAAATGTTCATCACCAACAGAAGAGTTTGTTATTGGGTCAATAGAAAGGTTATCAAACAATCATTATAAATACGTTCAGCTTTTGTTCGAGTCAGGTTACAGCCTAAAAAACCCAAAACTTTACGGATAAATTTTCGAAATTTTATATATTTAGATACATCTCGCTGATTCCAAATTTTCAAACTGCAGATCTCTTCGTTCTCGAGATATTTGTATTTGAAATTTTACCCATTTTTGGGACAATACATGCCTGGCGACTCCACCATTCGATTCTAGGGGCAAAATTACATAAGTATACAAATTTTCAAATTTTTTCGACAATGAATACAATTTCTAGAGAAAAATAATTGAAAATGGGCAAAATCCGAAAAAATCGCAATTTTTTTTAATGATTTTTGGCCCAAGGTATATATATATATATATGCCATTTCAGATATTCAAAGCGCATGCGCCAAATGTTAGACTACAACAGAATATTAGTTTGCCGTATACCCATCCTTGTTTATATGAGTTCTGTCTGTTTCACAGTTGTTTTTTTTATTTTTTGGTTATGTTTTGTTGATTTCGTTTATCTAATAATTATGATGGGTATTAAACATCCGGTCCCCAAAATAAAGAAAAATTTAAGTGGTTAAGTATAGTACATAATATAATATTTTATAATACAGTAAAATTTTTGAAAGATGTCCGATATTTAAATCTCTCAAAAGAAGCGTATACCATAAGGATGGATATAACACGCTTGTCTTTCAAAAATTCATATTGTTTCGACTAAGTTAGGATATTCCAAATTAAAACGATGCTTGTTGACAATACTTTCGCTATAACGTAAGTTTATTTTTTATTAATTCAGATATATTACCTTGATTCATAGCCGTTCGAGTGAAGTTATTTTCTGTCAGTGTCACTGACATTGACACTGGATCAGTATCTTATTTTTCACATATATGGTTTCACATTTGCTAATAAACTTACCAGTTGACTTAGTTTTGAATTTTTCTTTACTGTAACATATATTTTTATAATAATAAAATAACAGTAGTATGTTATGTACCATCATAAAAACTAGTAAACGACATTAGTGAATTTGACAGAACAAAATCTTAACTCATACAATTCGTAGATGACCTTGATCGGACATCTTTCCCTTTTTAAATTAAATAAATAAATATATCATCACGGCATATTACTCATTGCTGGGTGTGCCAATTTGCTTTGTACACAGATTTCGGTAATGATGATGACATATTTGTACCGTGCGGGCGTTTACCAGGCGTCACCTCATTGGCACTCATTGCTGTCATGGAGAGTGCATCGCAGGGGTCAATTTTGTGCCATTTAAAATTCGAAATATTTGGCGTCGGTCGGGATCGAACCCGGTTCTCCAGATTCACGATCAGACACTCAGGCACGCGGCCACGAGATCCATTTTTCACATACTCAAATTCATTTTAACAACTTCTGTGTAGTTCTAAAATCTAAAACTATGCCGGGGTCGCGTATAAATTTGAAATACCGCCATATAACGGCACTAACTTTTTTAATTCAAAGTACGTAATAGAGGTCGCTCAAATTTCTGAAATGATCTATTAATTGCTGTCAAAATTTGGAATCAGTACGATGAAATGTATCTAAAAATGTAAAAATTAGATATTTGAAAGTTTTGATGATTACCTAAAGGTGGGTGTGTATGAGTTTTGGGGACATAACTCAAAACTAGATGGACATCAGCAATTTATTTTATTCTATAAATCCGGCCCTGGGTCTTGATTTTGTAACCTTAAATTCTGCCTGATTTCAAATTCTGTCAGAATTGGGCTTTCCCCACTACTAATTAGGTATGTGATCATATTAGAATTTCAATATATATATATATATATGCCATAAAATATAAAAACTAACCACTGTAGCTTCTCATTATAATAATAAAAACTAAACATTAATTTATAATAATCTTGTTATTAATAATTTAATGTTTTGGAGAAGGATATATGCCATAAGTATGTTAGAATCGTGGACGACGACAGATAGACTGCGGGAAGGAAAGAGACAGTTATAAATCAGCCTATCAGCGTCGCGTTTATGTTGTAGTAGGTGTGGGCGGGTGTGGTATGGTCACATCTGGCTATAACCATCTCTTTTCCTCCCAGTTTAAACGTCTTTTTTCACGCTTCTACCATTGTCACATCACAAATCAAATATATCAAATAAATATATCATCATGGCTTATTACCCATTACTGGGTGTGCCAGTCTGCTTGTACACAGATACCGGTAATGATGAAATATTTGCACCGTGCGGGCGCTTACCAGGCGTCACCCCACGGGCACTCATTGCTGGCGTGGAGAGTGCAAATCACAAATCCCTTCCCCAAATTTTTAATAATTATTTTCTCGTAAAGTACGAATAATTCATCTATGTAAAAAATACGGGTATTTTATTTTTTGTCTAGTATCATATTATGTAAAAATAAAAATTTGATCACATACTGCTCTAGACCAGTAGAATTTGAAATCTATCCGGAGAAAGAATTGGGTTCGGTCAGATTACAAATTCTGCTGGTCTGGAGCAGTAGAATTCGTAGTGGGGAAACCCCAATGGGGTATGTGACCATATTCGAATTTCAATATATGTCATAAAATATAAAAACTAACCATTGTAGCTTCTCATTATAGTAATAATCTTGTTATTTACAATTTAATGTTTTGGAGAAGGGATATATGCCGTAAGTATGTTAGAATCGTGGACGACGACAGATAGACTGCGGGAAGGAAAGAGACAGTTATAAATCAGCCTATCAGCGTCGCGTTTATGTTGTAGTAGGTGTAGGCGGTGTGGTATGGTCACATCTGTCTATAACCATCTCTTTCCCTCCCAGTCTAACCGTCTTTTTTCACGCTTCTGCCATTGTCACGTCACTAATCCCTTCCCCAAATTTTTAACAATTATTTTCGCGTAAAGTACGAATAATTAATCGATGTAAAAAATACGGGTATTTTATTTTTTGTCTAGTATCATATTATGTAAAAATAAAAATTTGATCACATACCCCATTTTACTGCTCCAGACTAGTAGAATCTGAAATCTATCCGGAGAAAGAATTTTGGAAATCTCAATTCGGTCAAATAACAAATTCTACTGGTCTGGAGCGGTAGAATTCGTAGTGGGGAAAACCCATTGGGGTATGTGACCATATTCGAATTTTGATATGTCATAAAATATAAAAACTAACCACTGTAGCTTCTCATTATAATAATAAAAACTAAATATTAATTTGTAATAATCTTGTTATTAACAATTTAATGTTTTGGAGAAGGGATATATGTATGCCGTAAGTATGTTAGAACCGTGGACGAAGACAGATAGACTGCGGGAAGGAAAGAGACAGTTATAAATCAGCCTATCAGTGTCGCGTTTATGTTGTGTTAGGTGTGGCATTATCACATCTGGCTATAACTATCTCTTTCCCTCCCAGTCTAACCGTATTTTTTCACGCTTCTACCATTGTCACGTCACAAATTCAAATTTTTTCGTAAAGTACGAATAATTAATCGATATAAAAAATACGGGTATTTTATTTTTGTTACTAGTATCACATTATGTAAAAATTAAAATTTGGACACATACCCCATTCCGACAGAATTTAAAGTTATAAAATCGAGGCACTGCCTTAGAATCCAAAGGGTTAAATAATAAATGCCAAAATGCGAAACCGACATAGGTCAGCCTTTCGCAATATTATTACGGACTTGAATTTTATTGGACTGCACCGTAAGTGCATGAAGACATAAAAAAATATTTATTGGAATGTAAAATTCTGTGGGAAACATAAAAAAAGATTTAGGGGAAAATAGGGTAGTATGTTACCACTGGTAATTCGTGCTAGTGTAAGAGGCATTTTAAATAAATGATCGGATGGTAGACTTTCATTTCGTGAAATACGTATACGTGCGGTTTCGCTATAGCCAATGTGGCACCGCCCACCACTCGCGAGTTTTTCGTTAGAACTAGGTTAGCTGGAACTGGGAACCCGTACCCGTGAGGAGACAAACTGAAATCGATTTCCTTCTTCCGCCCGCCGCGTCACGACCGAAGCACAACTCGCTCCGGGCTAGCATGTCCCGTCCGAACACTACTCGCTAATACAGATCATTTTACTTTTTATTCTCTTCGTTTCGTCAACGTTTTATTAATGTCTCATCGTTGTATTCGTTTTTAATTTTGGACCATGAGTAAAACCATGCCGTTTATTTTTACACATACAATACACTGTACGTATTATCATTTTTGTTATTTATTTCGTACCATAAATGGGGTATCAACATCAGCTGATGTGATCTAACCTCATTGTTAGTCGCATGCGTAAGTTAAAGTGGTTCTACAAGACATTTTTAATTTAAAAAAACCAAAATAGAGCGAAAATCCATTGGAAATATACGAATAGTTCAAATTCTTAAAAGTTACATTCGACAAATTGCAATTGCAAATATATTGTCAGCAGATAATATGACCTAACCTAATTCCTACTGGCATGCTAATTTAAGCACCGAATTCTGGGAAGTTACGGATAAATATCGCATACCAACGAGTGTAAATATCGAACCCTGTTTTAAATTTGTGATTTCTAGTTGTTGTTTTGTATACAGTGATATTTATTTATGGTTTATTTTGTTGGTCCATATTCAGGCAAAGATGGAGGCAAGGTGACCACAGTAGTGGCGACCCCGGGACAAGGGCCCGACAGACCTCAGGAAGTTTCGTACACGGATACGAAAGTGATAGGCAATGGCAGCTTCGGCGTGGTATACCAGGCAAAGTTGTGTGACTCGGGCGAAATGGTCGCCATCAAGAAGGTGCTGCAGGACAAGAGATTCAAAGTAAGTAAATCGACCATTAATGTCGTTTATATTGTTTCACCCACTCCGTTGTGCCCCGCTGTCAAGTTTCAAGTAGCCATTTTGAGCTAGGGTGTTTGGAAACTTTAAAAAAATGAATTAAAATACATTGTGTAAGTTATATAATTTTTAACAAGTGTTACAATTTGAATTAACCGCGCAGCTCCCCACTCCTTTGTGCCCCATTTATTGTTTACGTTCGTCCCTACCTGGTTACTTTCCTCTAATCTACAATGCGTCTTTTGTTTACTATCCCTCCATATAAATTTCTAGATCCATGAAATCGACTTTGTGATTCATATACAGGTGTTCATTTTTAAGTGGCATTGTTTTTGACAAAGTGACGCGCACACAAATCAGCTGATTCCAAGTACTTCAAGGTCGCTCGAGTCACGTGTCTGTTCGCGCCCTATATGAACATTAACTTACAATTATTTTTTAAAAAATATTAATGTTAAGGGCCGTTTTCAAAATCAGGCTTTAATTAAAATTACTTTGATTTTATCTTTATTTTAAAGTAATGCTATAGGTACCTAGTGCTCGCTGCTCGCTTACGTTATATTATGAAAAAGAACACACAACTTTAATTTTAATTTAAAGTGTTGAATTGAAAATAAAGTTTATTATGAAAACGGCCCTAACTTCAGTAAATTAAAATTCGAATAAGCAAAATGGAACCCTATAAAACCCACTGGTCCAGGTTTTTAAAAAACAAAATGCATGTAGTGCTCCCTCCACGACAGCTCTGGTTTACCAAAATCTGGTCAAAAAGCAGATTTTCAAACCCCCATTTGACAATAAGCCGTTATGATGTATTCCATTGGGGGTTTCCACCGTAATCAAAATAGTGAATAATAACAGTATTACACTAAAATATATCATAAAACAATTATGAAAATACTAACTAAATGGTTAAATATGTTTCCATTTTTTTTTAATGCATGAAAACATTCAAAACGGTTCTGGCCAATGACGTCACATGCCGGGTCGATTTTACAGTTTCTATGTTATCTGTCAACATGTGTGTGTGTGCGAAGCAAGTGCGAAGAAAGTAGTTTACAGAATTCGACTTTACCTACATACATCAAATAAATTCAATATCTTACTATGCGATAATAGATGGCGGCACATTCAAATTGCAACATTAGTCTCGTTTTTATCATTTGCCTCGTCTCATCTCAAAATGAGATGAGTTTGACATGAATTGAGTTGAGATCAAGTGAGATTTTTATGAAGTAAAAAGAACGACAAAAGACAAATTTTGTTAGTAGCTTTTCAACGGTCAACCATGATATTTTCAGGTATTATTTTGCATCGCCCAAAAGAATGAGTGGGCATTATTTGGGCTTCTGTTATTCTGTCGATAACATAATAACATGTAGTGCGACACATTCTAAAATGTTATTTAAATTGTACGGTACTATAACTTCCACATAATTTTCAATTCTATGAAGTTTACGTCTTTGCTATATTATTTTCCACGGTATTGTCTGCATATTTATTATTCTTCAAATAATAATATTTTTAAAGAAATAAACAAATAATCTTTACAATAACCAAACTAATTGCATGTGACAGCAAAACATTCATCCACACCATTCATCTAAGATTAAAAACTCAACAAGCACAACCACTTGCGGTGAGTAATAATCGGGAAGGGGGGAGGAACTCTTCTCACTTCGGTCTCACTTTATCTCATATCCGTTAGGATAAAAAAACGGTCAAAATTAGTAAGGCAACTGAGGTGAGCTGAGACGAACTGAGATCTCATGTAAAAAGTGGTAAAAAGAACGCGACTATTATATTTAAAAAATATTAAAGGTTAGTAGTTATTATAAACTTCACTTGTTTTTTGGTCATACCAATATTTTTTAAGTTTTATAGCCATGGTAATTAATTAGTTAGGGAGACTAAATTTTTTTAGTAAATATTACCAGTCACATGTTTAAGATTCAAAGAACAAACACATGTAAACTGGCATAATTTTTACTAGTGTAATCTGATTTAACGCGGACAGATCTATTTATTTTTATGTGGTGGTATTCGGTATTGCGTATTTTTTAATCAGATTAAATGCAAGTTCCTTTATTTTTGTTCTTTTAAAATTCAAAGTATAAAACATTCTTGTGCATGATATAATAATAATTAATAATATTCTCATATAAAAATAAAATTTAAGAAAATTCGTTTTAGCTTCCCAAATAATTTGTCTTATGTATGTTAGTTCAAGAAAACTGTAATAGAAGAATGTAAGTATACCATCAATTAATAGATGTCGCTACTAGAGACCGCCATCCTGCACCATCTATTGAACATTGACTACATAGCCGGCCTGAAACGCTCTGCCGTGGCGGTAAAAATTTGCCGTTTAAACGAGCTACAAAAAGTAGTTTTCAATATTTTTTTTTATAGAAAACCTGTTATAATAAAAATGTTTTATTTGTTCTAATATACAGGGTATAAATGAAATAAGTGCATTAAATGTAAAATCGCATATTTTTTTAGCATTTTTACCACCCCGTAAATTGACGAGTCGTTCCAAATATTTTTGTGATAATGAATGCAGTAGCAATAGCTATGAAAAATTTTGTTTTAGCAATTGACAGTCCTGTCAATTGTAGCAATTAAATTTTGACATTAGTAATAACCTAAAACTATGCTTTTGCTCGTCTTCGTTACCTTGTTACCTTGTCTTCCTCTATTCACAGGTGATTAGAAGCCTGGTTTAATACACAACTTTATAATTTTGTTATCCAAAATTTAAATTTCTTTATTTTAAAATTGTACTATTATGAATTAATTAATAATAAATGTTATTTCCTTTGATTCGTTTATTAATTACTGTGACTGTAAGTGTAACCGATAACCGACAATTTTTGAGCTGTTTGTATCCCACTTGAATATGGCAGCAGCCATTTGTTCTCCATAGGCGGGTAACGAAATATGCAGCAAATCTTTAAAGAATTTTAACTCAAAATCTAAAAGTCTTAGAAAAAAAAGTTATTAATATTGTTGCTCTCGTCGAGTTACATTACTGGTTAAATTTAATGCACTTATTTCATTTATACCCTGTATATAACTTTTCATAAAGAATAACAAAAAAATTAAAAAGTAGTGGAAACCCCCATTTATTTATACATTATAGCAGGGCTATATACATTGGTTAATGGTTAACCAAAATCGAGAACTTAATTTTTAAAAAGGTTTTTGTTGAAAAACCGGTTTACTGTTTACTTAACCGGTTTTTATATCGGTTAAATAAACCGGTTATATTAACCGGTTAAATAAACCGGTTATATTAACCGGTTAAATAAACCGGTTAGATTAACCTATTCAATAAACAGGTTAGATTAACCGGTTAAATAAACCGGTTAGATTGTGTGTAATTTGAGTGAAATAAAAAGTATTATATTACTCGTGGGAACTTTATTATTCATGAAATAATAAATATAACTATACTTTTTACTCATATTCCATAAATAACTAACAAAAAACTTAATAGAATTGTACTTATTATACGTTATGTATTACGAACAAGCACAAACAAGCATGGTCAGGGCAGGCTTCGGCTCGCACCGCATACTGTATGCAGGCAGCGCAAGGAGATAGCAACCGGCTAAATCGTGAATTACATTTAAAATTCCCTCCTTTTCAGAAACGGTTTAAAAAACCGGTTTTAATTAATTTCGGTTAATAGTTACCGGTTTTCTAGTAATTAAAAATATCGGTTTCGGTTAAAAATCAAAATTTTGACTCAAAATACCCGTTAACCGGTTTTATAAACCGGTTAAAAAACCGGTTTCTTGCCCTGCATTATACTAGAGATTGTTGTATCGTAAAATGCAAATTATTTCGAATACTTGTAGAGTGTGAGGATTGTTAGATGCAAATTAAAATAATGTAAATGTTAGTTGCAAGTAATATGACCTTTTAATTAGAATTACTAATAATTTTTATTTGTTGCAGAATCGAGAATTACAAATTATGCGACGGCTTGAACATTGTAACATAGTTAAACTTAAATACTTCTTTTACTCCAGCGGTGACAAGGTTTGTACAATTTATTTAATATTTTATATATTTATTATAAAATATTTAGTACTGTGTTGTGTGTGCGAATAAATGTTCTCAATCAGATTTTTATAACTTTTGAACAACCAAATAAGTATTTTTTTCTGTTTATTTTATTAATAATTGATAAATATTAAAAGGCAAAACAATAAAATACAAAAACGTGTGTCTGTGTCGTGAGAATGTGGTTACAGAGTGGGTAAAACATCTGTGAATGATTTGTGTGTTGTTTAGCGGGCAGAGGTGCCTTGTGACATGAGCATATTCATGGGCACGAACTCTCAGGTATACCTTCGGTCCCCGTTCTGTACGTATGGCCCTGCCCCGCCCTCAGAATGTAGTGCCGCCGTGTGCTTTTGACTTGTCATTCAACACACAACACTTTGCTAAATCAAACGACCTTTAACTGTAACAAAACCATTTAGTTCTCATCTTACTCACTTGTCCATTAAAACTGGACTTCGCTCATCTCATATTGCTACACCAGTATTTTGGGAGTGAATTTATCAGGACAAAACCTTTTACATATAAGGCCTTATCACGCTACAATCATATCTCTGACTCTTCACTATTACACTGCAAATTCGAACAACCGTTTTCTCTGACTTTAGGGCCAGTTTTATAATCTCTGGTTAAAATTTTAATTGACAGTTAAATAAACAAAATTAAAACGAAATAAACTGTCAAATGACTAAAGGCGTTTTTTATTCAGACCGGTTACCTCCTGTTACATGGTAACCGCATTTTATTCAGCATACCGGTTACTTGCGGTTACGTCAATGGGCCACGTGCATTCCCTTTTTTATTTAATATTTTTGAAGAGACGATAAAAACTTGCTACCCATATTTTTTCTTTTGGCAAAATTTTCATTAATTGGCCAGAAAAAAATTAATGAAATTTTAATATTTAAATTACCGCCGTGTATGACGTAGAATTACGCCGAACCAATGAATGGCCGTAAAGCAATAACATCGTTACGTCCAATAGCAACGGCATGTGCGTGTAATTTAAACATGACAGATCATCTGTTTGATGTTTGTATAATAGTTTGGAGGTTAATATTTCCGTTTGTCATTTTAATCTTGTACGAGTATAAGCTAAGTTAAAATCCTTCAAAATTCTGCTTAACAAATCGAAATACGTAATAAAAGTAACAGAAACCACGCAAATTGTAAATAATAAAGAAGAGATACAGTGACAAAAAAATGAACTAATGTCAAAATCAAATTAAAACTCGCACTCGCTCGCCATCTACAGGTTACATTCTTAAATATGCATCCCTTTCTCCAGTTCAAAATAATGACGTCAAAGAAAATCTTTCTTAATTTACTAAAAAACATATATTTTTTTAAAAATTAAATTTATATTTTTACCTACTTTTTCAACTTTAGGTATTTAGTGATAGATATCAGATATTCAGTACCACGCAAGTAGCTTATTATGTAACCGCAGTATGCTGGGCGGTTACATGTCAGGTTACTATTGCTATCTTGTTCTAGCTGTCAAAACGCTGAAATTTTGGCAGTTAGGCAATTTTAGTAAAAGTAAAAATGAAATCTGTGACATTTTTTTTTTCATAACGTTTTAAATTAAATGTACCATACTATCAACAAGATAAATATTTGACAAATGTCAAATAATTAATTTGACAAACGTCTGTAGTAACCGGGCATATTTTATTCACATCGGTTACGTGCGATTAACCATATGTAACCCGGTTACCTAAAAAAAAAACGCCTTAATTGATCATTGCTGTCAATAATTCGATTCAATATTGTTTAACTTAACACATACTGCCTGAAATTTGTAAAATATTAATAATTCAAAATCATCAAAGTTCAAAACAAAACATTTGTCTTGTCAAATTGACATTGTTCTTGTGAAAGTGACACGCGCACACAAATCAGCTGATTCCAAGCACTTCAAGGGCGCTCGAGTCACGTGTCTGCTCGCGCCTTATAGGTGTCGCTACAGCTACTAGATAATACATAGCTGACGCGTCCGCCATATTGGTGCCAATATCAATGCAGTAACTACTACTATTTTCATAATTAAGGGACGGTATTTCCATCTCCGAATAAAGTTCAGGATAATTATCCGTCAGATAAATGATAAAATACCGCATCGAAATAAAAGCATAAATGAAGTAAATTATATTGAATGTCATTTTTTGATGCGATATGTTCATTTATGCGACAGATAAGTTATCTAGCACTTTATCCGAAAATGGAAATACCGGCCCTAAATATAACTTCCATATTTGCCATTTTATACTTATTTAAAATAACAAAACAAGAAAAAATACGGTTCGTAAAGATTTTTGAGGTTAGAGAAAATAAATGAATTGCATAAGTATCTGTAAAAATTATAACCATTTCTCAAATGATTTGCACAATTTGGAGTAGAACAACCCATTGTTATGGATAATTTCTATGATTAATAATACTGTAACATTGATATTGAATGATTTAAGTGGCTCCAGAATGGTGGACGAGTCAGCTGTAATTTATCTAGTAGCTTTAGGTGTCTCCGAGACGTCATGTTGACATTAAAATTTAAATGCAGTTAAACTAAAAACAATTAAGATTTTTTAATACTATGAATTGCTTCAAAATTTAAAAAAATCTTTTAAAATAATTATATTTTACTCAGTAAAGTTACATTGCTGTGTTTCTGGCAGTTGCGCATGCGCAATAGAGAAAGTGATAAATAGAAGAAATGGATTCCATTTCATCTAACAGGATCGTTGACTTCCTTGTAACTATCACACTGGAAAAAGTCAGCTATATGGAGCGAAGTCATGAATAATGATTTGACTAGTCAGAGATACTACTTCTAGTGTGATACGGCCTTTAGAATTATTGAGCTACATTTTGCCTTTGCCTTTTGATTTAATTATTTTTTAGATTACTAATATTTTAAACTTTTATTTTCGTACCGCAATCCCACTTGGAGTGGTGTGTTACTAATTATTTAGTATTGACTTTATTGATTGTTTGTTAACAGAAAGATGAAGTGTACCTGAATTTGGTTTTGGAATACATCCCGGAAACGGTATACAAAGTTGCCCGCCACTACAGTAAGTCCAAACAAACTATACCCATCAGCTTTATAAAGGTAAAACACAATATACATTCACACAGGGTGGCAACAAAAACATCCGAACATAGAACTTGTAAAATCGTAATTTCCCTTTTTTATTTTAGGTAAAAAAAAGCTTCAAATAATATCTAATTTCTGCCTCTAGAAGGCATGCAAAATTTATTTTGCTTATTGATTCAGACACAGAATTTTATTCTCTACAACTTTTATTTGAAGCTTTTTTACCTAAAATAATTGGGGAAGCTAGTCTTATGTTCGAAAGTTCCAATCACCATCCTTTACATTTCAAAAGCTAATAATATTTTTGTTTCAGTTATATATGTATCAGTTATTTAGAAGTCTCGCTTACATACATTCACTAGGAATATGCCACCGAGATATAAAGCCACAAAACCTCTTACTCGACCCAGAAACGGGTGTGTTGAAGCTGTGTGACTTTGGAAGCGCCAAGCATTTGGTCAAGGGCGAACCCAACGTTTCCTACATTTGTAGTCGCTATTACAGAGCCCCTGAGCTCATCTTTGGGGCTATCGATTACACCACTAAAATAGGTAAGAGCAATTTCTCAATTTGTTCTCTCTATTCTATCTGAATAGAATCAATAAAGAATGTCAGTTTTTTCTAGCAGTCCATTCTTTGAGATCTACATTTACAACATTATAGAAGAATTTCAAAATTAAATTAGACTGAAATAATTATTTATTTTCTACTGCCGACTAATATTTAATAAAATATTTGGCTTATAATTTTTAACATTAAATCTGATAGTGTTTGTGCTAAATAATAATAACTAAATAAACACATAATTGTTTGAATTTTCTGTTAATTTTGACAAGTTTTTCTACACTTTCGAAAAAGGTTAGTTGTATGATTTTTAAGAATTATTACTGAATGAATGGGAACGGTAATTTGGGGAGCATGAAAAAATGGAAATATTGATTTGAAAATAATTTCTAAATCTTGAAAATTAAGTAGTCTACTATTTTCTTACGCGTTTTGCAACAAAAATTTCACTTACCATTATTTAAATGTTGCTACAAAGTCGGTAGTAGAAAAAAAAACTTCTAAATTAAAGTGTTTCAAAATTTAATTCCACCGTGATGAAGAAATAATAGTTATTTGTATATCAAGGCCGCGAAATTACTCTTTAGCGTACCGAGAGAAAAATTGTCGCCGAGGCCGCTTGCGGCCGAGGCAAGACAATCTCGAGGGCGCTAAAGGATTTCGCGGACAAGGTGTACACAATATTTTTTGTGCAACCGTAAAAAATATGTAATTACAAATTTTATTAATTTTAAACAGTTTCATTGCAAATAGAAAGTTAGCTTTTAGGGTGGCTTTGGGATTGACATTTGATAAACAAAACCATGCAATTCTCAAGTGTCAAAGTGATTGTTTACCTAATTTCGCGGCCGCTACCATATTTCGCGGCCGTTACCATAACAACGAACGCGAAATCCAATTTCGCGGCCTGTATTGCGGCTGCGAAATGCACAAAAAATAAATTTATTACGAACACGAGAATTCGTGAAGAATCTTAATCAGTACTTGTCCTATAAAACTTTAAGTATAGAAATTTGAAGAATAAAATTCTGACTTTCCATTGCATTTAATGATGATTCAGTGAAAAAACTATTTTTAATTGAAAATAATTTGTACATATTAACAAAAAAATATTAATATAGAAAAATGAATGTTGTGCGCGCCGCTGAACATTTCCTTGAAGGCGTGGTCAATAGATCCGAGTAATGACGTAGCCGGCTTGTTGCCGTGAACGCATATTACTATTAATTTCCATAGAATATGCTGAAATTACGGACTTCGCAAAATCATAAATTGGAATATTTCAATAAAAATACGAACTTTGTGGCGAAATTTAATATTTATTGTGAAACTGGCCCTAAGAAACAACTGAACTGTGAAGATAACCTAACAACTACTAGTTACAGTATTTAAAATGAAATATAATAATTAATTTACTGCTTCAACTAACGACCAAATATAATTAAGCAAAACTTCATTTGGTTTGTTTTGATTTCGGCTGGCCAGACAGAGAAACTAGAGATACAGATTTGTTGTCTACTCCGAGTATTACTCACTAGAGGTCACCACCGAGGCCACGTAGAGTATCAGTGTCTAGTTTGAACGTTGCTCACTAGAGGCGCAAGTGTTCTTAGTTAAAATTTCGTGGTTAACATTTAAGGTTAACATTAAATCATTTAGGAGCCTATTCTGTAACTCAGTGGTTAATTTTTAACCATTGGTTAAATTTTTTAACCAATCAAGTATGTTGACATATCAAATCAATATCTATTGGACAAAAATTTTAACCAGTGGTTAAAAATTAACCACCGAATTACAGAATACAGCCCTTATAAGGTTTAATATTAAAGAAAAATCAACGTGTCACTTACAAAAACACTACAACTACAAAACAAAGACAAAATACACATGCTTCTACGTGGCCTCTAGTGAGCAACGTTCAAACTAAACATAGACTATACACTGTAGGGTACCTTTATAACCAGGGTATGGCCATGGTCCAAGATCACCGCCATTGTCGGTAATTCATTTCCCTATTTATTTACAAATAAATAAATGTGATATATTAAAAAAGACTATTAAATTATCACACTGTGAATTTATAAAGGTACTAAAAAATAATGAATTTAAGAGATACACAATTATTATTAAGACATAGATTTAGAGGTTATGTAGAATATATGATATGTGTTGTTATTATTACATCTAATTTAATATCTATAGTTCTTATTTACATAATAATTGTATATTCTAAACTTATCTTTTAAAAATTTAAATGATTGTGTTTAATATTGGTAATTTATAGTTGTTTTCATTATGTCAGTAATCATGGTATATCACTTACACTTTACATACATATTAAAATGATAAATAAATGTGTTTTTCATTAAAATAAAACAAATAATAATTTGCGCAAGAACGACACATATAACAGATGGTCCGGTAATGGCGGACGAAACGTGAGCCACGCCATGGCCATACCCTGGTTATAAAGGTACCTTAATACACTGACACTGTACGTGGCCTCTAGTGAGAAATACTCGAACTAGACAAGACATATCTCTATCTCTAGTATCTCTGTCTGGCTAGTCGAAATCAAAACATTCAGTGAGGAGGGATAGGGAATGTTTTGTCTACTTATATTTGGTCGTTGGCTCCAACTAATAAACCGATAGAGGCGCTGCGTTCATTTAAGATGGCCGACTTAATTGGTAATTTAATAATAATAATAATAATAATAATAACAATAAACACTAAAAGAAAAGTTAGAATACTTGAAAAATCAAAGAAAAACTATTGACAGCAATGATACGCTTATGGAAGTTAAACAAAAGTGCTCCTTTGTCGAAAATTTGACGTTGGTGCAAAACGCCATCTCTATGTAGTGAAATATCCCAATAGACATGGAAAAATGACCTCTAAACGCAGTGAAGGAGTATAAATTTAAAAAAATTGTAAAACCAAATAATTCAAAATTATCTTTAAAAAAAAAACTGTTTTCCCATCTTTATAAACACTTCTCCCATCTTGACTTGTATTTAAATGAAATTTTATCTTGTAGATGTGTGGAGTGCCGGCTGCGTTTTGGCAGAACTCCTCCTGGGCCAGCCGATTTTCCCCGGCGACTCTGGTGTCGACCAATTGGTTGAAATAATCAAAGTTTTGGGCACACCGACCAGAGAGCAAATTAGAGAGATGAATCCAAATTACACCGAGTTCAAGTTTCCACAAATTAAATCACATCCTTGGCAAAAGGTAAGACCTGATTATGTTTCACATTCTCACAGCAATACTTGAAAGTAAGCATCGGATTTCGTGTCGTGTATGATGTGTGTTTGCAGTGCATGTTATTTTGCGTAGGGCTTTTCGTGTTACTAATAATAAAATTTGTTGTTATGAGAGCAGAGACCGTGTGTATATTATATCGTTTGTGGTATTTCTTGTCGATGTGTTCATTATATCCCTACTGGAACCCGCAGAATCCGTTAGCCAGTAGGACATGTCAGTTGTATTTATATTTTGAATGACCCAGAATATTGTTAACAGTTTAAATCAACACAATTTTTAAGTTTGTTTAGTGGAATCCTTCATCACGAAACATAATAGACCTTTTCAATTTAACAGCTATCTCTTTCTATCGCTGTAAATAGTAAGTAAAATGGCGCCAACAACTGCCAGTTGGGCTGTCAAACGAAACGTCAAAAATATTGCAGTCATTAAAATACCTGTATTCTCAGTGAAAATTTGCATCGTTAGACATTTTAGCGTCAATAAAAAGCTTTTATTACATCTTTCGACAAGTTTTTAAATTTTTCTGAGACTTTTCTCACATTTTAATGTTTTGATCTTGATATTATTGTTATTATGAAGAAGTGAACTTTGAGATATTAATAACATTAAATTGTAAACATTTTTCTATTTCTTTCTTAATACAATATAAACATATTAATAAATAACAAAGGTTTTATTTCAAATTGAAATCAACTCTGTACATTCTGAACTACTAAGTATCAAGTTTGCGCAGTTTCAAGCATATCCGAGAATTTACCGACATAACGACTGAGATTTTGTTTTTTGGCGTTTTTGAGCATTTTCAAATTAGTTTTTTCAGAACTATAGATTTTTTCTTTTTAAGTTTAAGGTCCGTAAAAGATGTGTTTACCGGTAGGACAGTAGTTTAAATGAAGCGCGCCGCATATGACGTAACTACCCTATTGTTCTTACTATGCGCAGATCTCCATTGAGCATATCTTTAAATTGAAAAGGTCTATTGAGGGACAACTTTTCGTAATTGTCTGAAAATCAGATTAGAGCTAACCGATATATTTAAATTTCTTTTCCATATATTTAATCGTTTTTCTTCTTTACGAAAAATTTTCAATATATCTTGAATTTTACTTGTACTCGTAAATTCATTTAATGCAGCACTTTTTGATGAACATTTCTGTAAAACAATAGTTATTGACGTTTGCATATTTAACATGTCCTACTGACCGCCTTTAATTTAGTTCCCTAAAATTCCGCTGATGTCGCATGCTATTCTGCGGGTCCCAATAAATATTTCTCTTGTTCTGTGGCTAAAGCAGATGACACTTTTTCAAATATATCATAGCATACATAAATATCTCGAACCAATTTTCGTATTTTTATTTTTTTGTAAATACTTTCAATACATAAATAATGGGGTCATATCAAAAAGAAAAAATGATGATTTTTCTTTCATAAATGAAAAAATTACCGAATATTATGCATATATACATCAAAAATATTTATTATTATTGCACTTTTCATTCATGATTTTCTTTATAAAGAGTGTGATTTTGTGACGTCATAATTTCGTACACAAATACATGAAAGTGAGGCACACACGTACTCGTGCCTGTACTGTACTTGAATCGTCAATATCTCTGCAACAAGTTTTTTTTTAAGTAAGCACAAATAACGAAATTTGCTAAATAAAAATTATAAATAATTACAATTTATGTTTGATTTAGATAATGCAATGGTTGTACAATATTTTTCTGTGCCGTCCTGCGAGAATAACTCGTTGAGAAGTACAAATAAAATTTTTGTTCGTATTCTTATGCCTCATACTGCAAGGGAAAGATGGTATAAGGATAAGGCAATAAATACTCCAAAAGTGTTGAAGACTATTCTTGCTTATGTGATGACATAATGTAGTTCCATTTTTACTCGGTAGACGACATTACGGTCGCAAAATTATGACGTCATTTGAAATTATAAACTTTAAAAATATATTTCTGTAAAACTAGAAACTTATGTAACATAAATAGTATATTAAGTATTAAGAACGATAAGGACTATTTCCCAATCGAAGACAATGTTTGGGGACTGAGCGAAACGGAGGTCCCAATTTTGTCTGAGATCGGTAATTCCTTAACGTTCGTGATGCTTATACTATTTTTTGCACGATCGACGCACAAAATTTAAAAGAAAAATAAGATTTGAATTTTTCTTTTGACATATTAAAAAAAAATTGTCATTTTTGAAGTAAGCTTTGATTTTTGTTTTTATTTATTTATTTACCGTTTCGCCTCCTGCACGGTAAGTGAAGCACATCACTTACCGACGTGATTCACATCACTTACCGTTCAGTAATTTATAAATAAGACCTATTGTCTTGGAAACGCTAGCGGTAAACATAAAAAATAAACTCTGCCTTTAGCGTGGTTGACACGTCGGGTAACCTTGTTTAAGACAGTACTATACCCCTTGCTCCTGTAGATGCCCCATACGACTGCGGGCGAAACGTTGAGCTCTGACGCAAAATATGACAGTCCATTCCTGGAAAACGAATATTTCTCATGACTCAGACTGTGGAAGCCTACGCAATTATAAAAAGTAACCCGATCGTGCAAAAATATATATTTTCGTAAGTAGTTTTAAGTGTACTTTCAGAAAATAAATAAATTGGAAAATGTGGTATGATCCCATTGAGTTATACTCATTTTAAAAACAAGGGCTTAACATCTGCTTTTGGCACAGATGTAAATATGTATCTAATGCCCTGAAGAACAAACACTTGTGTTGTTGAAGAGTAGTTATTATTGTTTGAATGAGAATGTGCTTTTATTGGTACTGTAGCTGTCTGTACAGTGTACATTTTAAAGGGTGGTACATCGTCTAAGCTTGACGACCCAAGTCTTTGAATCAGGTTCAGAAATTCGTCTCGTCAGACAGTGTCAGTGTGTGTAACGCACTTTTTGTCTGTGTTCAAAATTTATGTCAACATTCAGATGTGCTTAGCTTAGACTTGGGCGTCTGTTCGCAGTTACTGCTGCAGCGAATGTCCCTACCAAAATGTACTACCGAGCACCAAAAAATTAGAGTAAGTAGGTGGCGTTGTGCTGACTGCTGCTACATCATGCATCATTCATCTTTAACTATATCACCTTGATTCAAATAATATTGTGTGTGGATTTTTTGTAATTTTGCATGAAGGATATTTTTACTTTATTAATAATATGTATATAATTGCAACCTTTGACAAATACATATTTGCTTAGAACTTATCTATTCGTCATTTTGAAAAATTGACATTTTTATAAGCAGAATAAATCTGCTTCATGCTAGCTGATTCTAAAATGGTTTCAATTCATGAATTTTCGGACAGCAATGGACTTAATCTTTTTGCGCAATGTGCTATGAAACTACTTTCTTATTGGGACCCGCAGAATCCGTTGGTGGCGCTGTAAGTTCAACTGTCATGGCGGCCAGTAGAGATTTGTTTACATATTGAATATTGAAAATATTGTTAACAGTTCAAATCAACAGTTTTTAAGTTTCTTTATTCGAATCGACCATTAATGGGTCGACTCTGATCACATCTGTAAGTCTTACAGATCTGTAAATTTGTAAAAACCTGACAAAAAAAAACATCTATTTTTATTGATCAATATATAATTATATATAAGATTGGCAGCTTTCGTTGCGATTTTGTTCATTATTTACAAATTTACAGATCTGTAAGATTTACAGATGTGAACAGAATCGACCCATAAAACGCATAGTTGTGCGGCAACAAGTCATAAATTCGTGATTAATTATTACTTGTTACGTAATTAGATTTACGACAATTTTGACTTGGAACTGCGATCTGCAAGGATAAATATTAGTAAAACTATAAATTTTATTTATAAAAACTGTCAATAATTATAAAATTACATACCTGCAAAATTGTATTATAAATATTCTTTGTGAAATGCAAGGAGCAGTCAAATTTATTTATTAGATTAGAACTTTCTGTTATATTTAATTTTTTTTTCCAAAAATTATGGAATATATCTTAAAAGTTTTGTTTACTCGTTCATCCTTTAATACGGCATTTTTTGATTTACATTATGTTAATTTTCTTTACCAGTTTCAGGATATTATTCCATTGTTTACATGTACAAAAGTAGGCTGGTAACTAAGTAATAACTGTATCTGTATGGTAATATTACCATACTGACTTGTCAACAACGGTCTACAAAATGAAAATAAAATGAAAATATAATGCTCTTCATTAATATATACAGATAACGTCAGCCTATCGTTCTAAATACGGTCTACTTTATTCTAAAGTAATAAACATGAGGAATAAAGCACATAATTTGAATATTGACGTATGTCAAAATAATTGTTCTTTTAACCATATCAATCTGAAAGTAGCATTAATGACAGAATTTCAAAAAAAATTATTTATCAATGTCTTAATTTTCTGAAACCGATAAACTATTGAACAAACCACGGATGTTATTAATCATAAGGCCTGTGTCCACGATGCTAGAAATCGTTCCGAGTTCTCGATCACATTTTTTGATCATAAATATTGAACTTATATGACTACAGATGTCAGGTTGGTCAAATTTATGAAGTTAGTTTCAGCCATTTCTACCAATACTAAAAACTAGTAAAACAACCCAGAAATTATCCCGGCAGTATATATTATTTTGTTTATAAATAATTATTTATAATCAATATCAAAAATGAGTAGAATTAGGTAATATTTTATAACCTTATCATTTTCAAGCTTATCAAACGTCAAGATTTTAAATTTGTAACATTTAAATGAATTTAGCAACTTGTACGAAAAAATGGGACAGAACGCATTTTTCCATTCTAGTTTTCGATTCGATTTTTGCGTCCGAGTTGGTATCGAATTGCGGCCTATATCCGAGAACTCGGATCGATTTCTAGGATCGTGGACACAGGCCTTAAAGATTTTCAGTATGATCACGGTTTTAACTAAAACGCTGTTTTAAGAAATGTCAAATTCAAACTTCAATATTTAATTTCGCCCTTATGTTTAAAGAAAGATTTTTTTAAAAATACTTTTTGAATACAAACTGTTCTGCTTTAAAATCATATTTTGATGAATTTGATATTAAATAATGAAATTTTACATTTCTTAAAACAGCGTTTTAGTTAAAACCATGATCATGACGAGCCAACAAGCCTTAGATGTCTTAAAATCATTTATCAAACTGACATCTGCGGCAGTTATGATGTGCATAGCATTCCTAGCTATTAATCCGCTTCCTTTTCGAACATTTTAAATAGAAATTACACAATCAAAACGTGAGAACTTATTTTTCTAGTAAACGAAATGATTGTTCTTGATGTTTACATATTTGACATGTCTTACTGGCCGCCATTAATTTAGTTCCATAAAATTCTGTTGGTGTCGAATTCTATTCTGCTAGTCCCAATAGTAACGAGAGAGATAATCTTAAGAAGTAGTTTTGTCTTTTACGCAACGGCGTATCAATTCTAATAAGAAGCTACTTCAATTAGGTATCATACATACTATAGGCCGCGAGCAGACACGTGACTCGAGTTTTGAACTGTTTAGAATTAATTATTTTTAATTTCATGTGTTTTACTGCCTGAAAATTATAAATTAATAACATTTTAGCAGTTCAAAATCAAAATAACAACACCACGTCAAAACATTGGTCTTGTCAAAGTGACGTTGTTCTTGTCAAAATGACATGCGCACACAAATAAGCTGATTCCAAGCACGTCAAGGTCGCCCGAGTCACGTGTTTGCTCGCGCCCTATATGAGGCCTGTCTAAAAAGGATCCGACCTTCAGCTGGAAAAAATATTGCGTATCTTACGGGATTGGGACCCCAATCCTTTTAAAGTAGACCCCTTGCGCCTCCACACATTTAGCCCACCGATCCTTTCACTGTTGGAAACACCTCTGGAGGCCTTCTTTTGGAATGTTCTGCAGCACCGCTGTCGCGTTCCGCATTTTTTAGTGGAATCGGAGTTGGAATCGGCATTAAATCTCCCGACTCCGACTCCAAATTTTTCAAAATATAAATTGATTTCTTTATAACTAAGTAAATTATTGTGCAATGAAATAAATAAATTGCTCTCAAAAACAATTTCAGTGCCACTGGAACGAACACACGTGACGTCACGGACTCATCGCACAACTTTTAAAAAATCATGGATTTCGCGACCGTTGTTATGGTAACGGACGCGAAATGAATTTCGCAATCACTTTGACACTTGAGAATTGCATGTTTTGTTTATCAAATGTTAATCCCGCAGCCACCTTGAAAGCTAACTTTCTATTTATAATGAAACTGTTGAAAATTAATAAAATTTATAATTACATATTTTTTAGGGTTGCACAAAAAATATTGTGTACACCTTGTCGGCGAAATCCTTTAGCGCCCTCGAGATTGTCTTACCTCGGCCGCAAGCGGCTTCGGCGACAATTTTTCTCTCGGTACGCTAAAGAGTGATTTCGCGGCCTTGATATACAAATAACTACTCTCGTAGGGTTTTTTATTAATCGTCATATCTTTTTACAAAGTTTCATAAAAAGAAATAAAAAATGGTTTTTGAGCCCATTAGAATCCAAGTCAGGAGTCGGAATTTAATATTTAAAATTTTTGGAGTTTGAATCGGAGTTGGAATCGTAACTTTTGGGGACGAGGGATGCTGCCATTGCATTCCGGGTCTTCGCTTTGTGAGTCACCAAGCTTTTGACAAAACTTGATGCAACATCTTTGCTCAATACGTTAGTCATTTCGAACGAATCGGATATCCGTCGAATATTTATAACAACACCTCGCACAGCAGCTACCAAGCAGCGAATGATGCACCCGGAAGGTGTCCCCCTCCACTGTGGAAAGTGGCGCCGCCTTACCGTCATTATTTTACGCGGGAAAATTGAAGGATTATTTTTACAGGCCTCGTATTTGACATATTTTATTTGACATTTGTCTTAAGGAACAAATTTATGACTCATACCATGTAAATAAAGATTAACCTCTTTCGATGTGGATTTCCTGGCGCATTCCAGTACATATTTTAAGTTCAGTGTTGTACAGCTCTAATTTTGACATTCGTGTAAAAGTTAATAAATAATAATTGCTCTTCAACTCTGACTATGCGGTGTAATGAAGCGAGAAGCAATAAGAATACACTTACAGGAATTAAGTGTAATGTGTCACAGGTATTCCGGGCACGCACGCCACCAGAAGCAATCGAGCTAGTGTCCCGCCTTCTAGAGTACACACCATCGTCCCGTATTAATCCGCTACAAGCATGCGCGCATGCCTTCTTCAACGAACTCCGTGAAGTCAACACTCGCTTGCCCAATGGTCGTGATCTACCACCGCTTTTCAACTTCACAGAACAAGGTAAACCCCACAAAAATATTCCTCTCAACGGTGAAGTAGTTATTGTGTTTTGTGTTTAAATTCTGCAGAAATTTCTGCAAGAAGTTTGATGAGATATTTGTGAAAGTTTCAAAAGGATGAAACTTTCTGTAGCTTGATGGGGATAGTGCATGTAGATGTTGTAAGTGTTAAGGTGCATTTATAACCAAATTTTATCATTTATAAACTATAAAATACGTAGGTATTCGAAGTCGGAAGTTAATTGTTTATTGTTTACGAAATTTACTTTTCCTATCATCCAATAGGCTACTTGCGTGGTACTGAAAATCTGATATCTATCACTAAATACCCAAAGTAAAGTTGAAAACGTATGTAAAAATATAAATTTTATTTTAAAAAAATTATTTGTTTTTTAATAAATTAAGAAAGAAGATTTTCATTGACGTCATTATTTTGAACTGGAGAAAGGTGTGCATATTTAAGAATGTAACCTGTAGATGGCGAGCGAGTGCGAGTTTTAATTTGATTTTGACATTAGTTCATTTTTCTGTCACTGTCTCTCTTCTTTATTATTTACAATTTGCGTGGTTTCTGTTACTTTTATTACGTATTTCGATTTGTTAAGCAGGATTTTGAAGGATTTTAACTTAGCTTATACTCGTACAAGATTAAAATGACAAACGAAAATATTAACCTCCAAACTATTATTCAAACGTCAAACAGATGATCTGTCATGTTTAAATTACCCGCACATGCCGTTGCTATTGGACGTATCGATGTTATTGCTTTACGGCCATTCATTGGTTCCGCGTAATTCTACGTCATACATGGCGGTAATTTAAATATTAAAGTTTCATTAATTTTTTTCTGGCCAATTAATGAAAATTTTGCCAAAAGAAAAAATATGAGTAGCAAGTTTTTATCGTCTCTTCAAAAATTTTAAATAAAAAATGACACGCAAGTAGCCCATTATAATTGAAATATTTAAATTCAACGAGATTTAAGTGCCAAAAATATAATTTTCTTATAAAGATTATGACCCAGTATTTTAATCTCTGGTTAAATTATCTAACAAAGATGAAAATAATTTTAGGAACAAAAGGTGACGCCTCTGCTTTTGGTATTTGATTCAGGGGGACTAAAACAAATTGAAATTTAAGAGGGGAAAATTTTCTTTTATTCTTTGTTATTAAGTTAATGATAAAAAAACAAATATTAACATCATTAAAAACAAATAATATTAGAAAACAAGATAATTTCCTCATTCTGTTATCGCAAAAGGCAAACATTCGCTCGATTTATTTTGGATAATATAAACATATTGTAGCATATTTTCATCTATTAAAGCGACAGCAACATGAATACGATCATTGTCATAGTTAGCTAATGGGCCACTTGCGGGGTACTGAAAATCCGATTTCTATAACTATGTACCTAATTTTATGTTGGTAACGTATGTAAAAATATAAATTATATTTTTTTTAAATATATTTTTATATTAAATTAAGAAAGAAAATTTTCTGTGTCGTCATTATTTTGAAATGGAGAAAGAAAATAATATTTTTTAAGAATGTAACCTGTAGATGGCGATGGCGTGCGAGGAAGTTTGAATTTGATATTTAGTTCATTTTTCTCTCTCCCTCTGTCTCTACAAATAAATAATTCCTTATAATTTAAAATATTGGTATCGGTACTACCAAAATGATATTGGCACGTATTCCGAGCGCACTTTTATAATAAAAGCGCTTTTATGGAGCGCGCTTTGACATATTCTTATGAGGAGTATGCTCCATAAAGTTGCTTTTATTATAAAAGTGCGCTCGGAATACGGGCAATGTTTGCTTTCAAGTAAGAGGCAGTTTATCTGAATATTTTGTGACAACAGATGTGCAAAATATTCCGTTTTCTAATATTTGTTTTTAATAAAATTTAAATCTTAATGTTGAAGTACAGGTGATCAATTGGAAGTTATTGAAGGAAGGAGAAATAGACGGAACGCAATCTTAATGGCTCGTGTCACGATCACGGTTTTAACTAAAACGGTGTTTTAAGAAATGTCAAATTTCATTATTTAATAATAATAAATAATATAAAATTTATCAAAATATGATTTTTTTTCAAACGTCGTAGAAATGGCATTTTTGTGACTTGATTCACAAGGTAGAAGTTTCATTTCTACGCGGGCGGAGTAGAAATAGCTAATCTCTACGCCGCCGGAGTAGAAATAGCTATTTTCTACGCCGGCGGCGTAGAAATAAAATAAATAAATGTCCATAGAAACTACATAGAGTTAGCGAATAAAAGGAAAAGTAGTGCGTTTGAAAAAAAAAATAATTTGTCATTCGGAATAAGTGTCTTTGTGTGCCTCGCATGCAATTGTCCGACTCGCTTTGCTCGTCGTACAAACTTCTATGCTCGCCACACAAAGTATCACTTTTACTCCTAATAACACAATATACTATTAAAGGAGAACATAGTTTGTATTCAAACAAATATTTTTTTAAATCGTTTTTTAAACATAAGGAAGAAATTAAATATTGAAATTTGAATTTGACATTTCTTAAAACAGTGTTTTAGTTAAAACAGTGATCGTTGTACGAGCCAATGTGTTTATTTGAATTTAAACCGACGTTCCGATCATACAATGATCATCTTTAGGGTCTGACTTGATTTAACCCTAAAGATACGTTCCGACTGTTTCTCCTTCCTTAAATGTTAATGTTTTTTCATTATTGACTACTTGATAACGAAGATAAACAAATAATTTTCCACTCTTAATTTTCGATAAATCAAATCCCAAAAACTCGGGCGTCACTTTTGAGAAACCCTCCCTTGAAAATATAATAAATATCCTTAATTTTGAGTTTTTGTTTGTTATCCCCTAATTTGGTTGTAAATGCGCCGTCAGTAGTTGTGGAGTTAATTGTGTTTGTTGGGGTGTAGAGTTGACAATCCAGCCGCAACTGAATTCTGTGCTGCTTCCGCGCGGAGCTCAAGAGACGAACGCCAGCCCTAGCGAGCCGGCGGCAGGCTCTGGGGCGGCCAGCACGTCATCAGAGCCGGGGGCAGACACGCCAGCCGCTCCGGCAGCACAGGCCACCGCTGCCTCCGGCATGGCCTAGGCCCTCTGCCGCCCCGCGCCGCGCCCGCATCCACCACAGCCAAGCCACCACATCCAACCAACATCCACCAGCAAGCTCCGGTCTGTTAGTTATCTATCAGAGCATGATGTATTCTATCTCTATGCCGCGTGCAATGCTAGCGCAGAGGGTCGTCTGTCTGCGCCAAAGCCATGCTAGTTAGACTTATGGAATGGGTACACGGTACACACTTATGGGACAGCCGTGCTGTAGTTTTAATTAACATATAATAATATTATTATATTGTACAGAATTTTTCTTTATCTTCATAATTGTCTGTTTGTAACGGTAAGACGTTTGTAGTAAAAGCCGTATTGTTTTAAAATCTGTTTTTAATTGTGGGAGATAATGTATGTGAGTAATCAACAATTTGTTTGTATGAACATACCGTGGACACTGGAGGAAGTTGTATGGATTGAATTAACGCAAACACGAACCCATTCGATCTTCTAGGTATGAGTGCCGATGCGCATGTTATTTGTCTTTTCCTGCACTGCAAATGTAGCTGGTCACCTCACCTGCTATCCCGAACCTCTGTGCAGTGGCGGTTCCTCCATTCGGTCAATGACCTCCCAAATTTATCAAAGAAAAATCGAATGAATCAAAATATAATATTTTGAATTGCGCGCTGCTTGGGTTACGTCACGGTATAGTATCTATAGGTGACTGCACGACGTATAGGGGATTCCGATTAAGCGAATTTTAAGCGCCCCGTCGCGGTGTTTTTATGAACTATGTGGACATACAAGTAACTGTCATCGTGCCGTCAAGTTGATGGCCTCTGTAAGAGTGATTACAAGAATAAATATAAAAAATATATGAGAGGAGTTAATTTTATGCCGTTTTCCAAGCCGATCTCATCTCTCATGGTTTATGCGTAACTACATGAAACTAAATGGTTTCGTGGAAGTAGAGTATATGTGTCCGTAGTTAAATAGGTTTGATATGTTATGAGATGGAAAATAGCCCCACTTTATATTTACATCAACTACCACACACGTATTACATGAAATTACCGCAGATACCCATTTACCACCATCAATTCAGGGTAATATATTATCACTGCGTCCCGCATTCATATAATTGATTTCTGAAAACGTTGAAACACTTTGAGTTAGTATAAATCAGTAAATATCCAGTAACTAACCGAAACTAAAATCTTAAAATAATATCGCTCTTTTTCCGCCTTTTTTCAGACTACGACACTAACCATCTCTTTTAGGTTATTCACAGAATGATTTTCAATATTTTTCTTTTTTAATTTCGCTCCTGGCACTAACTCTGCAGTAAAAAAATCATTTTCATCATTAACCGAATACATGTCAACAGAAAATGTCTATTTGTCCACATAGTTCAAGATTTTACCGCAAATGGCGTACTTTATGACGTCACGATCGGAATCCCCTATTCCAATGCATTACGAAGAATGGCTAACTAACTGGGCTAGTTCATACAGTGTGCCGCTAGGTGTCAGTTTTTGTTGCGACCCGGTTTTTACACAAAATATTTAAAATATTAAATTATTCATATATAACGCATAATATTCTATATTTTCAATCATTAGCTTTTATTCTTTATCAGTTTTATGTATGTATTTTGTACAAATTCCATACAAAAACGTTTCTATTCGCAGTCGTAGATAAAATTTCTCTAATGGAGCAAATCGGTACTACGGAAAGCAATCGTACAAGCGCCATATTGAAAAAGTGGTAGCTGAGTGAGTAGTGTAGTAATAATTAAATATGTAAACTTATCGTCTTCATATAAATAAATTTTTAAACTCGGTTTGTACAGTCAACGAAACACAATGAACAATGTGAACTGTCATATGTCAAATCGTATGGCGGCCATTTTGTTCCGAAAATAAGCGCCTCTATCGTTAATTTCGATTGCCAATACTTCCAGTAAAATTATAAAACAACATATGTCAAATACACTTGACATTGACACCTTTCAATCAAAAATTTATCTTAGTACCTGTTTCTGTGATTATAGTGTAGCTGGCTGCCGCTAAATTGCACATTTTGGCACTTTAAAAAGACTATATTTCTCTTTATTTGATCTATACCCCGTTTTGTATCTTGTAGCAAAACATTTTTTGTCAAATGGTAATGGGTCGCATTAGCGCCATTTTGTTTCCCAGTTACTTAGCCATGTCAACGCATCTCGTGCTCTCACCTATAGATACTACACCGTGGGTTACGTTAAAGTTGTAACTACAAGCCTATACGTCAGACAAAGATAAACGAATTGTGCCACAACCCTATTCGCTTACACACGGTCAATGACCTTGCCATTCAGTCTAGTAGTGAATAGTGACAACGTACGTTCAGTTGAGTATTTTATAATGCCAGCTCAACTATGAATTTGGAAATAAAGAAAAAAGAGACTACAAAGAATGGACCTAATCTTCAACCCAAGAGCCGCCACTGCGTCGGTGTCCCGTTTAGTGAATCTCTTGTAGCCTATGTGAACGTCCGTAGACGATCGAATCGGTTCTGTTTGTCTCGGGGATGTTCATCAAGCAAAAAACAAATCAGTGTTGCGTTGTTAGTGTATTTATATACATATTATATATATAATTAATTGACAGTTGTGTTTTAAATGATTGAAAACTTTATCCTCGGTGATTGTTGTAATCACGTTTGGAATTTTATGAGCTTCTTTATATTATATTTTAACTAAAAGGAATGGCGGAACGACGTTTTCATTTGCAATATAGACACTCGAGTACAAGTACACATGCGTAACGTATAATTCCAGTAAGACGTAGGTGATTTGTACAATTTTTGGTCTCAGTCAATCTGTTGATTACATTTGTCCTTTTATTATCGTGATAAAGTTCATGTTTTATATTTTAAACAAATATATTGTTTGTTTTTTGTATACGTTATAATAAAATCAATCAGTGATGACTGCAAGGCATTCGAATGTTGAATAATTACGCATTGTTGTAGCACGAACTAACAAAATTCTATTTCAAATTCAAACTCACCATTAGTAAGTTTGGGTAGAGAATATATAAATATATAACAAGAGATTCTTCTCACTTGAATACAATATCAATTTTGTACATATATGTGTGAAAAAAATGCATATGAGAAATTTTAATTATTAGCAAA
The DNA here is from genome assembly GCA_963082715.1 of Harpalus rubripes. Classification (NCBI taxonomy): domain Eukaryota; kingdom Metazoa; phylum Arthropoda; class Insecta; order Coleoptera; family Carabidae; genus Harpalus; species Harpalus rubripes. The sequence goes on from OY720454.1 coordinate 60,263,347, forward strand.
ATATAAATAAATTGTAAACGAATTTGTATTTTTTTTTATTTGTTGAAGCAATGGAGATGATGATATTACTTGGTCCCGTCGACGTTGTGTTCTTATTCTTATTAGACGCGATTGTTGTGTGTGTGTGTGCTGTAGAGTGCAAGTTGTGTATGCTACGATGATGTCCCATGTAACCAGAACGCCAACTCAGTCTTACGAATACGACATACGAACGCTCGTTGCATTGTAACTTTGCAGTCTGCTGGCCGTGTTCTTTCGATTTGTGATTTTCTAAATCATGATTTGTACGATCTAGAATAATATAAAAGCTGCCTAATGGACCGTTTACATCAAAAGAGAGAGATAGACAAAAATGACTTATATGGAGTGCGCAGTAGTTTGTTTGCGCTTTGAGGAGGCTAGTTACATTTCAAATAAAATTACAAATGGCGGAAAATAACTCTGGCAAAAACTTAACTTTCTTAAATAAATTCACACAAAGCATTTGTGATGAATATTTTAAAACAAGAGGAAGAGGAGATGGAATCAGAAAAAGTGGTTGTTTGTTCCACAAGATGCGAAATAAACACTACATAAAGTGACAGATAATTGCATAGTTGCCAGTTTGATATGAGGAAAGTAATAAACAAGAATAAAATTGTTGTTTTTTTTTAAATATATTTTTTTCATTATTAAGTTTTAGTGTTTTTTATCGAAAATAAATGCTTATTCTTTTAATCATTTTACTTGACAACATGGTGCTTTCTCATCTCTAATTCGTAAGAATTTCACTACGTGGCGCATTGAAAAATGACGTCAGGGTGCAATAAAAATGTAAAAGGTCCATGCCACATATACAAACTAACTTATTTTATTTAATAATAATCTACTGTTACGTGTCACCTGTGTATGAAAGCATTGATGGATTAAAAGGCACTTACACAAGTGCAATTTGCACATAGCACATCTTATGGATTGCGTAAGGCGGCTACACACGCTCCCGTTTACCAGAGACGTCTGCCTTGAGGTAAACCTGAGCGTGTGTAAGAAGATTCGCCTTGAGGCTGAAGCGCAAAGAGATCGCCGCATATCGCACGAATATCTGTTCGTTCGCCGAACGGCGAACCCCCTCCCAAATCGACCGGGGCGTGTGTCCCATATTTTTGTCGACCTTGAGGCGGTGTAATTATGCCAAAATTTTGACATGAATCTCAGTTATTCAACAAATTGTGAATATTTTTTTTATTCTTTTGTGCAATCATTCTTTACACCAAAATTTTCGGTTAACTTTTCTGGCATGTCTGGAGCCATCAGCAAACCGACAATAGCGAGAGCATCGTGTGCTGGCGCCATAATCCCAGGAAAACAACAATATGGCGAAATATTCGTTTTTCGGGAATGGACTGTGTTATATTTTGAGTCAGAGCTCAACGTTTCGCCCGCAGTCGTATGGGGCATCTTCAGGAGCAAGGGGGATAGTATTGTCTTAAACAAGGTTACCCAGTACTATCCCCCTTGATCCTGAAGATGCCCCATACGACTGCGGGCGAAACGTTGAGCTCTGACTCAAAATATGACAGTCCATTCCCGGAAAACGAATATTTCTCATGACTCAGACTGTGGAAGCCTACGCAATTATTTCAACAATAAGGCGTACCGTAAGGCCTGCCGCCCAGTTTCAGGTCGCCTTCAAGGCGGGCCGCCTCAAGACAGTTCTTTCGGCTCATAGAGTTAAGAATATATAATAGAGGGAGCACAAGTCCGCAATCTTGACGCCGTGCGCGGAATGGTCCGCCGTCTTGTACTGGTCCATTTTTGATTAGTTTTTTGCTTGCGTCGACGTGTACTATTTCGAATGTATTCTTTAAACTTTTGTGTTTAAATAGCTTTTTTGATCATATTTAGTAAATTTTAATAATAAACACGACAGTTTACTATGTATTCTAGTCACTAGGCATCAAGGTCATTGCCTACGAACTTTGCTTTACGCTCCCTCTATATATATTCTTAACTCTATGTTTCGGCTAAAACAGAGAGTGTGTAGCCGCCTTTAGCGTAATGGTTGCTATGGTTACGGCGATACAAACATAACTCATCAGCCATTCACAGTACAAATTCAATGATTTAAACAAGACCTGAAAGTGATATTTTACTGAGTGAGCAAGCAAATTTTAGAAAAGACACTTTCAGGTCATGTTGGTTAACTTCTTTTCGTGGTCCTTTTATTTTTTATTGCGAGGAAATAAGAAATACATAAATTAGTAACTTTCCGATCCCTGATAGACAATTTTTCGAGCTAGCTCAGTAAAGGATTTTCCGGTGTAAAATGTGATCAGAAACGAATCATTTTCTATACGATCGCGAAAAAATATCATTTGATAATTATATTATGTTCGAGCCCAAACTCATATTAGTTGGGCCGGTTTACATTTTCAACAAATTGTAAAATCTACCCAAATGGTTAGAAAATTCTACAAAATTATTTCGGCTATTTTAAATATAGACTTAAAACTTTTAAGAAACTGTAGGCCGAATGACTGGTCATAGTAGTTCAACCGGTATTTTAAGGGTTATCTTCTAGTCCAGAAACTGTGTACTAATGGCACAATGAAATGCAACTTCATAAAAAAAAATTCAGTGCATACAGTCAAATATACCTTGCAAGATATGGGACAAAACTCACAGGAAAATGTGCAGGACTTAGGGATCTAATGCCTAATAGAATTATAGCTGGTAATACTAATAAAGGCGGTGTAACCCAATATTAAATGGCGGAATACTTTAATACCAAATTCAGTTTTTGTAAATTTAATATCTATATTTTAAACTAGCCCAAAGAAATTTGTAGAAATTTCTGACCATTTGCGTAGGTTTTATAATGTGTTTGTTGAAAATATTAATCGGCCCAACTAATATGAGTTTGGGCTCGTAGTTGCTTCAAGCACATCTTCTGGTTTTAGACTCATTTTTAGTGGAATAAAATTATATTATAACCCTGAATGGCAGATTGATAAAACTACGGGAGGGGTTTTTGTTTGTATCGAAATGTTCTATATCTGTTGCGTCAATTCTGTGTCTATTAAAGTGAAGTTAAAGGACAGAAAACGAAGAAACATGATTCTTCTTAATCATGTTCACTTTGATCACTTAAACTGCGAATTAAAAGTCGAAAGAACACGGCCGTCGTGTTGCTGCGAGCGGTATATCGGAATCGAAACTAACATAGCGCGCGTTACAGTTGTGAACGATACAATCTCAATGACTGTAACATGTGCACAGTTCTTTCCTTTCTGTTTCGATTCCAATCAGAGGATAGCATTGCTTTCTACATTTGTAAATCATTGTATTTTCACACTATTAGAGATGTAGAGTCAGTCTATGTAGACTGACTTAGCTTATCATTTAAACACATGTAATGTGTGATAGCAAAAATGTACATAATATTGTACAATTTAAGCCATTCATGAAAATCGAATTAAACATGAAAACAAAAATATATAAATAAACAACTATTTATTTAGTAGAAAGATTAAAGTAGGTCTATTAAGCAGCACTTGGTGAGGCTAGAATGATGTTAGCACTAATAATAAAATAATTCCCATATTCTGACAACGTTGTTTTAATCATTTTGATTTACATTGAGGTAACTTTCGAAGAGGTACACTATGAGTCACCTAATGTATAGTTTATTTTCATTCGTTGGGATTAAATTACAAATCAACTAAAATCTAAAATATTGTGGTCTCAATGTTCAAAACGGGCACATACTATTTATATATTATAACGTTTTAGAACACAATGCAGTAATTTTGTAGCTTCATGCTTACAAATCCACAACTAAACTAACTTTTTCATTCAAGGCAGTCACTGATAATCGTAACAGTATAATATGTAATAGATAATTGACGATGATATTAGAGCCGCTGCTAAAAACTTGTTCAGAATTTGCTGCTTTGTAAAGTGCAATGCATACGATTACTCTATACCACTTACCTATACCCAATTATTACTCATGAAATGTGTCACACTTTTGTAGTATAGAGAGTAAATTTTAATATACATAGGTACCTCAACTAGGTCGAGACGAGCCTTCTTTTTTATTTTGTTATGGCTGTTGAATATACTATTATTGTTTAAAAGGTATTTTTACGCTATTGAATATATTGTATGAATAAAGCGTATGCACATCGTGTGGACGTATTGTATTAAAACTTATGTGTTTCATTTTGGTTCAGTCTTTCCATTTTCTCTTTCCGTTTCATCTCTTTTCTTCTTTGTTGATATTGCTGGCTCTTTGGAAGTGGACAGTCTTATATCTCGTATATAATAGTAATATACTAAATTGCTTTTCATTATTTCTTTTACTACAGGCTGGGACCTAGAAACTTTATTTTTATTTTTTGAAGGGGAATAAAATAAAAAGTATTCCTAATAGACAATAGTTAATTATATAAGCGTCAGGAAAATGGTACTTTACTGACGAGTCATGTATTAATTTATTTCTGAAACCATAGATTATAATAAAAATATTTAGTAAACTATTATTATTCAAGGTCATTTGTGAGCCGTCTGATTTAATATTACTTGTAGATAACTTCATTGCATTTCGTATACATAGGCGTGCAACATGAAATATTTATGGACACATTTTAAGTGAAAAACAGAGTAATTCATTTGAATAATAAATAATGCCTTTCTGAAAGATTTATGTTCTTCACTTATGTTTTTGCAATAGACAACTTATAAATCAAGGAATAATAAAATTATTATTAATCAAATGATTTAAACGTCAACGCCACTGGATAAATATTGGCACAGAGGGCAGTGTAGTTGATAATTAGGTATCTGTAATTCTACGACATATGTCATTATTATTATAGTGTGTTAGAAAGTAATGCCATTATTTACGTAAACTATTATTCACGAAAGAAGACTATTCAAGGTCATTTGTGAGCCGTCTGATATAATATTACTTGCAGATAACTTCATTGCATTTCGTTTGTATAGGCGTGTAACATGAAATATTTATAGACACATTTTAACTGAAAAATAAGAATTCATTTGAAAATTATGTTTCATTCTAAATAATGCCTTTCTGAAAGATTTATGTTCTTCACTTATGTTTTTGCAAAATACAAAAACATAGACTTAACTTATAAACCAAGGAATAATAATTTGATTTACACGTCAACGCCACTGGGTAAATATTAGCACAGAGGGCAGTGCAGTAAATAATTAGGTATCCGTAATTCTACGACGTCATTATTATTTATAGTCTGTTAGAAAGTAATGCCACTATTTACGTATATGTCACACGACATAAATTAAATAGACATAGGTCAAATAATCTTTCTCTTTCTAATACAAAATGTTGCTAAGCTACTGCTATAAAGTGATGTGTATTCTTTCTTTGAACAAATGACCTTGAATAGTCATCTTTCGTGAATAATAGTGTATATCTGTCACACCACACAAATTAAATAGACATAGGTCAAATAATCTTTCTGTTTCTAATACAAAATGTTGCTAAGCTACTGCTATAAAGTGATGTGTATTCTTTCTTCGAACAAATGACCTTGAATAGTCATCTTTCGTGAATAATAGTGTACTGTCAGTTTTGCATTTTTGGTGCGTGTGTTTCTGTTTATTTGCACTGTCTTGTGAAGCAAATAATTGCAATAAGTTTCCTTTAGACATTCTGGAATTAACATTTCCAATGTACAAAACACAGTTATAAATATTAATATTCAATAAATTTTTTAAATATTTTCGTGACTACACCATTTCTACTTGTAATTCAGAAAGCGTCATTTGTAATTAAGAATAACCAATTTAATTTGAGAACTCGTCAAATGTAATTCAGAATAATCAATTTAATTTCAGAAAGCGTCAAATGTAATTCAGCATAGTCAATTTAATGTTAGAAAGCTTTAAATGTAATTCAGAAAGCATCAAATGTGATTCAGATTGCATCATTTGTAATTCAGAACGCTGAAGGAACTGAAATACGTGTTAGCCTTGATTTACAATAGTGATTTTTGAAGTTATAATTTGTAATTCAGATCACTGAATTGTTTATTTATTTGTTATACACATAAATTCACATAAGAGAGGATTCCCAAAAAGGGGCAAATATAAATAGCTATGTAACAAATTTTACAGTTCCCTCTAATGCGTTCTGAATTACAATTGACGCTTTCTTAATTACATTTGACGCTTTCTTAAATTCAATGGACCTTTTCAATTTAAAGAGATAGAAGGTATGCGCAATGGGGATCTGCGCATAGTAAGAACAACAGATCTATGGCGTTTGTTTCTAAAAAATTTAGACGTAAAATGTGAATATCTCAGATAACTTCAGAAAATCTTATCGAAATAAGTTACAAAAGCGTTTATTGAAGTTAAAATGTCTAACGATGCAAATTTTCACTGAGAATACAGGTATTTTAATGACTGAAATATTTTTGACGTTTCGTTTGACAGCCCAACTGGCAGTTGTTCACGCCATTTTCTTACTATTTGCAGCGATAGAAAGAGATAGCCGTTAAATTGAAAAGGTCCATTGATGATTTCTGAATTATATTTGACGCTTTCTGAAATTAAATTAACTATTCCGAATTACATTTGACATTTTCTAAAATTGAATTGACGATTCTAAATTACATTTGACGCTTTCTGGAATAAAAATGACCATTTCCGAAATTTAAATGGAAAAGGTGTAGTCAGGGAAATGCAACTTTCGCGCCACATTTTTGGCGCGAAAATAGTACTTTCGCTCCGGTATTAGAATTTTTTTTCTGGATAATGAACGACCATAGTTTACAGTTTTCAATTGTACAGTTTTAAACAACACACGTTCAAACATTCGGGCTATTTCCTACTGAATAACATTCTTCAGCTGAAATAGGGTTGTAGGACGGTGTTTGTAAACCTCTGCCTTTAGATATCCCCATAAAAATCACTAGACGTTGGAGTTGTGAGGGCAATGTACAGCTGAAGAATTTTATTCGGCAGGAAATAGCCCGAATGTTCGAACGTCTAGAGAGGAACTTCAAGATGTTTTATTTAAAACTTTGTTCTTTCATTATCCAAAAATAAATTTTGCCAATCAACAATACTTTTTATTATATTCGCCTTCAAAAAAAGGAAGTGTCTAGGCCCCATCCTGTATAATAACATATCAAAATGTATTTTCTTCTAAAATCTTTTGTTTGAATAAATGTGTTATATAACTATGAATCCTTACAAAATGTAAGGACATAAATCGTATTTAGCCGAACGTACTGAAATAGATAAAAATGAAAAGCGTATTTATGTGTAAGACCTAATAATGTTGTTTACTGTCAGTATTCAGTAACACTACGATAAAATTCAGGTGTAGGGTCTGTAACTGCGTAGAATTACTGAATGCTGGGCTATTTTTATAGACCACATTTTGTGTGTAGTAATAGGTTCTCAGAATTATTAACTGTAAATAAAATTGTGTTGCACATGTACATACAGTGTCGATAATTTAATTTAAAGAATACAAAGTTTTATTATTTTCAAGCAACATTAAAATTAGATTATAACGAGCAAACAATCAGTTTTATTATGTATACTTTTAGTCTTCCTTAGCTAAATGATGTAAATAAATATTTGCTTGTGAATTTATAGTAATATGTTAATGTCGCAATCATTTGAAAGAGAACAAAAAATGTCCACTGAGCTAATTTTCAGTTAGTGGTAATTATTAAACCATATATTGTTACAAGCTTCAAGTGATGAAAATTCCCTCCTGAACCTAAGCTTCATACTAGACTTTCCCTCATTTCAACCAGGGCAAGAAATCAGTTTTAAAAATCGGTTAACCAATATTTTTTATTTACTAAAAGACCAATAACTATAAACCGAAACAAATTAAAATGGGTTATCTGAAGTGTGCATTACACGATGACGTTTTTCTTTTCGACTTGAAAAGTTTTCACTGTCGCACAATCATGTAAGTGCAAGAGAGACAGATGAATAAAATTTTAAAGAAAAACCACGAAAAACTGGAACATGCGCTACTTGTTCTAAAGGTCCATTTACACGGCGATAGTTGTCGTGATAGTAGCTGTCAAGACAGTAACTTTCGCAAGCACTATCGCCTTGTAAACTGCATGATAGTTGCTGTCACACTGTCATGAAAGTACTATCGCACTATCTCGCTTGATATGATAGTTGATAATTACTATCGCGAAAGCGACCGTACTCTCGTGCTAACTATTACGTGTAAACACAACTATCACGATAGTTATCATCACGTTTCGCGCCTTTATTTTCTGAACCAACAGTTACCCTTTTTCTGCGTAATATAACATAAATATTGTATAAAATATAATACGTGTGAACAATAACGGCAGATAATACATCGTCCGCCATTTTTATATCAACACTATCACTGAGAAATCGATGTTGTGTGTAGACAGCACACTATCATACTATCACACTTTCGTGAGAGAACTATCGGGACAGTAAACTATCGCCGTGTAAATGGGCCTTTAAAAGTCCCTATAAGTTTTGACTGTCAAATGTCATTTGTGTTTATATTTTTAATGTTTACAAGTATGGTGTTAAAAGTGATTGATATTAAAGTGACAAATGGCAAACTGGAGTAGTGATGTTAAGTAATTGACAATTTATGAAGGTATAACTTGACTTTTGACACTTGGATATTTTAATTCACGTAAAACTTGATCGGGTAAATATACTTGTAAGGTCACTTATAAAGACACTTTTCAAGTCACTTGAAAAAAAAACTTCATCGTGTAATGCACGCTTAAAGCCTTGTCAAAAAGAATAGGGCGCGAGCAGACACGTGACTCGAGCGACCTTGAAGTGCTTGGAATCAGCTGATTTGTGTGCGCTTGTCATTTTGACAACAACAATGTCACTTTGACAAGACCAATGTTTTGACTTATTTAAATTTTGAGCGGTTGAGAAGTTATTATTTTTAATTTCATGTGTTTTACTACTTGAAAATTGTATAATAATAACATTTTAGCAGTTCAAAATAAGTCAAAACATTGATTTTGTCAAAGTGACATTGTTGTTGTCAAAATGATATGCGCACACAAATCAGCTGATTTCATGCACATCAAGGACGCTCGAGTCACGTGCTTAGAATCAGCTGATTTGTGTGCGCATGTCATTTTGACAAGAGCAATGTCATGTTGACAAGACCAATGTTTTGTCTTATTTTCATTTTTAACTGCTAAAATGTTATTATTTTTAATTTTATGTGTTTTACTGCCTAAAAATTATAAAATATTAATATTTTAGCAATTCAAAATCAAAATAAGTAAAAACATTGGTCTTGTCAAATTGACAATGTTCTTGTCAAAATGACATGCGCACACAAATCAGCTGATCCCAAACAAGTCAAGGTCGCGCGAATCACGTGTCTGCTCGCGCCCTATAGGAAATTGCACCATGAAGTATGAAGTGCTTGATTTTTATGCGCTTGTCACTTTGACAAAACAATATTTCGACTTGTTTTCATTTTGAACTGCTAAAAAGTTATTATTTTACAGTTTGAGGCAGTAAAACATATGAAATTAAAAATATTAGGTATGTTTTTAACAGTTCAACAATAAGTCAAAACATTCTTGTCAAAGTGACTAGCGCACACAAATCAGCTGATTCCAAGCACTTCAAGGTCGTTGAATTACGTGCCTGCTTTCTGTCTATAACAGATTTTAAAGTGTGCTTTTGCGTACTCAAAGCATTTTAACTGCAAAGGTAGATAAAGTAATACTTTAACTGCAAGGGAAGATAAAGTACTCTAAATTTATTAATATAAACATTGACGGTGTCTGTTAATATCTTTAGTTGAAAAAAATATCAATTTTACCTTATTTAACGGGCGTAGAAAACAATTTATATAGGAATACTTTTATTAACAGATTTAATGGAATTATTTTAAAAATTATATTATATTTTACTTAACCGTAAACCGATATTTTATCGGTTTCTTGCCCAACACAAGTTTTATACATATTTAGTAACTGTATTGTAGAGATAAACTAGTTATTAATAGTAACTATAAATTTATTTGCAATGAATATGTACATTATTGAGTATAAATGAAATTTGTTTTACAGATATTCATGTGACTAATTAACAATCAGTTTCATGTTATCCAAGAAGGACCTTTCTCATCATATATCTACTGGCTCCAGCTTCGGTGCAGCGCTCCGCCTTAGGGCTGATGCACTTGGACGAACAAAGGTACTGAAGTAGCGGAATTTTGTACTTGCCACAGAAGTCGACAAACTTTATGTGTTCCACTCTGTTATCGAAATATACACCTGAAATGATATTTTTTCCGGTTTAGTCTAGACAAGGTAAGTATTTTATCTTTAAAAATAAATAAATATATTATGAATTCAAGTACTTAATCATGCTCAGCAACAGTGGTATTGAGGCCAAAGATAACTTTTAATTACCTTTGCACTTAGGATTAACACAGCGATGTCCACTTTCCAAATATGAAATTAAATTAGAAGGAATGTCGCCCTCTTTAACTTGAATGTCGTAAACTTTAACCGCTCGGGCAGATAGTTCTAGTAAGCTTCCAGGGTTGTGCGTCATATCACTAACGAATTGAACTACTAACGGGTTATCTCTTAGACTCAGCTGAAATATAATAATTAGATTTTTTTCACAATACCACAAACGTTTAAATTTAATCAGGAATTTGTTTAATACGGAACAAATTGGGACCATAAGCCATAATCGAAATATAACAAATTTATATAAAAATCTTAAATTAGTAAAGCTAAATAATTTTAAAATAAATTCTTTATTATAAGTTATAACGTATTAAACATTTTATTACGTAACGGGTGTCAATTTGAGTCTATTGACCAGATATATGAAAGTTGAAAATCCCGTCTATATTTTCCATTCCCATTGGTGACATAAAAGGCGGAAGTCTCATGACAAAATAATGTTTCAATGCCACAGGTTAATTCACAAACTCATCGCAAAACTTCAAATAATCATATCTTGTGAACAAAAAGATGCTCTAAATTTTTGCTAATTATGCAAAAACTGTTACGAATTTGTAACTTATTTTTATGATATTTATTAGTGCTGTTGATTTTGAAAAAAAAGGATTCGAAAATTCATTTGAAAAATTATTCGGATTTCGAATTTTAATCCAAATTCGAAATTTCGAATTTTTACAAAATTCAAATTTCATACACATTCAAAATTCCAATTTCGAGTATTTACGAAGTTAGAATTACATATTTTCAAGTTAAGTTAATTGGCATTTATTACACTTTGCTTTGTTATTATTAATTTCAGGAAAAATATTTCCAAATTGTACTTCGCGGCGACATGTTAATTAAGAATATATTACTTTCAATAAATAAGCGACAAATCTCGGCGTTTGGACTCCGAGAGCAAGTTTAAACAAGTCATGTCATTGTAAAACACGAATAAATAGATGACGGCTTCAACTATCGAATTACAATATTCGAAAAATGTTCCGAATTTTGACTTTGAAATTCGTAATTCGCAAAAGTATAAAGCTTATTTTTCGAATTTCGTATTTCTCAAAATTCGAATTTTGTCAACAGCACTAATATTTATTAAGAAATGTTGATATTATGTCTGTAACTTTTTATTTATACTTTAGCGTTAAAAATAAACAAAACACGTTCCGTTTTTTACTAATTATGGCTGTATTTGACATACATTTATGATTTAAACCACCGCTCTTAGAAAATATGAAATTAGTTGTATCTGTTTATTAAAAAAATGGTTTGTGGGCCCAGTCTTCCTTTCGTTCATTTGTCAAAAAACAAATGACGTGATATTTATTTCTGTTTAAATTTGATTAAGTCCATACCTCTGTTAAATTCTTCAAGGCAATAATTTCCGGAGGCAGAGTGCGAAGTCTATTTTTATGCAGTAACAAAGATTTTAAGTGATGCAAATTGGCTATGTTTGCTGGTAAAGATTCTAAATAATTATCACATAAAACTAAGGCGTGTAACATCTTCAAATCTCCAACGGCAGTAGGTACTTCACTCAGTTGATTTCCTCCCATTGATAAAATTTGCAAACTGTAAAAATCGGTTCATACATCGTCGAAAAATAATATTTTATAGTCATTATACCTTTTTAGTCGTTTTATATCTTTAGAAATGGAGTTAATGTTGTTCCCGCTTAAGTATAAATATCTTAAATTGCAAAAATCGAAAATTTGTTCAGGAACTGCAGTTAGATTATTGCCACTTAAATTGAGTTCTCGCAGAGTAGAAGTAACCGTGAAAGACTTCGGTAAGGATCCGTTAGTAAGTGCATTGTTCTTCGCAATTAAAGTTGTTAAAGGACAATGCAATAATACATCAGGTAAAATAGTAAGTCCATTGGAACTCAAATCCAAAATCTTCAAATTTGTGAATTTACATATGTTAAAAGGCACAGAATTGAGCTGATTATGATTTAAGATGATGCTTTCTATATCATCTGCAGGTTTTTTCTCTGTATTCACGAAAACATCCAAATTATGGTCTAAAGTAGGTGTATCCAGCATCAAATATGCAAAATCAAGCACTTTCGTGTTGTTATCACAGTCACTGCTGTCAGAAGTATAACTCTCCATTCTTGAAAAATAATATTCTATTTCGCAGCCACAAAATCACATGTTCAGTTCACAACTCACTGCACTTAAAAGACTATCTAGTAAAAATTCCTTGGCTATTAAATGGTCAATTCTTATCACGTTTAGATAACACGCGCAAAGAACACCAAGAACACTCTCTCATCACAAGCACAACAAAGATAAGAAATATTTCATAAGATGATTTGACTAATTAATATTTCTGCAGTGTAATTCTCATATAACCTATGATAACTACAAATTAAACAAATCGTTGTATAAATAATATATTTTGTTTTGATATTATTCCAAGAATTGTATAGACCAGTATTTTTCATAATTTTCAAAATTAACCTTAAATTGATTTGTCAGCGTTAGTGTTCTGTGTCTGTCAGTTTCTGATAATTACCAACTGTTATCAGTTGTTTGTAAGCGAATGATTTGAGTGCTAAAATTATTGTAGAAATTGAAAAATTTGCTGGATTTCATTTAAAATATAAACAGAAATAAGTTGGTATCCGATACTACAGTTCTAGAAGCATGGATTAACATAAAAATTACAAGAAATAAACGCAATCTTGAAGAATGTAAGTGAAAATATAAATTTGAGTATCATTTTCAAAAACAGCGGTACGTCAAATGATTAGGGATACTTCAAAATTGATATTTCAACATTGGTAGTACTTGGTGGTCCGCACTGAAGAGAGAGACAAATATATGCAGTAGTGACAGAAGAGAACGACGCAGAAACATATTTCAGACGCCATATTGAGCCGTACCCATAGTGCAATGTAAAAACATTTCCATATTTAGTGATTGTTAAAAATGGCTGCTGATTCAGAGTTAAACGTCGACAATCTTATCCAAAGGCTGTTAGAAGGTAAAAAGAATTAGTATCTTTCATATAAAGCACTTTATTTTGTATAATTAAGTATATACTATTATATGAATGCCTCTTTTGCATGTATTTTATTATTTTATATGCTACATATAACTTCAACGCGAGCACAACACCATGGAAATAGTCAAATATTCATTGTCGTATGACTTAGATAATCTTTATTGTTACTATTAGATTCCTAGCGTAGGTGTGAAATTAATTATGACGAAATATTGCATACCATCTCTTTATGTATACAGTAACGTTGCAGTGTGTACTTGATACCTACTGACATTAGGCAAATGAATTGTTTATATCAACAGTTTTAGATTATCTTTCATGCAAGTTTAATAATATGCATTAAAAGGTAATATTCTTGCACTGTGGTATCAATACATTTGGGTAGAGAACGTGTTATTCTTTTAAATTGTATGTAACTAGACATTTTTCGTGTTCGCATTGCAATTATTTTATAAGTTTTGTTCTTTGTGCTGCTTTTCATGTGATGTAACAAACAATTGGGTAAAGTATACAAAAATCAACGTGAACAAGTCAAGAAGAAGGCCAAACTTAAAGATTATATGGGTATAGAATATAAACAGTCAATTTTTTAATTCAATTTTTGTTTCAAATAGCGTTAGATTTTATTTTCGTAGTAGATATATAGGTTTAGTTTACACCGTGATTATTATTGTTTCAACCTTTTATTCCATGTAGATTGTTTATTTCATCTTATACAGGGTGTTAATTAAAAAGCCGGCCATATGTGTTTAACATGGGAAATCAGTTTTTCCTTGCGCAAAAGTTCCCAATTAATTTTAGACAAAAATGTTTCAAATAAAAGTTGTAGATAATTAAAGTCTTCATCTAAATCACACAACAGATTTTTTCTATTTTGGTTCTTTAATATGTACTTTATGAAACAACCGAAATTGAAATTCCTGGACATGAAATAACGTACATTTTTTGAAAAAATGACCAAAATAGTATAAAATACACGTTTCATAAGGCATTTCAGCGCACTTGTCCCCTTAGAAAACTCGCGGCAAGCCGCTCGTTTCTAAGAATGACACGTGCGCTAAAATCATGTCCTATGAAACGTGTATCTTAATGTACTATTATTTTGCACGTTTGGTAAACTATTAAATTAAATTCCAAAATTTATAAATTTTGCTCATTTGATGTGTTAGTCGTGGATTTCAAACAAAATTACAAAAAAATGCATATCGTTTGAACTATCAGATATTTAATTTTATAGGGCGCGAGCAGACACGTGACTCGAACGTCCTTGAAGTGTTTTGAATCAGCTGATTTGTGTGCGCATGTCACTTGGACAAGAACAATGTCACTTTGACAAGACCAATGTTTTGACTATTTTGATTTTGAACTGCAAAAATGTTATTATATTAAAATTTCCCAGCAGTAAAACACATGAAATTAAAAATAATAAATTTTTAACAGTTCAAAATTAAAATAAGTCCAATCATTGGTCTTGTCAAAGTGCCATTGTTTTTGTCAAAGTGACACGCGCACACATATCAGCTGATTCCAAGCACTTCAAGGTTGCTCGAGTCACGTGTCTGCTCGCGCCCTATAGGTTACAGAATATAATAATAATAATAATAATAATAGTTAGTGTTTTGAAAACCCAATTTAGGACATTTCAAACGATATGCATATCTTTGTAATTTTGTTTGAATTCCATGGCTGTCGCTACAAATGAGCAATATTTACAAAATTTCAATTTTGATTTTTATAGATTACCAAACGTGCATTTTTTTGTCTAAATATTAATTGGGAACGCCTGTCTCGCTTTTTAATTAAGAGCCTGTATATTGTTTGCAAACATATCTTGGAAATTCCATAAATTATTATCGGCGTAAACTAAACCATAAATTTACATAAAGCACTAAATATACACTTGCTTATGCAGATATTTTAAACTTGATTTGCCATTTTCTTCGCGCTATAATTAAGCTCAAGTTACCAAAATGAATATTCTAAAATTAGGTATAAAATTATGCCGCAATAATGTTGCCGCTTTGCTTCGAGTAAGTAATGCATCTATATATACATTGAATTAAAGAGGCTGTTTGTCTTAGTCATTTGATGCTTCATATTGACATCTGATGTTATATCTTAGGTAATGCTTATGCGTTGTTGTATACTTGTTTTTACGATAGCACACTACATCTGCAATCTCTTTTAGTACGAGGATGTCGTCCCGGAAAGTCCGTTCAAATGACAGAGGCAGAAGTTCGCGGCTTGTGCCTCAAGTCCCGTGAAATCTTCTTGCAGCAGCCAATCTTGTTGGAGCTAGAGGCGCCGTTGAAAATATGCGGCGACATCCACGGACAGTACACTGATCTCTTGAGGCTCTTCGAATACGGGGGCTTCCCTCCAGAAGCAAACTACCTCTTCTTAGGAGATTATGTCGATCGCGGAAAACAATCACTCGAAACTATCTGTTTGCTTCTGGCTTACAAAATTAAATACCCTGAAAATTTCTTCCTGTTGCGTGGAAACCATGAATGCGCGTCCATCAATAGGATATATGGATTCTATGATGAATGTAAGTTTATTTTAATTATTTTTTTTGCAATTCTGATGTTTATTGTATGTTTTAGGCAAAAGACGATTCAATATTAAATTATGGAAGACTTTCACAGACTGTTTCAACTGTTTACCTATTGCAGCTATTATTGACGAAAAGATATTTTGTTGTCATGGTGGATTAAGTCCTGATTTACAAGGAATGGAACAAATACGACGCATAATGCGACCAACAGACGTTCCCGATACTGGTAAGAATTTAAAAACAATTTGCATGAATCAAATAACAAAAGTTTATAAACTTATATATGTACTTTGGAACTTCAAATATTATTACGAATATTATACACAAATAATGCAAACTATTTGATTAGAAGCTTAACAATAATCATTGTAGCTAAACTTTGAACTAGTAGGATTAAATATAAATTGACAACACAGTAAATTCTCTCTTATTTTTGTCATTTTTTCTTAACCGTCTAGTCTTTATTTTTTCCGCGAATCAAATTTCTGTTATCAATTCCACAAAACTGTACTCAAAACATTATTTATTCCTCCAAGAATTGTTATCAAATTTATTAACATATTTGATAATAAATTGTTTCATTGGAAAGGAACTTTTTTTTAACTAAATAAATAATTCTTTTATAGATATTTTTAGAGAGCGACTTCTGTTTATTTGTACTGTTGTGGGCTCTCAAACCGCATATTATTATATTGTCTATGTTCTAATTTATCTATTTTAATGGTTTCGCGACCCACTGTATGGAATTTTTTTTTAAAAAAGAAACATGTCTTGTTATAAACAATAATCTATGTATAAAAATAAGAAAAAGAATATGTAAGAATATATCACAAACCTGTTGTAATAAGCAAAATAATATAAATTTTACACCATAATAAATTCAAAAAATTAAAATAAAACGAAACTTATTACAATTTGGTACATGAATTTGATATAATTTAAATCTTGTCTGATAGTCAAATGTCCGAAACATTATCTTCTCATATTTGTCCAATTTGAATTTCGAACATGATTGAAAATGCATTTCTTTAAAATATAAAATCAAAAATACGAGTGGCTTATAAAAATTAATGTTAATTAATGTGAACCTTCAGTTTGAATAAGTTTTGAAAGTTCTTCAAATTGCGGCGGTTCCTAAAATTTAGCTTTAGTAATTACAAGAGCAGAAATACCCGATTCGCACATACCGTGTGTCTGTCTTAAAGGTGTACATTGGAGATTAACATGGCAAATCAGTTTTTTACAAATTCTTGCTCGTCTAATTATTTTAAGCAAAAATGCGTCAAATAAAAGTTATAGGGCATAAAATTCTGTATCTAAATAAATAGAACTACCTTTACATGCTTTGTAACGACAAAAATTAATTAAGAAAATGTTGAAAATTACGTTGAAAATATCGACAGCCATGAAATTGAACAAAAACTAAATAAATGCTTGACGTATTATCTGTCACAAAGTAAGTTAACTTATTTGACGTTTCTGACAATTTGATAAAACGTCAAGCATTTATTTATTTTTTGTTCAATTCCATAGCTGTCGATATTTTCAACGTAATTTTCGACATTTTCATACTTAATTTCTGTCGTTACAAAGCATGTAAAAGTAATTCTGTTAATTGATTTAGATACAGAATTTTATGCCCTAAAACTTTTATTTGACGCATTTTCGCTTAAAATAATTAGGCGAGCAGGAAATTGCAAAAAACTGATTTCCCATGTTAATCTCCTATGTACACCTTTAAAATAGACACACGGTATATGTAGGTACATTATAGCAATAGGTACTAATATCAAACTGTTGGTAAATAAATCTTGCTAAATGTAATTATTTGTACTCTTCAGGTCTGCTGTGTGATTTATTGTGGTCCGACCCCGACAAAGACGTCCAAGGTTGGGGTGAAAACGATCGAGGCGTATCATTTACGTTTGGCGCAGATGTCGTGAGCAAGTTTTTGAATCGACACGATCTCGATTTAATTTGTCGGGCCCATCAAGTGGTAGAAGACGGCTACGAGTTTTTCGCCAAACGACAACTGGTCACTTTGTTCTCTGCTCCAAATTACTGCGGCGAATTCGACAACGCGGGAGGCATGATGTCTGTGGACGAGACTCTCATGTGCTCGTTCCAGGTATGTGATCATTTCTTAAAATTATTTAACATGAGTTTGTTTGTTGGTATATTTAGCTTTGTTCTGAAAGCATGATGCTTAATGAATTCACGCAATAATTACACATCACAATAACACTTTTCTCGTCTACATTTTAAAAAAGTTTTTTATTATTTGTTTTATTTGAAAATTTCAACACTGCTTCGAATAAAATTTACTAATCGTCGAATATAGCTCAAATCTGTTGGATATGGCAAACTTTAAATATCGAATTAAAATAATACAGAACTTAAAATTTGATGCGTGCAAAAATACGAATGTATATTCGTAAAATTGGCCGTCCAAACGTAAAACGCAATATACATTATGTCAATAGATGAGTTTATAAAATTTTGTTTCGACTGCCGTGTTTCTCAAAACTCGTTTAATCGTCTTTTGACGATATTTATGTTTTACAAAATTGAGCCGTTGTTTATTAATGAATGCCATGTTTCACAAAACGTTTGTTTCGTCAATTGACGACTGCCGTGTTTCACGAAATTTTCGCTTGGTTGTTTATTGACGGCTGCCGTATTTCGCAAAACTTTTGTTTCGTCTATTGACGATTCTCGTTTCGTTGTTATTGATGACTGCCGTGCTTCACAAAATTTTTGTATCGTCGTCTGTTAAAGAATTAACGAACAATTTAATCAGTGTTTATTGACAAAAGGAATATTTCTGTATAACTAGCATCACATTTAGATATTTTGTCAAATCGTCGCGCCCAAATGTGAAAAATATCGGATTATAGGCGTTTTCGTTTATTATCTCTGAAAGAAAAGTCAGATTTGTCTGATCACGTCATCAGATGGTGTAGGTTGTAGATTGTTCAGAATATTTGTGTAATATAAGAACGGACAAGATCGTTTTATAGTGGAATTTTTCAATATTATCATATTTATTTTACGATTTCATATTTGATATCAACGGTTAACTATCAAATTATCATGTCTATTTCAAATAAATGTAAGGAAAATAGTACGTTCAATTCAATAATGAAATAGAAGAAGATATAATTACTGTTGCAATTATAATATTGCTGATTTTAAATCCCACTTCTGATATGCCCGCGCATTTCGTGCACTAACCCATCAGATTTGCCAGAGCGCTTGAAGGCTCTCGAAGCATTCCACTCGGAAAGGTACGCTGTAAAAAACGAACGCAGCTAGGTACGCTCTGAGACTATAAACAAACGCTTACGATCCTTCAGAATTCTCCGAGCCAATAAACGAAAACGCCTTATATAAATATACATTTGGCAGGTCGGTAGATCGAACCGGGATACCTTCGATTAGAACGCATAGCATTTTAATGAAGAATTCGAAGAACATAGTAAAAAAATGAACGATATAATTACAGTTGCAATTATAATATTGCAGATTTTAAATTCCACTTTTAATATGCCCGCACATTTCGTGCACCAACCCTATAGATTTGCCAGGGCACTTGAAGGCTCTCGAAGCGTTCCACTCGGAGGTACGCGATAAAAAAACGAACGCAGCTAGGTACGCTCTGAGACTATTAACAAACGCTTACGATCCTTCAGAATTCTCCGAGACAATAAACGAAAACGCCTTATATAAATACACAATTGGCCGATCGGTAGATTCGAACCGGGGTACCTCAGATTTCGATCCGAACGCATAGCATTTTAATGAAGAATTCGAAGAACATAGTGAAAAAATGAACGATATAATTACTGTTGCAATTATAATATTGCAGATTTTAAACCTCACATCTGATATGCCCGCGCATTTCGTGCACTAACCCTACAGATTTGCCAGAGCGCTTGAAGGCTCTCGAAGCGTTCCTCTCCGAGAGGTACGAAATAAAAAATGAACACGCTTACAATCCTTCAGAATTCTCCGGGATAATAAATGAAAATGCCTTAATGAATATACATTTGGCCGGTCGGTAGATTCGAACCAGGATACTTCAGATTTCGATCAGAACGCAAAACATTTTAATGAAGAATTCGAAGAACATAGTGAAAAAATGAACGGTTTAATTATTGTTGCAATTATAATATTTTAGATTCTGATATGCCCGCGCATTTCGTGCACTAATCCCACAGATTTGTCAGAGCGCTTGAAGGCTCTGGAAGCTTTCCACTCGGAAAGATACGCGATAAAAAACGAACGCAGCTAGGTACGCTCTGAGACTATAAACAAACGCTTACGATCCTTCAGAATTCTCCGAAATAATAAACGAAAACGCCTTATATAAATATAGATTTGGCCGGTCGGTAGATTCGAACCGAGATACATCAGATTTCGATCAGAACCACGCATCGTATTTTAATGAAGAACAGTGAAAAAATTTAGAAGATTATAAATTAAATAAACAAAGAAAATATCATCACAGTTACTGGGTGGGCTAATCTGCTTTTATTCGCAGTTTATCAAGCGTCACGACAAACAGAAAATAATTTTCAAATTTCAACGCGGGTCGTGCGAACCACAAATGTAGCTCTCCTGAAAAATTAAACAAAAGAGTAAAAAGAGTTTATATTTTGCAAATACATAATACACATTTGTCACTAATTTTTGAAGCATTTTTCATGAATGAACACCTAGCACCAACTGAAACGTATTTGAAAATACTGTAGATACAACTAGACTGATAAGGCTTTGTGATATTTGGTGTTGGCAGATAGTAAAACCAGCTACTTGTAATTGAAGTACATGAATAGTTGATTAAGGAAATGATGTTTGGTGTTGGCAGATATTAAAACCATCAGAGAAGAAAGCCAAGTACCAGTACCCGGGCATGAATTCGGGCCGTCCGTCTACGCCGCAACGCAACCCCACCAAGAAAAAATAAATTGTGTGATGATGAAATGAGCGCTGTCGTACTTTGATTTTCACACATGTTTAAGTTTGTGCATTTTAACTATGTGGATTCATAGCGTTTAACGTATTTCTTTGGAATTATTGAATTGAAATATATGGCAGAGAAATGTATATTGATATTGCAAAGCTGATTTCACGTCAAACGTACCTACGCATTTGCAAAGTGCGTAGCCGTTGTAGCTCATCACGTGTGCAATACGATCAAAAGTACTGAGTCCACTTTAATTTAAGTTGAAATTGTTATTTAATTTTTATCTTTGTTCCTTGATATTAGCATTTTAAATCATATCTTTGTATACTCATCCGAGTAAATGTATTTTGAATAGGTACGAAGCCTAATATAGATTAATAATTTATTAATAACTTAATTTAATATGATGACAAGTAATTTTAATGTTCACAATCAATCTCTTCTCATTTTCATGTTGTGTTTTCGTCATTCTTGCTCGTTTCTACCGCATTGTGTTGTGAACGAAGGATTGAAACTGTGTTTTCGACGTACTTGAAGTATTTTCGTTTATTTATATAATGACTTCATATAATTCATGTTTGTTATAATTCTTCATTGTTTAGCATCGACATAATAATTTTGTATTAATCGCAAGAGAACAGTATATTATTGTTAGCAGTATTTAGATCAGAAAGTTACCTATACTTTTTGATACACTTACAGAATTATTTTTATTACTTGTTCACTTCCGCATAATAAATGTCATTGCTTATAACTTGTAACAAAGTACATATATGGATATATAATATAAATAAATATATTTTTGTTCCGCATTAAGACTTGTATATCTATGTAATTATTGCATTATTTTATTAAGAACTTTTATTAGTTGCACTACAATGACTAAAATCATTATCCTGCTATACATTTCTATTTGTATTATACTTCAAATACAGTATATTAAACACAGATGGGAATTTTACAAAAAATAATAAGCCACAAACATAATAAATAAACAGATTTGGGATAAATAAAATAATTCATATAAAAGACTGAGATATGTATTCTTGAAGAAGTCAAAACAGAAGATGTAGCGGCAATAAATTTTTTGTGATCTACAACTTATATACTATTGACATTGAGTTCTAAATACATTATTGGAGTTGTTTGGATGTAGAAATCTCTGGACTGATGAGGACTAAATAAAAAGGTACAATTTATATTTAGTTTTTAGTAAATAGCACAAATATGTATACTATATCAAATCATAAAGATATAATAAGTAACATTAACTTTATATTTAAATATATTTATAAATATGAACTGCAGTTTATATAATATAATTTAAACACAACTAAATAAAAAAGCAAACTGGAAAACCTGAAGCTACATTTTAGTAAATAGTATGTGTTGTCATTATTTAAATATGAATATAGATTATAGAACGGCGGAAAATTGCCATAGGGACATTTTCATGTATTTAATTAATTTTTTAAACGGATTTAGTTATGATCCTAGAACCCTAGAAGAGGATTCAGTTGATGTTGATAAATACCAAACACTCGAGCTTTCAGTCTTACCGCATTTATTCTTAGAATCGACATTTATTTTAATAAATATTGTTATTTTTAATGAACATAATCTTTACACATTGTGCGTGTGCGACAAAAATTGTTTATCTTTCAAATTTGAACGTACCAATATATTATGCGTTGTGCGCATGACCGGATTGTGTAAACTCTTCCACGTTGTTAGCTCCACGTGTTATTTCTTGACGAAAATTCGTAGCCATTTGCATTTTTAAACAACAAAAATGATTTGAACAGTGTTTTTGATACTTTACCATAATTTTACAGCGATATTAAGAAAGTTAAAGCTTGTTTTGATAGTCTAATGTAGTGTTTAATAATATTTGGTAATATAAATCGTGAAACTTTCTTACAGGTCCGTGTTTTCAACAAATATTGTGTCTGCAGAAAATACAATCTATATAGCTCAGAACTATTAAGAACAGAAAAAAACATTGTTCTTAATAACAATGAACCATATTTCTGGCGAAAGACTTTCTTCGTTTCTTCTGGAAATGTAAGTACAAATACAATTGTTTTAAAGCCTGTATAAATATATAAGATTGATAACCAACATTTATTTCAATATAGAGAACGGGCACTCAGCTGTTTCCGGTAACCTTCGAAACAGCTGATCTTGCTGCCCTGGCCTGTAACTAACTTCATTGGCAACCAACTTTCTTGGCGCTAATTCAAAATCTGAAGTCAGTTTGCCTTTTGGTGAGAATAACAAATTTTTCTAGTGTTTCATTGTGCGAGCTTAATAGGTGGTTTTTACAATGTCTATGTATTTCAAGAAGCTATCACCTGATATGCAACTTCGCTATTTAGCTAAAATCCAGATAATTAGTAATATTGACCCGTATGATTGCGATGAAAGTGAGTTTTCATAGGATATATCGGATTTTCCGAATATTTTGCCAATGGATATAATCAATTATCTTATTACCAACAAAGTGTTTACACCCAAGAGTAATTAAACGCTTTTCGGAATTATAAGCATAAAGTTTTATCAGAGCAGTTGACGATATAGAAATTTGAAAGAAATGTATTAATTAAAGGATAAGGGAGTAATTTAATATTGAAATGAAGTGAAATATTTGTAACTTCTATACTCCAAATACAATATTTTAGCTCATAAAATGAAATAAACCTTTTTAGTTTTTCTAGAGCTGTTGCGGGGTCATTGACCCCTAACAATTAAAATTTGTCTAGAATTATAAATATTAGTCTACAAATTACTTTTTCATGAAATTTTTCTTCGAAATAGGTATTATATTTTCAAAATATGCTTTAATAAAGGTATTTACTTTAAGTTTAAATTTTCGTTTACTAATGTAACAACTTCACACCGCACGGGGCAGCAAGATCAGCTGTTTTGAAGGTTCACGGAAACAGCTGAGTGCCCGTTCTCTATACTGTTCCGAAGTTTGCATTATAATTACTAAAGCTAAAATTGTTTTATATTCTTAGAACAATTACCACGAACAGCATTAGCTTAGGTCATTACCAACGCTCGTAATTTGTAAGAAAATGAAAACTTAACGTTTTCAGAGATTGAAACGAGTTAGATTATTACATACTGGGATCTGATTTTGTAACTTTGAAATGTACTGTCGATTGAAATCTATCAGATTTCTCCTCCACACTGTAGCCACCATTAGGTGCAGATTTGAAATCGACTGCCCGAGACCAGCCGAATACAATCTACAGTAGATTTAAAAAAAAAAACAATCAGATCCCTGATCAACATGGGTCCGATTTGTAATAGCTTCTGAGATATATGGCAATGAAAATGAGTTTTTACTGGGTTTACCTCTGCTAACTCGAAAACTAATTAGACCTGGACTTCGATTAAATGAGACTTTTTGTTCTTTTGAGTGGTCATGTACTTTTGTTTTTTAAAACAAATCAAATAATGGTACACCAAGTAAAATGTGGCGACCTTAATCAATATTTAATTTTCAAATAACTTCTTCCCTATTAGAAATTGAAAAAAAAAAATGTTTCGTATAAAATTTTATTGTATTTTGATAGTCTACCGGCATAGATAAAATTTTATTTGATAACTGTCTTCGTCAGTTTTTCTTTGATTGTAATACAAAATAATTTCTTTCTCGGAAGTAGTTGAAGATCAGACCTATGTTGATTAAGCTTTTTTTACTCATTTGGTCAGAAATATGGAGACTTAAAGCTTTTGTCCGAAGTTGAAAAATACCCTGTATATTTAGAAAAAGAGATATTGGATAAAATTTTGCATAACATGGGTGCATTACATTGTAAATGTAGATTTTACAAAAATTAACATGCTCTCATGTACACAAAATATATTCGTATTTGAATTCGATTTTTAAACCGTACAAAAATTAATAATAATAAAAAAAAACATAAGTTTCCTCTGATTCAGCGTTGAAGACATTTCTCTGTGTTTCGTCACATGCTCTTATATCAATACGTATTTAGTTATTTACCTCTTTTACAAGATAGCGTTTTATTCAAAAATAATCATAATAATTGTAATATTTCCCGACTTTGTATTTTTCGTCTTAATTTGAGTTCCACATTTAATACTTAATATTGGATATATTTGAAGCAACATATCTTTATAATCTTTGTACATTTGGTTGGAAATTAAACTCTTATTATTGGAATATTCTAATTATCTAGGCATTAATCTGAGTCAATACTTAGTTATTACACATTCCAAATACTGTAATGTTGATATGAAATACCAAACATTGTTTTAAAATGTACGTTTAAAAAAAACAGCTTGAAAACTAGTAGATATATTAATATCTTTTGAAATTTGAAGTAAATATTGTAACGTATTTTCTATTCTAAATATGTCTATCTGCACCAGTAATAAATTTTTCAAAGTATAAACAGAAAACTTAAATAATTAAATACGGTCCTGGCGAGATATTTTTGGCGCCTTGCCATTGCGCATGATGTAAATTCATAAAAAGCACATACACATTAGTTTGCTTTCAAATTGAACACCAGTATTTCCCATAGTTACATATATTATTTTAGAATTTGCCCTTATTTTTGTTGTAAAATTGTTTGATTAATTTCGTAATTTTGCTGTAAATATTTACAAATCGTAAACAATATGTATATGTTTTGCGAAAAACTTCCTGGACACAGATAAAATCATATAATACGCAAAATATACATTCATATCTTTATTTTTGTTGCATATATGGTCCAAATACAGGTTTTTTGCTTAATAAATAATGAATATACTCTTTATTATTAGTAGATATGGTTGTTTGATGAATATAACAAATTTAAGTCAGAAATTATCATTTAGAAATCTGAATTTACAAATATATTCTAAATAACTGCACCTAAATAGCGCAAAATTGATAAAAAATTTAATAGTTTATGTTGAATTTGAATTCTCGCATTTTTGACCAATCGCTGGCTTCGTTATTATGGCCAATCAAGTGAGAGTAGGTTGTACTAGGCAGCCAGTCACAGCACGGCATGTTCTTTTCTTTCTACAACGTGCGTAGCCATTTGCATTTTTAATAATAAAGTTATTTCAACAGTGTTTTTGATATTTTATGATAGTTTTTTTAGTAAAAATAATAAAGGAAATGTTTGTTTTGATAGTATATTGTGGTGTTTAATAACCTTTGGTAATATTAGTGGTGAATTTTTTGTGGATTTGTGTGCATTGATTTTTCTTTACAGGTGGTTGGTGGCTGGCCTCAACAAGCAAGTATTTTGGCTGAGACATTTACAACAAACAACTCAAGATTATTATGAACAGAAGAAAACATTGTTGCTGACAAGGATATTCTTGGCGAAAGACTTTCTTCTTGAAATGTAAGTACATAATATGTAATATTATAAAATTTTGATATACAGTGACACAAAATTATTCATACAGTTTACTTTTGTCAATAAAATGAAAAGGGTTTCCAAAAAAGAATATCATTTAAAAAATTAATCAGTATTCTTTCAATATTTCAGAATTAAATTGTTTATTTTACATTATGTAACAGTCTTGAAAACAAATTAGATACAAAAATTTAAACAAAATTATGGATAAGGTGTTAGCCTAACAATTACTTGAAATTTCAGTCAAAGAACATTTATTTTACAACACCGATGTTTCGGTGCACACTTGCACATTCTTCAGGGTATTAAGATCGTACATATTGTTACAAATCATGTACACAAAATACATTCGTACTAAATATGTTTTTTTACACATACAAAAAATTCATAGTGCACACACACATTTGTTTCTCAAAATCGACAACAGAAGATCTTACTATCCTGTAGAAGGAGGAAGTGTGCTCAGAAACGTCGGTGTAATAATAAATAAATATTTTAATATTTAGTGGGATATTCATTAGGTACGTTCATTAGCCCTAGCGGTAGCTATGCTAGCCAGCAACTGTTAGCGCTAGATAACTCAATTGCCTGCTAAGTATCAGTTGATAACGTTTTGCTCGAGCACTGGCTAGCATATGAATTCATTGCTAGGTTAGTGCTAGGTACCAAATTCAAAATGAACGAACAGCGCGAAATCGTTTTTTTTTTAACTTATAAAGACGGAAATTGTACAATTAATGCAAAGTACCAGAAATTGGTCTATAATATTCAAAGTAAGTTTACTATAATTATATTTCTTGTTGTATTTTGGTATCATACATCTTAGTTTTGTGTTGCATTTGCACAGTGCTCTAATTGCATATTTGTCTGGCTGCACATAGTGACTGCTACAACAATTTCGTTAACACAGTCGACGCAATCGCCGGCATTTTGATTTTAATCTCAAATGTCAACTTTAATGTCGTTCAGTAATTAAACCTTTTCGCTGTGATACAAGCACTAGCAGCTAGATAGCACTTTTGGTTATTGAACGTACCTATTGGCTCGTACCACGATCACGATTTTAACTAAAACGCTGTTTTAAGAAATGTCATTTCAGTATTTAATAAAAAATAATATCAAACTTATCAAAATATGATTTTAAAGCAGAACATAGTTTGTATTAAAAAAACAAATTCTTTAAACATAAGGGCGAAATTAAATATGCGTTCCGTGAAGCCTGGGGAGCGAAATGGAAATATCATTTCTGCAAAGTCTTGGGCTTGTGTGAGATAGACTTATAGCAATAGGGTGACCATATTTTCAAAAGCGGAAACCGGGACGCCTCTAAAAAAAAAAAGTTCATACAAAATGTTTAATACTCACATAATACACATATTACGAACTTAACAGTGGAATACATAAATAATTACACTGACTAGAAAATTATATTAACACCAAAAAAAAAAAAAAAAAAAAACATTGTAAAAATATATTCACGTATAATATAAAGGGACAGTAACTTTTGGATTACATTTGTTTTTCCGTCTTCCCTTGCCCATATTTTTCGGTCGAAAGTATTTGTTTCCAATACATGTTTGTCTTTTTTTATTCTATGGCAAAAATCTGTACAATTTTCAAGGATATTTGTTTTAATCACGATTAATTTGCGATGGTTGCAATGTCCATTCTACTTTTTTCAGGACCACATTATTTTGACTTATGATTGTGAAATTAATGTAAATAGAAATAAAGGTTTTTTGAGAAATATTCGTTTTCCGGGAATGGACTGTGTCATATTTTGAGTCAGAGCTCAACGTTTCACCCGCAGTCGTATGAGGCATCTTCAGGAGCAAGGGGGATAGTACTGTCTTATACAAGGTTACCCGACGTGTCAATCACGCTAGAGGCCGAGTTTAAGCAACAAGAAGGGGGAGACTCAGTTTACAAGGTTACCCGACGTGTAAACTGAGTCTTCCCCTTCTTGTTGCTTAAACTCGGCCTCTAACGTGGTTGACACGTCGGGTAACCTTGTTTAAGACAGTACTATCCCCCTTACTCCTGAAGATGCCCCATACGACTGCGGGCGAAACGTTGAGCTCTGACTCAAAATATGATAGTCCATTCCCGGAAAACGAATATTTCTCTTGACTCAGACTTTGGAAGCCTACGCAATTAAAGGTTGTTTTTTTTCGAACAATATTTGAAATATAGTTGCGGTCAGACATTCACATATACTTGCTGAAACACGGTGTAGATATAAATACAGAAAGAAAAATTATAATTATGTAGAAACCGGGACATTACAAAAACCTGACGGGACGCCGGGACAATATATGAAATCCGGGACTGTCCCGGCCAAACCAGGACGGATGGTCACCCTATGCAGCAATGCTATTTCACTTTCAAGGCTTCACCTAGTACCTAGTCTCTGTGTGAAAGATAAAGGCATTAGCAATATATTAGTTATAGGTATGAATCTAAAATTTCTTGGTTCACAAAATGGTGGATTTTGCGTGGTTAGGTAGAAAAATATCAAAAATATCTGTTTTCTATTCAAATGTACAATTGAAGAATTCTTAACAAAAATAACCTTAGTCAATTTTTTGAATTTGAAATAATGAAAGTAACAACATTCTAGCTTCCTTATTTTTATAGAATTCTGCAACTTAATTTTCCTTTGGATCATGTTTAAATATTAGAAAATGGTTCACTGGATGTTATAAATAGCAAAATAAACAATGATGAACAATTACATAATAATTAGGCATTTTTATAGAACGTTTTTGTAGAAACGTCCAAATTTTAAAATGTAATAAAAATACTTTTTGCGACCTGCGAAAAACTGTTTTACCAAACTGCTTGTCATCCTTGAAAGTACATGTCGCTGTGTGTAACTCATATTTACAATATTTGAACTATGGTTGTTCTTGTCAAGAGCTCTCTAATTAATTTCCTATATTCTTCTATATTTACAGATTTATTTACATTTTAAATTAATTTTTACAGACATCACCGTGCCAATAATAGTTGTTGAGAACTATGCTGCAATTTGGCTTGCTCTTTGAAGACTATCGATTCTATATTAACGATATTGTTTCATGATGTCTTCACTCTTCAACATTATAAATGAAAGAATTAAGAAAACATTGTTGTTGCATAATGGCAACTGGAAATGGTTTCAAATTAACCGTCTTTGGATGAAGATCAGCTTTTAAGGTTAGTGTTTTCCGGTTTTATTTTTGTTGGGAGATACTATAGGTACGATGACCATATATTTTTTTTTTAAATAAAAGGACAAACCCTAACAAATACTCCCAAAACAAAATTATTTTTTAAATATTATCTTTGATAAAACAAGTAAAATAAATTATTTAAACTTTTAAGGACGATATATAGAAATAAAGGACAAAATTGAGTTTTTAGGTCAATGCTTCCAAATAAAGGATTGTCCTTTAAAATAAAGGTCGTATGGTCACCGTAACTATAGATTAAAACTATTATTCACGAAAGATGACTATTCAAGGTCATTTGTCAGCCATCTGATATAATATTACTTGCAGATAACTTCATTGTATTTCGTATGCAGAGGCGTGCAACATGAAATATTTATGGACACATTTTAATTGAAAAAATAAGAGTAATTCATTTGAAAATTATGTTTTTGCAAAATACTAGAACATAGACTTAACTTATAAACCAAGGAACAATAATTTGATTTAAACGTCAACGCCACTGGGTAAATATTAGCACAGAGGGCAGTGTACTAGATAATTAGGTATCTGCAATTCTACGACATAGGTCATTATTATTTATAGTGTGTTAGAAAGTAATGGCACTATATACGTATATGTCACCACATAAATTAAATAGACATAGGTCAAATAATCTTTCTTTTTCTAATTTAAAATGTTGCTAAGCTACTGCTATAAAGTGATGTGTGTTCTTCGAACAAATGACCTTGAATAGTCATCTTTCGTGAATAATAGTATACCTATAGATTCATATAAAATTAGAACATTAAGGAATAATAATGAAAATATTTTAAATAAATGTTTGTTTGGTATCATTTTTATTATTATACAAATTTACATTCGAATATTAATAACCGAGGTGGCTTTGTGATAGCCTACTAAACTGTATTCCAGTTAAGAAGACTTATTTACGCTGTAGAAAACGTAAATTTTAGGCGATTTTTCGCGACAAATACCCTAGATAACCATGTTTACTATGGTTTGCGTACATGTAGTTTGAATGTAGTTAATGGTATCACGAAAATTTGTTTGGTTAACTTATGATGTTTCCTACATCTTTCTCTTCTATTTTTTCTGCTAATAATTCATTTGTATCCAATTTATTTTGGATGTACAACAAAAGCATTATCTAAAATTTTTGTACAACTGTATTAAAATTCCTTTCGTATTTGAATTTATTAATAACCTTTTAATAAACGTTCAATGTTTTTCTTACTGCCCTTAAATATTATAACTTTATTGTTTATCAAAAAATAAGCTTCCATTTTCTTTGTTTACACATGCACAAATGGTAAAGTGCTTCTGATACATTTTAGGTTATACTTGTAAGACAAGGATAGAAATAAAAACGCGTTCAAAACATCCTCTTGAGGATGGTAAGATGGTTTGGCTTACTACAGCTAAAGACGTTAGCATATGACGTCATCGTTTTCATCGCGAGAATATCAAACTACAGATAACCACAGCTAACTACTTGTCGCGAAAAATCGCCTTTTAGTTACAAAATTAGGCGCTAAATTTGAATCTAGTGATATTTAATTGTGCATAGAGATAAATAGAAAATAAAAACGTTAATTTAATATAGTATATTAAGTATTAAGAACGGTAAGGACAATTTACCGATCGAAGACAATGTTTGGGGACTGAGCGTTCGTGATTCTTATACTATTTTTTGCACGATCGACGCACAGAATTTAAAAGAAAAATAAGATTTGAAAATTATTTTGACATTAAAAAAAATATTTGTCATTTTTTAAGTAAGCTTTGATTTTTATATTTATTTATTTACCGCCTCGCCTCCTGAACGGTAAGTGAAGCACATCACTTACCGTTCAGTAATTTGTAAATAAGATCTACTGTCTTGGAAACACTATCGGTAAACATTAAAAAATAAAACCGATCATGCAAAAATAGTTATTAATAAAGAAAATAGATATCTGAAAATAGCAGTTTTATGAATTACATTATTTTTAAAAACTACATTTTAATTTAAATAAGACTATATCGTTACAGTAATATTCGTTTCTAGAGGCTAATACAAAGTAGGAATTTACCACCAAATGACAAATATAATTAATACAAAATCTAAGGTTACTATCTCATATCTTATTTGTACATAGGCGTACGCACAAAAATTTTCTTTAAAGCTACGTTTCCAGCTCTTAACATAGTCACTGTTTTTGTTATTTGTCATAACCTTGAAAGTTTGTCATACGTATAATGGCTTGAGCGTTTCCAGCTACTGTTTTAGTCTTTGCCTTTGTCATCGCGCATAAACACAAAGTTTGCAAACTTCATACTTTCATCATAGTCTTTGTCGCTGTTCTGTTGGAGAGAGATAAGTGATGTAAGCGCTATCTCTTATGTTGCGCAGTAGTTCTACGCGTTGTATGTTATCTGTCATTATTTTGGTGGTTATGTTATTATTTTTGTGTTGAGAGAATATAAATATGGACAACAGAAAGAAAAAAAATCATATTTTTTATATATAAGTACAAATAAAATTATATCTTATGGATATACAGACAATATTCAAATTTAAAGTGGAATATTAGAAATATTGTGGCTCGTTCACCATATTAATTTCGTGCTTTATTTCAAATATTATTTTGGAATTATACAAAATAATTACATTATTACTTAATTTGAGTAATGATTACTTCTCATCATTAATAACTATATAATTTTTGAAGCAATGTAAATAGTTTTATAAATGTGTTCCCTTTTTGAGTGAACAAACATTATAAATACAAAAACTTAAGACTGTGCTTATGTTAATAGCTGGAAATGGCCAATATCTTCTAACAAAAACATAAGACAAAATACAAAAACAAAGACTAAAACAGTGACTATGTTAAGAGCTGGAAACGTAGCTTAAAGTGATGAAATTCTTATAACTTTATTTCGACATTTTGCTTAATTGCATATCAGTATTTGCTCAATCTAATAATTTTCATTGTAGAACTATTTACATATATAATTATGTCGTATTATTATTAAAACTTGTAAATTTACGTTACCGTACACTAAATTTCTACGCCTATGCAATTCCAGACAAAGAGATAGTTAGATAGTCACGCAATAATAGTTCTATGTAAACTTGCCCGCGATTTTGACCAATCAGAGCCCAAGTTTTAGAAGCCCTATGCTAGCCCACAGTGTCTTCTTAACTGGAATGATGTTTAGCTTCATGTGCCAGCAGTTTTGGGTGCGTACTGGGTAAATTTGTGTGCGTCTCTTGCCAAACAAAACCAACCGCTCCGACCCATTCTGTTGGGATAAGCGTGACGTTGTGAGTGACGTCATCAGTGACGCTTTTAGGAGCTAGAATAATACATGCGTGCGATACAAAATTTTATCCAACGCATATTTAAAAGGTTTAAAAATGTATTAGTTTTAATTTGACATTTCAAAATGATATTTGATAAATAAAATAATAATGTATTTGTTTTAATTTGACATTTCAAAATGATATTTGATAAATAAAATAGTGCAGAGTAGATCATGTGCAGTTATACGTAGTTAATAATGAACGTTTATCTCACGTCGCTAATAGCAGCATGACGTGTTCTCGCAGAATGAATTATAAACAACATTATTTATTTCAAATCACTATATTTATTAGCGTTATTATAACAAGGCTTTTGATAATAGTTATTTATCCAATAACTAATTGTAATAACGCTATAAATATGTTGAGTTTAAATAAATCATTTTAAATGCAGGAAAACTATTAGACTAGAGTAATTTGAAGGCCTATCACACAATACTGTTGTTAGTCTTGTTCACGGTGTAGTATCTATAGGTGAGAGCACGAGATGCGTTGACATGGCTAAGTAACTGGGAAACAAAATGGCGCTAACGCGACCCGTTACCATTTGACAAAAAATGTTTTGCTACAAGATGCACAACAGGGTATGGATCAAATAAAGAGAAATTTAGTCTTTTTAAGGTGCCAAAATGTGCAATTTAGCGATTAGCGGCAGCCAGCTACACTACAATCACAGAAACAGGTACTAAAATAAATTTCTGATTGAAAGGCGTCAATGTCAAGTGCATTTGACATATGTTGTTTTATAATTTTACTGGAAGTATAGAAACATTTTTGTATGGAATTTGTATAAAATACATACATAGAAATGACAAAAGATAAAAGGTAATGATTGAAAATATAGAATATTATGCGTTATATATGAATAATTTAATATTTTAAATATTTTGTGTAAAAACCGGGTCGCAACAAATCCTGACATCTAGCGGCACACTGTATGAACTAGCCCAGTTAGCCATTCTTCGTAATGCATTGGTATATGTCGTGCACTCACCTATAGATACTACACCGTGGTCTTGTTATTGTTGAATCTTGGAATAAAAATTAACTGGTTCTAATCTAGTTACTAGCCAGTAAGTTCAGAAATATCAAATTAAAGCAAATTTCCAAATACATTTGAAATCATTTACAAACTGTTGGATAAAATATAGCATAGTACACGTGTATGTGGAATTTTATCCAACAGTTTTTGAAATGGTTTGAAAAATACCACGAACTAATAATAATATTTAATAGGCGGATATTTGGTTGGTCTGAGAGGTCAAGAAAGTTGGAGAATTTGGATGCAACTTCCAAGCTTTGGATTTCAACACTGTAGATCTTCTATCGCGCAGAGAACCACCGAAGGATGAACTTTTACGGCGTAGACGACCACTGCTGGATGAACTTCTACAGCGTAGACGACTACCGATGGAAGAACTGGTAAGAATCTTTATTTTTTTTTTTAATAAAATATTTGGTCTCATGTTCAATCATGAGAACTTATAGTCAAAGGATCATAACTATAATATATCTCTAAATATTATCTTGTATTCAAATTCGATTTTGAGTACTACATTGAAAGAAGTATAACTTTCATGGATGTCTGTATAATATTCAAACAATTTGAAATTGAAATACCGACTATTTATCAATTAAATCAATATCTGGGAACATATGATTAGCATATATCTTTCAGGAATCGGACATCAAGAAGACTAGATTAATATAGTAGATTTTAAGTTAGTTTTAAGTTCTTTTAAATGTATTTTCAGGTCTTAATTAAACTTTGGCTCACCGCGCCGTTGAGCAAACACGCGTTTTCTTTAAAAATGAAAATAAATTGATTAATTTGAAGTGCATTCCTTGGCGATTCATCATAAAATCGTGCGTCTACGTTTGCCACCGTGGTATGCGTACTGCGCGGGATGCCCAGACGGCTCCTAGGGAGAGTGTATGTGAAAAGAAAAATATATGTATCGGGGCATGAATGATGCGAATGGGTGAGAGAATCAGTGAGAGGGTCAGGAAGGTGGGAGAGATTCGAAACTTGATGTGGGTTCGGGTTTCCTTATTTAATATCACGGTTAGTGGGATGGGTAGGTAGGGTTCGTGCGCGTTTTTCCATAATTGAGTGGACTGATATGGTTAGCCATGCTATGTGAAACCAGTTGTTTATTCTGGGGGATCGCTTCGCACTTGTGCGAATGTTTCTAGGGACAGTTTAATTCTTTTGTAAAGTTGCTTGCTGACCATCGTATTGGTCTACGCTCTAGATTGCTAGACTCGAATGAGAAGGAATTAAACAAACCTGAATGCTATCACAGGAAACTTTCTTATGGCGTCTATGTGCTCTCCTCATCCGGAGGCAACGTATGTAATAATCATTTTATGTTAATGGCAACGAATAATTAAAGACAAAGTAAAGTTTTTGTTTTGTTTGATTTAACTTTGTTTGAGCACACGGGTTGATCGCGTTCGGGGTAGGTATCGCGTATGAGATCGGGCGATGTCTCCGGGAGTAACTCGCTCAGGCATCCAAGCCGAGTAGATTACATGTAACTGTCTATCTTGTCCTTAGGGAGTTCGCGTTGGCAGGCCGTACATGCAGTGCATCGTGTGGGGTCGGCTTAACCCCCTCGTAAACTACATGTGAGAACCACTTCGGCGTTCTCACTTTTTGTCTTAGATCGTATATCTCTCTCTCACACTTCGCCTTTAGCTTAGCATAGTCTAGATATAAGATAGATTGCGTAGACTTAAGATAGCTTAGATATAAGATAGGCAAGGGTTGTTTTTGCTTTTTGAGAGAGAGAGAGAAAAATTAACATAACTTCACACTTTTAGATTTGCTATTCTTTAAACGAGATATTAACGTAAGATAGGCTTAGATTTGCTATTCTTTGATCGAGATATTAACGTAAGATAGGTTATTTTGCGCACTTCACCAACTTAATTTGGGGGGTTCTACAATAGCTTAAGTTTTATTATAAAATATTGTACACGAAATTGTATTTATTTAATAAATGGTATATATGGGGAGCGTGGGTTTGGCATTTGAGGGCGGTTGCTCCCTATATATACAATTTATTAAATAAAGAGTATAGTTTTAAGGTAGTTCTAAGTTGGAAGAACTCCCTGTCACTGTCGTCGAGATTGCAGTGCCGATTGGTGACGCAGACCATGGCTTCCTCTTCATAAAGACTATTTAGAATGGCATAATAAAACAATCTTTTAATTTATGTTCTGTTTAATTTAAACCCGTCACATTAGTCGTACAGTAGGTAGTTTTAGTAAAAATTGTATTTATTATTAAGCATTTAGACGCGGTCAGGGTAAAGATAGATTTTAAATATTTATTGTAAATGAAGCTTTATTCATAAATATATATTTTCGTAAATGGGCGGTTGGGTATTAATACCAAAAAATATATAATATAATTTATGTAAAGGTTCGCAATCGGTCTTAAACTGAATAAGAAATCTTGTGCCTTTAACAATGGGAACAAGAAATCTTATTTAGGGACCCCAAGATTTAATTTGTTAAATATTGTAAACGGAACTCTATTTAATATATTATATATTGGGTATAAATACCCTAAGAATATATAATTAGAGTTTTGGATCAGTTATAAAACTAAAATGTTTGTTACCAATTGAAATTATTACGGTTATATTATTTGTTATTAATTATTTTGCATCTTTATTCTGTAAATACTTTTATTTTATCTTCAGACGAACTTTATTTACAGGATAAAAATGCAAAATAATTAATAACAAATTAATATAACCATGATATGGTAATTTTATTTGGTAACAAACATTTATGAACAGAATTATAACATAAATAAAACGTAAAGGCATTTGTGTTTAAAATTCTGTTCATAATTATTTCTTACCAAGATCAAATTTGAAAACAATTTTTTATCGTTCCAAAGAGGCTTTAGTTATAAAATAAATGTTGGTTACCAAATAAAATTACCATTATTTGATTTGTATTTTTTATTAAACATTTTGCATCTTTATTTTGTAATAAAATAAACTTTTATTACAAAATAATGCAAATTTTTTTAATAAAATTTACAACCAAAATAATGGTAATTTTATTTGATAACAAACATTTTAGTTTTATAACTAAAGCCTGTTTGGCACGTTAAAAATTAGTTATCAAATTTAATTACATACTGAGTAAGAAGTAATTATGAACAGAAATTTTAAACAAATATTTTTACGTTTCATTTGTGTTATAATTCTGTTAATAATTGTCACTAAATTTGTTAATAAATCTAATAACAATGTATGATGGTGACAAACATTATGCTGAAATACAAATAAAATTTATACATATTTATTTAAAGTCTTTAATTTTTATAATATATATTTTTATATTAGTGTTTTTGTATTTTTTTAATAAATATTTTTATATTTGAAAAACTGATTTTTATTTCTGTCCTTATACGTATATAGTTTTTAACACTGCTTCAAGGGGGCAACACCTGTCAATAAACGTTGCAAGTAAAAAAAAATGCAAATTAAAATTTTTTATATTCGCTTTCATTAATCTAAAAAAATGATAGGCACCCTTTTTACTCAGTGAATCATGCATAGATTTTTAATTTAGTACTTATACCTACTGCTACTTTCGATATACCTATTGGGAATTTTAAACCATTAAAAAAGAAGCATCCATGAACCAAATTTTTGATGAAATCGTGAATAGATGCTACTTTTAAGTATAATCTATGCACCATATTTTCTAAAAAAATCGTACATAGATGCTACTTTCAAGTATAATCTATGCACCATATTTTCTAAAAAAATCGTACATAGATGCTACTTTCAAGTATAATCTATGCACCATATTTTCTAAAAAATCGTGCATAGATGCTACTTTTAAAATTTATGGTTGCCTATATTTTAGGCGCGATGCTTTCCGACTGGTGCTGCCCCCTGGCAGCTGATATAAGAACTATGCACATAATACGTTCACGACTCTGAGGGTGTATTATAGGAATTAAAACTAAAGATTAGAAAATAAGTCATTTTCAAATCAATTTTAAAGTTTATTAGCATATATAATTACAAATATTTTTAAAATATATACATTACATTTTATTACAATTTTACAATATTTCACATTTCTCTTCTACTGCCTTTGGGGTCCTTCTAGTTCACATGTTGACAATCTGCACAGAAAAATTAATAAAAATTAGATTATTAAACATAAATTCAAAATAAGAGGGTAAACCAAAAAATACTAGACGGCGCGTGCTTATTGATTTTTGTGTGACTGGGAAAGATATACTGCAAGACAGACATCAAGACAGAATAATAAACACAGGAGTGAACACTCACTTTCAAATATTGATTTTTTAGACAGAGAGGGGAATATATAACTATTTCATTCTAATAATCTCTTCTTAATGTATTATTTTTTTGTTCAACATAGTGTTAGGTCCGTAATACAAACAGGAGTGGCAATTTCAAAAATAATTTTTTTAAGACAAAGGGAGGAGTATATAACTATTTCATTCCAATGAACTCTATATTCCTACATACCTGACAACCGTAATGAGAAAAATTATATTAAAATATAAAAGAAAACTTTTCAATTTTAGTATTTAAGAATTTTATATCAAGGGGAACAACATATTAGATTTTGGTTAAAATTGATAAACCGGAAGTGATACTTTACTTGAGGCTCTGAAGAGATTTTCGTGAAAAATATATTAAGATATATTCCAAAACTTTTCAAATTTGCTATTAACGACTTTTAGATTAATGAGAATGACATAAGAGAATTTTGTTAAAATTGATACACTGGAAGTGATACTTTACTTGACAAAAAATGTGTACGACCCGATTAGACGCCGAAAAAAAAGATTATTGATTGTGTTTATTATAAGTTCATTAATAAAAAGTTCTAAATATATTTTTCTTTCATCTCTCTGTTGAATACGCAAACATATTTTTATAAATGGGGCCCAAACATTAAATTTTATCTAAAGCCCGCTAAAGGATTAATGCGGTATTTATTATAATGATGTATATGTAGGTATATCAAGTAATGTAAAACTGAACTTACTACTAAAAAATCATATAATGAATGAAGAATTTAGGCCCTTCAATGGTCCAGAAGTAGTCCTCAAACGCGTAGATCTTCGAAGGTACAAGACTCGAGGGCCCCATTGGACAGCTAGAATAAACTGATGAACCTGCTGAAATATTCGTTTTCCGGGAATGGACTGTGTCATATTTTAAGTCAGAGCTCAACGTTTCGCCCGCAGTCATATGGGGCATCTTCAGGAGCAAGGGGGATAGCACTGTCTTAAACACGGTTACCCGACGTGTCAACCACGCTAGAGGCCGAGTTTAAGCAACAAGGAGGGAGACTCAGTTTACAAGGTTACCCGACGTGTAAACCACACTAGAGGCCAAATCCCCCTTGCTCCTGAAGATGCCCCATATGACTGCGGGCGAAACGTTGAGCTCTGACTCAAAATATGACACAGTCCATTCCCGGAAAACGAATATTTCTCATGACTCAGACTGCGGAAGCCTACGCAATTATTTGATGAACCTGCTACCAAAATTAATTAATGATAGTGATTAACTATTAGGAATAAGTTAATAATTCATTAAAAATAAAAATTTGAAATAATAAATGTTATAACGTTTTTGATTTGTTTTAAAAATCAAGACAGAAAATATTATGTGACGTTATACTAAATACATATTTTATACATTAAAACAAATTTATTTTCGATTGTATTGAAAACATGTATAAGTATTGAAATGTATAAATTACTATTTTACATAACTCAATGTAATAACAACTAATACAATTTCGTCGGAAAAGTAAACATAAAGTTACATTTATGATATTATGGTGTATATAAACGCTGGAATCCATGATGAATACAATTTTTGACATGAAACAATTAGTCCTGCGTACGGAAAAATATCCCAAACATTGATAGGTAGGTACATGAAAAAGCTTTGGTTAAAGAGTAAGCATGGGGTAATACGAAAATATTTGATTTCTAGTTACACCGATAAAATAAAGTACCCATTTATGTCGTGTCGCAAGGAGTACATCAGATACAGTTTTGTCTACGAAAATATCCAGTTGACATGAACATACCATCAATAATTGATAAGCAACACAATTATACATTAATCGTTATTATCAGTACCTATCTATTATAAATTCGTTTGGTTAATTAAATTTATTAAAAATCTTACGAACTGGATTATTTACAATATTTTTCATTCAAAGATATTTACTAAATATTCAAGTACACTATTTATAGCAATGTAATAGCGTTTTCCATTTATATAATCAGTGCGCACTAGCTGAGTTTTACCGAGTGCGCATTTTCTTGCACTTAGCAGTCTGCCATCTTCATATACTGGGTGTCCTAGGACGATCTTACGTTATCGTTATTTTAAAAACTATTCAAAATTTTACGAAATTTGGTATCTAGAGGTTTTCCGACATGCTAGTTTCAGCTAAAATATTTTCAAAGCAGTAACATTTCCGCTTTAACCGGAAGTAGACCCTAACTTTCTTATTTTAAATGGAATGCTATATTTTTTATTTTACCATTGAATTCAGCAGAAAATTTTACATATGAAACCATAAAAAAGTTTACTCAAGATCAATCACTTCTGGCACAATTAAACTTTTTTGATTTTTTCACTAATAACGGCCAAATTTTTGTACTCTATGAAAACAATTTTATAAAGAAAGCTTTTGTTTACAAAAATATAAATTATTAATTGACAATTTTTGAAAATTGTTAGTTCTACGTCAACGTAAAGTTGAACTTTACAAAATTCAAAAAACTCATTTTTACCTTCCGCCACTTTTAGGTAAGGAAGGTATTGTCTTTGGCCAAAAAATTCGGTGGTGAGCTTTTGATGAATAAGCACGTTTTAGAGTCCCAAGAATACGATTTTACTATTTTTACGATGATGTCTGTATGTGTGTGTGAGTGTGTCTGTATAACAAAATTTTCGTCTACGATAACTTCTATACTACAACTCTAAAAATTATAATTCTTTCGTATTTCTCTTCGTTACATCCATGTGAAGAGCTGATTAGATTTTGGTTACAATTGGTCAACCGGAAGTACCATCACTTGAAGATTTTAACAGTTTTTCTGGAAAAAACTATGTTAAATATCATTTTTTCACATTTAATCTTATTATAAATATTAAAGAATATTTTATTCTCTATATGATTTAACCGCATTTTATACTAAATATTAAATGGATATAGAGTTAAAAAATTATAAAGAAATTAAATTTCATAAAGTACGCATAGCTGTGGAAACAGCTACGATATTAAGAAAATCCTGATTGAAAGATGTCAGTGTCAAGTGAAATTGACATAGTGTGTTTGTTTTATAATTTTCCTGGAGATATAGGATATTTTGCTATAAATTTTCTGTATGGAATTTGCATAAAATACATGCAACTGCCGGAAGGTAAAGTACAAGAAATATAATCTTTAGCAAGGAACTTTCTGTACGAAATTTTTACAAAATACATAGAACTGACGGAAGGTAATGTGCTGGCCACATCAGATTTTTTAAATGGAACACATTTTTTATTATATAAATTAGTTCTTCGTTAAAAATAAGGGTAGTGTGTTGATAGATTTTTTAGTAAAATGGTAAATATTTAAATTGCATGTATGTATTTGTTATGTTTTCTATTTGTTTATTTCGTATTTTACATTTAATACGATAGTAATGGACCTTTCCAATTTAAAGAGATAGAAGATATGCGCAATGGGGATCTGCGCATAGTAAGAACAACTGAGATCTATGACGTTTGATCCTAAAAAAATTAGACGTAAAATGTAAGATAACTTTAAAAAATCTTATCGAAATAAGTTACAAAAGCTTTTATTTAAGGAATAATGTCTAACAATGCAAATTTTCACTGAGAATACAGGTATTTTAATGACTACAATATTTTTGACGTTTCGTTTGACAGCCCAACTGGCAGTTGTTCGCGCCATTTTCTTACTATTTGCAGCGATAGAAAGAGATAGCCCTTAAATTGGAAAGGTCCATTCATAAAAATTTATTAAAATAAAAAATAATAAATATGTACTAAACATATTTGTTTTTCTTTTTCCACAATGGCCCACTTAAATTAAATTATTATTTATTAACTAATGTAAATAAATGCAATTTAAATATTTTCCATTTTACCATACAAACTACCCCTATTCAAAAAAGTTTAATTATGGCGGAGGTATTTTTATGGTTTCATATGTAAAATTTTCTGCTGAATTTAATGGTAAAATAAAAAACATAGCATTCCATTTAAAATAAAAAAGTTAAGGTTTACTTTCGGCTAAACCGGAAGTGCTATTGTTTTGAACATATTTTGGCTGAAATGAGCATTTCGGAAATCCCCTAGATACAAAATTTCGTAAAATAATATTGAATAGTTTTTAAAATAACGATAGCGTAAGAGCATCATTAAAAAAATATTGTAAAGAGCCTCAAATTTGAAATTATCAGCTTTTTCCCTTCTCCGCGCTCTGTCCCTTGCTCTGTGTATGCAACAGAGTAGATATCTCCAGTCCATATTTATTTGATGACAAGTATAACAAACTTGCACTGGATGTTTGTAACGTTTTATTTTAAATGCACTACGCATATTGTACCAACCATTGCAGTAAGTACAAAACTAAATATATAAATGGAAGACGCTATAAATCAGTAGTAACATTCTTTAAAAATAAATTTGAATGTATAACAATCAAGGCGTAAGTAATTCGCTCTAAAATCTCAATCAGAATAACATAAATCTAAACAATGTACTTGAGCACATACTCCCCACTAGAATTCACACACTGTCTCTTGAAAACGAAACAGAAAGCACATCTTTGGACTGTATAGATGTATCATTACAAACACCCTGATTATATTATTTACCTTGTAAATCAACGTGAAGAATGTGAAATGCAAAGGATACAAAATATGTTTTCGAATTCACTGATAAGTTGATGAATTGTGCATTGTTCTCAAGCTCTATGAAAATAATATCGTTGTCCTAACGTTGCACAACATCCCGTAGAATGTACTAACGACAGTCTCAGATACAGTACATTACACTCATTACAGCACATAGAATAAGGATTCATACTGTACAGTAACAAATCACATTTATGTAATATATGTACGTCTTATAGATAATTCATAAATAATATTATACATTTTTGGCATCTTTGAAATACATACACAAATAGACTTTGGTAATTGGTATAAAATGTCTTTCATATTTCAAAATTAATATCATCATAAAAGCTTTTTGGTACATCACATGTATTTAATTGAAAATAGTTTTTTTCTGTTACCCTAAACTGATCTTTCAATTGTTCATTTTGAGAAAATGTTCGTAATCAATTTAGGTTTTTAGTCACTAGCAATCGGCGTCATGCCATTGAAACCACCAAGAAGTGCAGGCGGGTTTATCGGCTTCGCGTTTCTTTCTTCGTTTCTTCGAAGGCTCTGCTTGTTTCTTCACGAAACGAACGTTGAATGGATCT
Organism: Harpalus rubripes; assembly: GCA_963082715.1. Taxonomy (NCBI): domain Eukaryota; kingdom Metazoa; phylum Arthropoda; class Insecta; order Coleoptera; family Carabidae; genus Harpalus; species Harpalus rubripes. The sequence continues at coordinate 60,306,901 of OY720454.1, forward strand.
TCAGCCAACTCTGGATATTGTTGCACATTATGGACATAATCACCATCATAGTTACTGGCGTAACCAACTTTTAATATTTCGTCTATTTCTGCGGTTGACCATTCTATTGCACCGGAAAAACCATTGCGTAATGCTTCTTTTTCTCTATGCCACGCTTTACGAACAGCGGATAATTTTGCGTGGTGCAATAATCGCTGTTTTTCTTTTTCAGCTGTTGTTCCATATCTCAAATTGACTATTGCACTCATTCCGTGTATTTTTACATCGAAATAATTGTTTCCGCTTCCATTTTCTTTGGCAATTTCATGGAAGGTTGTGTTGACTTGGCCTTGAAGTCTTTTGAGTTGCGCTTTATCTTCAGCAGCTCTCCATGTTTCTTCTTTTATAAAATAAAACGCGTCTTGTTGGGCACTGTGTACCACAAAAGTAAACGGTAGCAAATATGACCGATTAAAAACAGATGTATACACATCTCTATAAATGGCATTCGCTGCTGGAACACTCGACACAATAGCTTGACCTTCAGGAGTCCTTGAAACCAAAATCCCTTTTCCAAATGGCGGATCAGACGCAGCGCCAATTTTTTTGGGCACTAAATCCATGACATTTGTTTTTAAAGCGGATCTTGGAGGGGCTGATAAACTACTAGCATCAGCCATTCTTCTGGAATTCAAATGAGCCAAGAAACCAGATTGAATACTCATCGCTGGCATCTGCATTGTGAGTTGGCTGCTGAGAGTTTCTCCCGAAGGCTTCCAAAATGTGGACGGATGACTAAGAGACGGCGGCATAGCTCCTCCCGGAAGTTCATCGGGATAGAGTTGAGGAGCGAGGCTCTTCAAGTTGTACCCCATGCGAGACAACCAACCCAGATGGTCGTACGGTCGGTCTTTTGTATGGCGCACGTTGATTGGATCGTTGCCGTTAAACCGATAAAGATGAAGATGAGTTGGAGTTGCAACTCGTTCAAGGACGTTTTCCCATAAGGGAGACATCCATTGGCCTATTAATGGGTCGTAGACTTTGCCGTTTGACATGTGGACTAACGATGTTACCTTTTAAAACACAAATAAATATAAATATTTGTATTAGTTTTACAGATATTTGGACATACTTGATCTAGCAATCCGCCACAAAAATCGACTGGTAAATATAAGTAGGGATTCGAATCGTAAACTATGTGACCATAAGGCGAACGCATTATTTCTCTGATGCCCTCTCCATATTGATTGAATACCATTATTGGAGTGCCGCATTGATCAGTAGCTACATAATACTTGTGCCTGTATACCTGTAACAATTATTTTTTTATAAACACGATCTAAAAACAGTCAGGTGTATAATGGAGTGCTTGTATGTAATGGTTAAAGATACAATAACGCGTTTTGAATATGGTATGAATTTCTTTAACATAATTATTACAATAACTTTGTGATTCTAACTTATTTGGGTCCGCTTATGATCCGAATGTTAAAAGACGAGAACTATACTTCATTTCACGTAAGAAAATAGTAGATGGCGGTTCAGAGCCGACCGTTTTTACATGCATTAGTGAAACCAAACTTTATTAATAATATCTATTTTTATTTGTAAAAACGTCAAAGACGTGAATATTAAAAATTACAAAAAAAATGGTTAAACCACTTAATTATGTAGATTTTATTTAATAACTGACAACTGATAAGTGATATTTTTTTCGTTTTTGTGAATTAGGTTTGCATTCTGAGCAATCAAAGGGCAGAATTTATAACCCCATTTAAGCCAACGCTGTATTCTTACGTGAAATGAAGTATAATAGAAATAACCAATGAGGTCATGCACAATTTTTCATTTGTAACATAATTCGATAGAGTAATAAAAAAATAGACCCGTGTTTTTAATTTTCCCCCAAATAATAATGAATTAACAATGAAAGAAATTGCAATTAAAAATGACATTGTTCAAAAAGCAGCTGATTTCCCAGTTTTGTCCCTCGCCGAGTGACGTAAGAGGTTCATCAACGGCCATTTTAATTTTCACCCTAGGTTCTAAACCTCAAAGTGACATTTTAGTTCGAAAGTAAATGTAGTAGTCGCTCAAATTTCTGAAATGGTATATAGAATGATGTTGATGTTATATTAATTTATTGTAGTGTTTGTTTCAAATATTTAGTATGCAATTCCCAATTTATAGTCTATACATATTTTTTTCTTTTAGAAATTTTGTATTCATTAAGTCTCTACGAAATGAGTCTGTAATTGCAGTTCTGAATCTCTGACACAACATAGTTAGTTTTTGCAACTTTTTAAAAATATAGAAATATTCGTTTTCCGGGAATGGACTGTGTCATATTTTGAGTCAGAGCTCAACGTTTCGCCCGCAGTCGTATGGGGCATCTTCAGGAGCAAGGGAGATAGTACTGTCTTAAACAAGGTTACCCGACGTGTCAAACACGCTAGAGGCCGAGTTTAAGCAACAGTTTATAACACCAACACAACACAGGACATAACATCTTGTTTGAAAATTCCCGCATTTTAGCTCATGTCCCTGAGTTTTACAGACGTAAATACAGGGAAACTTTAGAAATATGGAAACATCCTAATAACATCAATCGGGATGATGGCTATTTCTTGAGCCACATGTGGAAACCGGTGATTCTCCGAACACGACACGTCCAATCTACCATTACGAACTCGATTCCCATTGGTCCTCATTAGCTTTGCTCATCTACCGTATCTTTAGATTAGTATATAACTGTCTTCTCGGCCTTCCTTTCGTCACTTGGTTTATTTGGCCTCTAGCGTGGTTTACACGTCGGGTAACCTTGTAAACTGAGTCTCCCCCTCTTGTTGCTTAATCTCGGCCTCTAGCGTGGTTGACGCGTCGGGTAACCTTGTTTAAGACAGTACTATCCCCCTTGCTCCTGAAGATGCCCCATATGACTGCGGGCGAAACTTTTGAGCTCTGACTCAAAATATGACACAGACCATTCGCGGAAAACGAATATTTCTCATGACTCAGACTGTCGAAGCTTACGGAATTATTTTAAAAATATACTTTAAAACAATTTTATTCACCAAAAAATGTAAATAAAAAGTAATTTAATCTTACAGAACGATAAATTAAGACTGCTTGTTCGATTTAAACAAGAAAAAGGAACAATTATTTCTTCTTGCATGACCTTATTGTACATATCAACTGTCAATATAACAAAGGCTACGTAACTTTAAAACTTATTTGGGCAACTGTTAAATTAGGTAAGCGCAAAGTAAATTAATTATATTTCATATAGGTTTAAACGGAATGCATATATTAGACAGTGATTCGTGCCAACGTTCTTTCCGGACTGTGCGAATTTATCCTTTGTACACCCTAATTAATAAATCATAAAAATTCAAAATAAAAGAAATAACCAATATCTAAAAAATAACCCGTTTTTCGTGCCGATCAGTATATATTTGATTTGTTGTGAATATATTTGTATATAATAATTTTAAAACTTACCTGCGCAAATATTAAGTGCCCTCTATCGTCGTAAATAAGTGTCATTAACTTTCCATCTCTCGGCGAATAAATCTGACTGACTTCTCTCGGCCTCTCTTGATTAGTATAAAAGAACTGTGTAACATTTCCATAATTATCCTTTCTTGTTGTAAGTCTATCCATGTGGTCATAATAATACCGGACATCAAATCGTCCACGTTTAGTTGCTCTCACTAATAATCCTTTGGCGTTATAATGAAATCTTTCTTCTCTCGCATTTTGCACGACTAATCCTCTGCTATCATATTTGTACAATCCTTCCCCAAATTTGACAATTCTATCCATGGGATTATACTCCATAGGAATAGTGTTTCCTCTGTACGTAAGGGACAACATGTTTCCGTTGTCGTCGTATCTAAAGCCCCATGGTTCTTGAGCTTCAACGCCCGATAGTTGTCCATCACAATCCCACGTATAATTTTTTATATTTGTGTAAGTATTCACGCCAACATTTTTCGTGTAAGTTCTGGTTTGAGATATTCTTCCATGGGAATCATGGCTGAATTCCATTCTGAAAACTTCCATTCGGTGGATTGTTACAGCTATTTGTGTTTCTAAAAATCTTCCGTCGGTTGTGCGCGAAAATATTGCTGTTCCATCAAAAACCATTGTTTCATTCATTTTGGATTTGGATACTTTGAATGGACCGATTTGTTCCAAGGCGCCACTTTTTGAATCGTACGCTAAATTATGTTGAGGTAAGTTTTGTCCACCGATTCGGCCCTGAACAGAGGTTAATCTGTAGTTATTGTCGTAATCATATGTAAATTTGGCGTTGCTCAGTCCTGTTTTGGCACCGAAGTCCAGCCGTTCTTCAAATAGTAAACCACCAGAATATTGGTAATCCCATCTGTATTCTAGTTCTCTTTCTGTGTGAAGCACTTGACTTGGCAATCCAGAGTTTTGAGTATAAATAAATTGAGATTTTCCATCGCCGTGAAGCAATTCGCTTAACTGTCCCGCGGGGAGATATCTATAAACAACTCTTGCACCATCTCCAGGGAAAACTGTCTGAAGAAGAGCTCCATTGTGAGAAAAATGTTGCAGATAAGCTCTTGTACTTCCTGGAGGAGTATATGTAGCCCGTAAAAACCCGATTGAAGGTTGTAAACTAAACGAATGTTTCGTCTCACTTGGTAAAGTTACGTGACGAAGTCCGCCATCTTCATCATAGCTCAACAAAAAATTTCTCTGGCTCGCCAAAGATATTTTAGAAACCATGTTGAGCTCATTGTAAGTAAAAATTGTTGAACCATCTTGTGCACTTGTAATTTCAGATAATAAACCATGCCTATCATAACTGTATTTTAATTCAGCGGTGCCCCATTTCCAACCATCCATTCTGTTAAACCGATCATACGAAATATTCAATGGTTCTGCATCATTCGCAGGGATAAATGATTTCGGCAACCCCGCAGGATCAAAAGTAACTGTCAATAATGGTTGTCTGTCGTGGTCATAAAATGTTTCTTTACTTGTGAATTGGTCATATTCTATGCCAAGTATTCGAGAATCATTGACAAATATTTCTCTGTTAAGAGTTTGTTGAGGGTTTTTAACGTCTCCGACTAGACTAAATGTGGTGTACATGTGATTCATGAGACCTTCGCCGAAGTTGGTGCTTTGTTGGGACCATACTGGTAACATTTCTGCTTCTACTGGAAGGGCAGCTTCCAGAAGAGGGTGGCGAGCGACTGCAGCGGCTTCTAGTTGTCCTCCCCAGGCGGAATTGACATAGATGCTGGAGTTTGTGAAGCAAATAGCTTCCGTTAATTTCGCTTCTAAAAAAATTAAGTTAGTACAACTATAAAAATTTGAGGTGTTTTAATTTACCGTCGGTGAGCATTAGTTGTTTGTCGGTTTGTCCAAGTATGCTTAAACTGGCAGGCGGTTTGGCAACCTGAACTTGTAAACCTTCTGTGTCTGTTAAAATGCTGCTTAATTTTAAAGTTTCCCCACTTGGAAGAATAACTCCTGTTGCTCTTCCCAGCCAATCATATTGGTAAATATATGTTTCGCCTCCCTAAAACAATTTTAATTCATTTGTCAATAACCTACGACAAAAAGAAAGTGGACGAAATAAACAATTTGGATCTGTTGCCTGGGGAAACATCTGAGCAGTTAGTGTGATAGGTGTGATATTTTCATAAGCGCTGTTTGACGTGTTTGGCGATCTTGCAATGGCAAATATCAAAGTTTTGTTTCCTGTTAGGGAAATTAGCAGCGGAAACTACCGCAATGCTCCGGAGGGCATAAGGCCAACGAGCCCTTGAGCGACCGAAGCGAAGCGCGGTGAGAAGTTTTTTCATTCAATGTATTATTATGGGTATACGCGCACTTTGGAGGAGCAGAACAACGAGGCGACTTTATACATAATAATATATTGAATGAAAAAACTTCTCTGCGTCGCGCTTCGCTTCGCCGCTCTTCGCGTCGCTCAAGTGCGCAGCGACCTTTAAGAGGATGAAGCTTGTGGTCGAATGTCAACTGAAAATGACTTTCAACAAGAACATCCTTCGATTTCCATAACGTCTGAAATCATTAAAAATCCGTGATGCAATAGACCAACGACCAAATATAACTAGACAAAACTTCATTTGGTCTGTTTTGATTTCGGATGGCCAGATAGATAAAGTAGAGATATGCCTTGTCTAGTGCGAGTATTTCTCACTAGAGGTCACCACTGAGGCCACGTAGAGTATTAGTGTCTAGTTTGAGCGTTGCTCACAAAGGCGCAAGTGTTCTTAGTTAAACTTTCATGGTTAACATTTAAGGTTAACAGTAAATAATTTATATTTATTAAAGAAAAACCAACGTGTCACTCACAAAACCACTACAAAACAAAGACAAAATACACATGTTTCTACGTGGCCTCTATACTCTATTTTTTGTAAGAATATAGTGGTGGGAAGACAGGAGCAGATTGATCTTAGTTTTTGATTGGATAATACACCGATGTTATCCAATCAAACAACAAGATCAAACTGTTCTTATCTTCCCATCACTATATTCTTACAAAAAATAAAGTATAGTGAGCAACGTTCAAACTAAACACTAGACACTACGTGGTCTCTAGTGAGAAATACTCGAACTGGACAAGACATATCTCTATCTATAGTTTCTCTGTCTGGCCAGCCGAAATCAAAACATTTAGTGAGGAGGGATAAGGAATGTTTTGTCTAGTTATATTTGGTCGTTGCAATAGACCTTTTCAATTTAAATAGAAAGAAGATATGCGCAATGGAAATCTGCGTACGGTAAGAACAACAGGCGGAAGTCATGGTTACTTGCTTTCTTGTTGAGATCCATGGAGTTTGTTTTTCCCAGGGAGGTATAAATAAATATGGAGGGAGTCTAAACTGTAATTCTGGACGAGGGAATTGAAGCATGGTGGGAACGGACGTTACACAGAAATTTTCCCTATAGGGCGCGAGCAGACACGTGACTCGAGCAATATTGAAATGCTTGGAATCAGCTGATTTGTGTGCGCGTGTCACTTGACAAGAAAAATCTATACTAATGTTTTGATTTATTTGATTTTGAACTGCTGAATTATAAATATTTTAACAGTTCAAAATTAAAGTCAAAACATTGGTATTGTCAAAGTGACATTATTTTTTATCAAAATGCCACATATCAGCTGATTCTAAGCACAACTACAAAGTTGCTCGATATACGTGTCTGCTCGCGCCCTATTAGAGTGGGGATACAGAGAGGCAAATTCAAATTGTAACTTGGAGTTGAAAGTGAAACTTGTATAATACAAAAAAGAACTGGAAGCAAATTTTAACATTATCTAGTATAAAATATATTAAACAAAAATTGTTTTTGTATATTTGGGGTGGGGGCATCCGGCTTCAATGTTTCGTGTAGAGCACCCTCCATATACCTCCATGGTTTTTCCAAATTTAGACGTAAAATGTGAGAAGTCTTTGACAACTTTAAAAAACTTCTCAAAAGAAGTTACAAAAGCTTTTATTGAAGCTAAAATCTCTAACGATGCAAATTTTTAATATTTTTGACGTTTCGTTTGACAGCCCAACTGGCAGTTATAGGCGCTATTTTACTTACTATTTGCAACGATAGAAAGAGATACCTGTTAAACTGAAAAGATCTATCATGTTGTCTGATAGTCATACAACAATCGATGAATTGGAGGAACTCATTGATATATCCTTGAGTTTATGCCAACGAATTTTGACTGAAAATTTGAAACGAAACGCGACGGATCGAAATTCCTTCCGTGTGTTTTTTCCGAAAACCAGAGTGTGTGTTAGGAATTGAAATTTGCAAGAAAGAGATAGCTGTTAAATTGAAAAGGTCTATTATGTTGTCTGATAGTCATAGAACAATCGATGAGTTGGAGGAACTCACTGATATATCCTTGAGTTTATGCCAACGAATTTTAACTGAAAATTTGAAATGAAACGCGACGGATCGAAATTCGTTCCGTGTGTTCTTTCCGAAAACCAAAGAGCCAACCATATGAGTGCGTGTTAGGAATTGAAAGAACATTCAGAAAATGATCCGGATTTTTTGTAAGCTCTCCAAAGCATTACTTCTGATTTCTCTGACAGAAAACAGAACTTGATGTTAAACATTGTTTTTTAGAATCTCATACCGCTCAGATGTTTCCCAAAGGATGACTTCAGCATTTTATCATATTGCCCATAATCTCATAAATGTTTCACCTGAATTTCAGAAACGAGTAGATGTAAATGGCAAATTTGTAAGCGACACAATTCTAGTATAAATTCCATTCTGATTAAATTTGACAAGAAGTCTGTTGTCACTGAGTGATTCGTGCCTCGTTCTGATTGGTGGAAAAACTTAATAAAGAGGGAAGCTGACGAGTGTGTAAGGCACGTTTCAAGGTCAGATTAACATTTCACAAGTCCGAGTTGGAAAATTTCAAAGTTATATAACTTTTAAAAGGGAACAGAAAATCGCGACTTTTCGTTTTCATTTAAAAATCATCAAAATCAATTCGGCTGAAATTTATAATTGAGATTTAGGGTTAATTTGAAAGCACTTACCCCAGCTCTGCTAGTAAGTAGCCCCGTATTCGTATCATAATCCAGTTCAATTTCAGATTTTCCTTTTTCCGTCAACTTAACCAGATATCCAACTCCCGATATCTTCAGCTCTGATTTGTGGTCTTGAGTGTTTTCTATAGAACTTACTGCGTTGCTGTAATCTCTGAGGAATTGTATTTTATTTCCTGAACTATCTGTCACTGTCGATAACTTTCCAAAACTAGTATTCTTGGAGTATAAGAATGAATATCTGGTTTTTGCTGACGCTAAATCTTTAGTGGCAACATGTTGACCGTATCTGTTGAAAACGTAAACTTCTCCCGCTGGGGGGTACGGAATATGGAATTCTCCACTTTCGTCGTGGCTGGGTAGATAATGTTCCAGAGCTAATATGTGTAAAGAGCCTAAAAATTTATATATTATTTAAAATGATTATATGTTTATTTGTAATTATTTCTTACCTTGATCTGCAATGTGTAAAACGCCATCGGGAGAAACTGTTAACGCTGAAATCGCCTGAAACTTCGCATTAGAAGATAGAAGTGTTTCAGCATTACTAGTTGTCTCTTCATTATTTCCGCAGACACAAGTTGGCGGCGTTTCTTGAACGTTTCTAGGATTTACAGTTGTCATAGTTGAATTACAATCACAGTTCATCTGTTTGGTCTTGTCTTGTTGTTTTCCAGCGAAGTGGGACATTCTTCCAGCAGAATCAATAACTCTAACGAAATTAACTCGGCGCGAATCACTTTCAGCGATGTATAAATCTCCGATAGGAGAAAATGCCAGAGCAAGGACAGTGCCTAGCACTTCGTCAATCTGCAAAATTTGAAATTTGTTGTTAACACTTGAAATATCAGTCACAGCATTTATTCTTACAAACCAACGTTTCGATAATTGTTTTCAAAACTGTAAGTCTTACAGATCTGTAATACAAAAAACTGGCAAAACATATCTATTTTTATATATTAATATAAAATTGTACGATGCCTGTCTAAAAAAAACCCAAATTTCGGCTGGGAAAAGATATTACGTACCCGCCGATTCTTCCACTGCTGGAAACACCTTTTGACGTCTTCTTTTGGAATTGGCTGCAGCTCTGCCGCCGAGATAATTCGTTTCAACTGACTCTTACAATTTTTCAACAACATCTGGCGTCCCGCAAGGTTAGACACTAGGCCCTTTCCGCATTATATCTTCTCAACTCTCAAAACGCAATCCTTTTAGTGGCCTCTTTAAATTCGGAAACAACCAGAAGTCGTAAGGAGCCAAGTCTGGAGAGTAGGGAGGTTGGCGAACGACTAGAATTCCATTTATCGTCAAGAAAGTCTGGATCTGGTGCGATGTATGAATTGCAGCATTGTCCAGAGGTCTGACCTTTTGCGTCGAACTGCATCATGTAGACGGCGGAAAACTTCTTGATAATATTCTTTCGTCACTGGTTATCCTTCCGGTGGATATTCGTGATGCAGAATTCCACGGCTATCAAAGAAGACAATCAACATCACTTTGATTTTGCATGTGCACCTGTCGCGCTTTTTTGGCCTTAGGGGCGAAGGATGTTTCCATGGCATCATCTCCAAATATCTGGTGAATCGTAGGAATTTTTCGTTTTGAGAAAACTTTATACAGCATCTTTTTTCAACACGTTCAGTTATTTCGAGATTCGATGTTGTTCCAAGAAGCGAACGACGCACCCGATGGCGAAGCGAAAATTCAGGCATGCGCATGTAGTTGTCGCCCTCCACTGTGGTAAGGGGCGCCGCTCTACCGTCATAATTTTGCTCGGAAAAATTGAAGGACAAATTCTTTTTAAGCCTATGGTACACTTGTCGATGAGCATCAAGGAGCATCGATGAGCTCATCGATGAAACAACAGTACGCACCCGTCATCGATGGTTTTCTATTTCATCGATGAAAAATACAGCGATTTTTTCTGTGACGCAAAAAAGTTAAGTTGGTAATAATAGCAGTGAAATAGATTCCCACGCTGTTTGAAATGAAACACAAAAGATACGTCTGAAATGAGATAAACTATTATTCACGAAAGATGACTATTCAAGGTTATCTGTGAGCCGTCTGATATAATATTGCTTGCAGATAACTTCATTGCATTTAGTTTGCATAGTCGTGCAACATGAAATATTTATGGAAACATTTTAACTGAAAAAATAAGAGTAATTCATTTGAAAATTATTTTTCTTTCTAAATAATGCCTTTCTGAAAGATTTATGTTCTTCACTTATGTTTTTACAAAATACAAAAACATGGACTTAACTTATAAACCAAGGAATAATAATTTGATTTAAACGTCAACGCCACTGGGTAAATGTTAGCACAGAGGGCAGTGCAGTAGATAATTAGGTATCTGTAATTCTACGACATATGTCATTATTATTTATAGTGTGTTAGAAAGTAATGCCACTATTTACGTATATCTGTCACACCACATAAATTAAATAGACATAGGTCAAATAATCTTTCTGTTTCTAATACAAAATGTTGCTAAGCTACTGCTATAAAGTGATGTGTATGCTTAAATCAAATTATTATTCCTTAGTTTATAGTTAAGTATGTTTTTGAATTTTGCAAAAACATAAGTGAAGAACATAAATCTTTCAAAAAGGCATTATTTAGAAAGAAGTATAATTTTCAAATAAATTACTCTTATTTTTTCAGTTAAAATGTGTCCATAAATACTTCATGTTGCACGCCTGCGCATACAAAATGCAATGAAGTTATTTGCAAGTAATATTATATCAGACGGATCACAAATGACCTTGAAAAGTCATCTTTCGTGAATAATAGTTTACGTTCCTATCATCGATGAAAATAGCGGCGCCGTATTTTTCATCGATGACGAATGCGTACTGTTGTTTCATCGATACTCCTTGATACTCATCGACAAGTGTCCCATAGGCTTTAGCCAGGCCTCGTACATGTGGCAGCTTCCGTTGCGATTTTGTTCATTATTTATAGATTTACAGATCTGTAAGACAGTTTTGTACAGAATAAAACTTACTTTAACAGCAGAGTCTTCTAGTTCAATAGTAACGTTTGTAACATCATGGGATCTAGTAGAATGGCAGTGCAAAGGTGTTCCCGCAACGACTTTAACTTTCATATCGGCTGTGAGTTTCAAAATTAATCTATCATCAATAAAATGAAGTGATCCGTCCAAAGGACTTAAAGATAAACCAGTTGGCCATTGTAATTGTGCCTACAAACATTGTACAAGTTACATTTGTTCAACAACAATTAAAATTATTAAATACTTGGCTCGCAGGAATTGCTCCACGACATGGAGTAGGCGCCCAGTGATTATGATGTCCGTGATGTCCAACCAAAGTGTGGATAATACCTTTAGGATCAACCGCACGTATGTTTGTTCCGTCCGCAATGTACATTGTCTTATCAGCCGCAATGGCTAAGCCTTTTGGATGAGCTAATCTGGCTTGAATAGCCGGACCTTCATCTCCACATAAACTTTCGTCTCCCGGTATACAGCGTTCGCCGCTTCCCACAACCTTCGATAATATCAGTGTCAACAAAATGAAAATATATTCAAGTATGTATAATGCGCGCAACGATAATTCGTTTTGGTTTGAATTCTGAATTCAGTCAAGTCAAATTTGATCAGACTTATTACAATTTTTCACCAACATATGGCGTTCCGCAAGGGTCGATAGTAGGGCCTATACGAGGGTCGTTTGATAAGTCTGGTAAATTTCCAAACCTCTAGATACGTAGTTTTTTCCATAAGCAACGCTTAGCTTAATTTTGGTAGTCGTTTGAAGTGAGTAAGTCAACAGTTTCTAAAAAATGGATAAAAATGAGTTTAGAGCAGTGATAAAACATTTTCATCTGAAGCAGTGGCCAGCCGCGCAGATCAAAATTGAGTTAGACGAAGTTCATGGGGACTCAGCTCCTTCGTTGAAAACTATTTATTTTTGGATAAATGAATTTAAACGTGGCCGAACCTCAACTCAAGATGAAACGCGCACTGGACGCCCAATCGAAGTCACCACATCAAATATGGTAAAAAAAATTCATCATATGGACCGCCGATTAAAGTGCGTGAGATTGCTGAGGCCGTAGGCATCTCTACTGAACCAGTGCATAACATACTGCATGAAAAATTGGAAGTCAAGAAGGTGTGTGCGAGATGGGTGCCGCGATTATTGACTCCCGACCAAAAACTCAATCGAAAAGACATTTCAGAGCAGTGTCTTGCGATGTTTAATCGGAACCCGCAAGAATTTTTGCGTCGATTCGTGACCATGGACGAAACCTGGATCCACCACTATACACCCGACACAAAGAGACAGTCGAAGCAATGGATACTGCCTGGTAGAAGTGCGCCAAAGAAGGCGAAGACTGTTTTGTCGGCTGGAATATGGCCACAGTCTTTTGGGATGTTCAAGGAATTATCCTCATCGATTATTTGGGAAAGGGTAAAACCATCACAGGAGCGTACTATGCAATGTTATTGGACCGTTTCAACGCCGAGCTAAAAAAATAAACGGCCACGATTGGCGAAGAAAAAAGTTATTTTTCATCAGGACAACGCGCCAGCTCACACCTCCGCAATCGCAATGGCCTTGAAGGAGACTATGTTGAGAAATAAGGGTGAATTAAAAAAAAGAAAATAATTTATAGCTTTTTTACCGGACTTATCAAACGACCCTCGTATGTTATGTTCATAATGATATCAATAACTACGAGTAGAGTCCGTGCCAAACGTAATAGGCTGTGACGCAGAAAGCAAAACTCGTATCGCGATGCTACAGACTATTCTAAAAACATTTTTGTGGTCAGTGATTGTAACACATCGGCTGCGAACTGAATTAGTACAGTATCGGTAAATAAGCAGGTGGACCGGGAAGGCAGTGCCGGTCCCCAAAACGGCAACCGGCACCAGTTGTGGAGGCATTGTTTTTTTTATTAACCTTTGTGATTAAAGTGTTACTTGATATACTATTTTGCGTAGACAAGAGCACACTTTAAAATCAGCTATAGAAGAAATAATGAAATAACTGTATCTATAACTTAAGTAAATATAAACAAATATTAAATTACGATTCTGCTAAAAATTCAGGGATCCTGTATTAATAAAATGTTGTAAGTGTAATATAAAAGCCAAATGAATTATCGTTACACGTAATATAAATACAAACTTACAGGTTCGCTATTAATTGTGG